>SEMN01000530.1:0-361530 GCA_005408345.1 Macquaria australasica | reverse complement strand
GTGTGTATATATATGTATATGTATATATGTGTGTATATATATGTATATGTATATATGTGTGTATATATATATGTATATGTATATATGTGTGTATATATATGTATATGTATATATGTGTGTATATATATGTATATGTGTGTGTATATATATGTATATGTATATATATATATGTATATATATGTATCTATATATGTATGTATGTATATAACCAGGGCCATGCAGAAGATGAAGCAGGTCCGTCGTTTAAAGCTGGAGGAGGTGAAGGTGCTGGCGGAGGAAGGCATTGAGCTGAATGCTGCAGAGTACCAGCGTCAGGTGGAGGAGCGCGAAGCTCAGCGGAGGCAGGAGAGAGAGGAGCGTCTAGCCAAAGAGGCCATAATGACCCTGGAGGCCATGGAGCGTGAGGAGCAGGAGGCTGCCAAGGCCGCTGCTAAAGCAGCAGAGACTCCAGCTGTAGATGGTGAGGACGATATGAGAACATTCCAAATTCAAAAGACACCTTGTCTATCACCTTTTCTCCCTCCTCAAAGTTTCTGATGAGCCATCACTACCCTTCTGAAGTTTTTCCCCCCTCTTTTCTCTTCACCAGCACAAGAACCCAAGGCCAAACCACAGAACCTGACAGAAGACATTGAGAAAAAGAAGCAGAAAAAGCCGAAGAAGACGTCAAGTATCCACGCCATCACTGGGTTTGAGCAAGCATTTGAGCAGTTTGCTACATCCGGCATCAAGAATTCAAAAACCGCCACGGTCAGTCATCCAGAGGTGGGGGACCCTTTTACCTCCAGACAGAGTGACATCCCAGCAGACACCAAGCTGGAGGTGAGTGCCACCCAGGTTAGATTTAGATTTGACGTTATTGTTTCCAACAGGGCAGCACACTTTTATTGTTCTCACTTTTATTTTACAGCACAAATATGTAGCTGGCTGATCTGAAAATAGAACCTCTAAGTTTTAATTGGTTTTCTGCCACAGTTGCAAGTAAAGCAGGTTAATTAAGCACGGCAAAAATTCACCAACAGCTGCTGATATCCGTTTAATGCACAAATTCAATCATTGCATAGCAAATTAGATTACGGGTAGAAAGAAATGTGTGAAAACTTACAGCTGTACTATTTATATAAAGTACTTTCCCACAGCAAAACAACAATTTCCAAAATGAATGTCAGCTTTTTAATATATTGAAACAATTTCATTTATTTGTTGCTGCATATTTCAAGGCTAAAAACACTTTGTATCTTTGTTCAATCTTTTGTTCTATCAGGCCTGCTACTCCAAGATGAAGATGCCAACAGAGGTAAAAAAGAGTCGGCGTCACCCCCTCAGCAAGCCACCCATGCGCTCCCCTCTGTCCATCGTCAAGCAAGAACCGACCAGTGACAAAGGTGTGTGGCTTTGTATCTGTCATTGCACACATATTTACCTTTTGTAAATTTGTGTAATTTATTGTAAGTATATTCTCATTCATTTTAAACTCGGCACTGTTTGTGTGGACAGTGTTCCTACTGTTACAGGGCGGTCACCATCAGGAGGTGTAAATGTTATTTTAATTTTTCCTTGACATGAATAAAAATATGGTCAAACTGTTACATTTAAACATTATTCACACAAATTTACCAAAACATGATTTGTAAGAAACCCATGTCAGTTGAACCCTGACACTGACCATTATTCATCCACTCATTGTCCTCTCCATCACAGTACTTAAAATGAAGAAGACACCATTTTTGTTTTGATTATTGATCTGGAGAAAGAAAAACAAACAGGACTGAAGCTCCCTGTGGGGATAATGAAATCAAGACTACAAGGCCTCTTTTCACTCCCCTCCCTTCTGTCTTTTTCTTTTCATTTTCTGACTGACACTTATTGATCCGGGGATCATGACTTCCAATTACCTGCTTTCAAAGTCACTTTAAGTCGGCAGCAGGGGACCCGACTCGGGGGCCTGTCCTTCAGAAGAGTGGATGGGGGACAAGGAGAAAGAGAAGGGCCGGCGGAGGGAGAAAAGAGAGTTAAATGGCAAGCCTGTGAAGAGTTCTTCCTGCCTTCTGTCCAGGTTTAACAAACGGTTTGGATCAGTAGCTTCAGGGGCTTCACTGCAAAATTGATTCCAGACCCACAACAGCAAGTTGTTGATGCCTGTGCTATTTGTGCTCATCAGGCAATTATATCAGGAGTGGTGTTGCTATTGTCTGGGACAGACTGTGCTATTTTTGTCTCTTGGCAAGGGCTCCCTTATTAAAAAGGTCCTTGTGCTTTTCCAAAAATGCTTCACATGCATTTCAGAGAAAAACAAAATCATTACCAATAAAGAATCTTCCATAATCTCTTCAGTGTGAGTCACTTACTTCGGATTGTCTTCTTTTGGAGTAACACACCTTTTAATGCATTTTATTTTTTAATAATCCGCAGAGCTGTCCTCCCCCATGCCGCTGGACAACAACATGAAGAAACAAGAGCACCTGTGGCAGAATCACTCGCCCAACTTCCTGGCAGAGAAGGCCTTCAATGCTGCAGTGGCAGCACTCCAACCACACTGTGCTATCTGTTCACTCTTCTGTCCCTACACAAAGGTACAGCCACACACTGCAGCAGAAGCACCCATGTGTCAGTGAAGTAGTAATGGTAGTGAGAGTAGAAGCAGTTCCAATATCGGTAGTTGTGGCAATTCAGCAGGTTAGTGGTAGTATTAGTTATGTTGGTTAGTCAGTAGTTAAAAAAATGTAAAGAAATAACATATTTTTAACTCCATCCTCTTTCCATTTCTCCCAACCATTGTAAAGGCTGACCAATAATCAACATGGATTCCTAATATTATCTTCTTTCCTCTCCAGCCACACAAAGACATCTTCATTGCAAACGACACCCAGCGCGCCTCCCTTCCCTGTCATGGCAGTCCGACTCGTCCACTGGTCCCAGAGATGTGCTTCAGTGCAGGCAACACTGAGCCTTCAACAACCAACTATCACATTGGAGAGGATGGAACCAGTCTTCTGCTCCGCTGTTCATCTTGCCACATGCAGGTTCATGCCAGTAAGTATAAAACCCTCAATACAGCAAGAAGGATGACGACTGTATGTGAGTAACATTAGGGCCAAACATAGCGTGGTAAGCCCTGTTTACAATGGAGTAATAACACCTGGGGAAAGCTGCACTAGTTAAAAAGGTGGGCTTTCACTGCATATCTAAATGTTATTTTTTAAGATGAGCAGTAGAAATAAATCTGAGGACAACAGAGTGTTGTGTTTGTATGCTGTTAATGAAAAGTCAACTCTTGCAACTGCAGGAAGCTTTCTAGCAAAGAGACTTTAATTACAGCTTTTACATTGAAGCAGCTCAAGGAAGTGTGAGGACAGTCACTGACAGCAGCCTCAGGTTTACTCAGGTTTTAAAGCAAGTTAGAAATTAAACTTATTATCAAAATATTTACATGATGGCAGCAGCCACACATACAATTAAAATACAAATGTAAGACTTTTCAATGTAAATGCAGTACACCCAGATGGATGTGAAATAGGGCTGTGTAAAACTGAGCATATAAGCTCTATTTTGCTTAACATGATTTTGTGTATTTTTTGCTTTCTGTTTATTGTTGTAGAAAAGTTCTGTTTGATTCAGTTCATCTGGGAAATGAGCAGCTGTGGGCACACTGCAGCGTTTGATTTATAACACTCAGCCAGCTACAAGCCCATACATGCACTGACAAGCTTTACAGACAGCCTCTACTGGGCATTTCACTAGTCTTCTCTGTTCACAACCTTTTTTTTTTTTTTTTTTTATCCCTGGACCCCTGAGAAATAGTGTTGGAAAAATAGGAAGCACAGAAGATGAGACCACTACAGCAGTGCAACAGCCTGTCTGCTCAATTCCCCTGTTGCCAAGCTCAGTGAGGCTTCTTAGTTTAACTCTCCTTGACCTGGGTTAAACTAGCTAAGAGGCTACTCAAGCAACACAAAAGCCCCTCTGAAGGCAGCACACCATAAACTTCCCCAGTTCTTATTTACCCCGCTTTCCGCACTTGACCATTTTTCACAAAGAAAGACAACTTTTAAGGGCATACGGCTTCTGTCAAAGCAAAGCGTGAAAGGGCACGGAGCTTGTTGACTTTGTGTGCGAGTGAATTAGCCCTGGGATCTCAAGTCCAGTCAATTTTATTTATATAGCCCAATATCACAAATTTGACAAATCCGTACAGCATACGACACCCTCTATTCTTATCTCCTTCTCATTGCCAAATGTTAATATCTAGACTAAATGGAAAAAAAAGTGCTTTTGGTTGATTTTTTAATCATGGTACAGATAAACAAAATATCTGTTCATTTAGTGGCATATGTTAAAAAAAAAGTTTTATAAGATCAACATATCTACTTTTTGAAATGTCCATACGTGTGGATGTTTTGCATCAGGCAGCACATACAACAAGATAAAGTACAGCATGGATGTGTGCACACATGCTCTGCCACTAACACACACAACACACACACACCCACCAACCCTCCTGGGTTCTTATTATCCCAAAGCTGGAGTGCACCTTCAAAAAGGCCAGTTCATTAGTCATCCAGGGATGAGCTGGGCTCAGCTGGGGAAGCAGCGCTGCTATTGATAAGAGGACATGAAGCAGAAAGAAGAACTCTTGTCAAAAACACCAGCCCTGCGCTCCATCCCATTGCTCCTCATTGTTTTGGAGTGGACATTCAACTAGAAATCATTCAGACCTGTCTCGGTGTTACATAAATGTGCAAGCCCTCTGGTTCAGAAACTCAAATTGGAGATATTGACGAGAACATTGGGCAAGTTATATAGAAAGTGCTATTTTAATTTTAAATATAAATAAATATTGAGTTAATGCCAGAGCTTGACTCAAGTTGCTATGGAGCCCATCCTTACTGAACAGTAATACACTTGGGCAGCTAGAAGCAGGGTTCGTACACATTCTTGAAAGTTTGGAAAATGCTTAATTTTAACCGTAATGCTTGATTTTCAACATAATCTGGTGTTTCATCGACACAATCACTCATGTAAACCAAAATCTTTTAATATTTTAAATGAAACAATCTTGTCATATTTTTTGTTGTCTCCTGGCATTTATAGTAACAATTTACATCACTTATCATGATGAAGGCTTCGAGAGTCTGAAGATTTTTGATTTTGATACCTTGAAAGTACTTGAATTTCACTCTGTATGAACCCTGTAGAAGGTGCTTTGGAAACATTAAATGCTAAATGTTATAGGAAAGCTATGTTAAGCCATTTATCTCTCCTCTCTTATAGGTTGCTATGGTGTAAAGCCAGACTCTGTCAGTGATTCCTGGATGTGCTCCAGGTGTGAAGCAGGAGCCTGGACAGTGGTGAGTAGCAGCACTACCTTATGCAAACACAAAAAAAACTTAAGAGTCTGAAGAAATAGGTGAAGAGTCGACTGGACTTGGAGCCTTTTATGCAGTTGCACAGTCTCCATTTCTTCATGTACAGTAAAATCTGCTGTTGTAAAGACAAGACAAGATTATGTTCCTCAGCAGCTATTACAAAACCAAACCAAGGTATTGTCTAGAAAAAGACTGGATTGGCCAAGGTATGAGAGCTCAGCTGCTCTGCGTCTTCTTTTTCCCTCACTGCCTAAACTTATTCCTCATCTACTTTCTGTTTTTCAGGAGTGTTGTCTATGTAACTTGCGGGGAGGAGCTTTGAAGACTACCACAGACAAACGGTTAGTGGCATATGCTTTTATTCACATATGTGCAAAATTTGCTAAGAGTATCACGAATAACAAAACCTCTAGGGGCATGTTAAAACGTCATTCCCCAGTTAACAGTTTAAAAAAAAAACTCACTATGACAAAAATATAATACATTTATTTGACTTTCCATGTCCTGATGATTTATCTGGTGCAGTCGGAGTTTTCTTAGGCCTTAACATTTAGCTACATTATTAGCAAAATTAGTATTGTGGCAGAGGTGTTTATACGTAGGTAACAATTTTAAAATGAGATATTAACACATTTTCTAACAAATTCAATCTAGTTGTGCATATTGCTGTTGGAACAGAGTTCGTAAAGCAAGCACAACAATTGACCAGAGCATTCAGTGTTGTCATCAGCCTTGTAGTGCTACCTCGGTTGGATCAGAAGCCTTTTTTATGGCGTCTCTCTCTCTATGACCAGGTGGGTCCACGTCATCTGTGCCATCGCCGTGGCTGAAGCTCGCTTCGTCAACGCCATTGAGAGGGAGCCGGTGGACGTCAGTGCCGTTCCAGAATCACGGAAGAATCTGGTAAGTTCAGGCAGAGACAAAGTAAACGTTTATTGGTATATATATGGTATAGTGTGACGTTAGAAAGGCAGGGGTCAACATTTAAACCCAAGCAAGATCTTCTTTACATTCACAATCTTCATCCTCTCTCTTTGAAGAGTTACTAACTGACTCGCTGCAGCCGTTTCATTTCTTTTGTCTCGTCTGATAGTTATGGAATTTTCTCTTCTTCCGGGATCTCCTCCTCCCACTCCCACATCCTTTTCCTACATTTCAGTGAATTCCTGTCACTCCTGCTCACTGCTCCTGTATCTCCTTCCCTGGTGGATGGATAGATTGCGTTTTTGCAAGCTGTGGAGGACATGGGGTGAAACATATGTGCTGGGGGGGAATGGCTGAATAATCAGCTGTCATTTTTCCCTGCGACAAATGAACTGAATCGATCCCATGGGCGGGAGGCAATTTCCTCATTGCTGCCGCGTCTTTGAACACAACTCGTCCCCTCCCTCCCTTCGTTTTCTCCTTCCCAGACTCTGCTCCCCCTCCATTCGCCTGATCCCACTTCACAGGCAACGGCATTGCTTGCTAGTGCATTATCACAAATCTACAAATAATGTCACCTCTCTCCCTCCCCTTCTCTCTGAATAATCTATCAAAGAGAAGCTGGCTGACATTTGCATCCGAGTGTTGTCAGAGCAGGTTTCCTCCATCTCTTCTTAAAAGGCCACGAGAAGAAGCTTTGCAGTCTAATGATTTGGATGACTGTGCTGATCAAATGTGAACACGCACCCTTAGAACCAGTTTAAATTGCACCGTGTTCAGAAATCTGTGTGTTTTTTGTTTTTTTTCTTGATTTTTTTTTCTCTCCAGCTTTGAACATTTGGTTTTCAGGGACAGAGAGATTTCGCACGAACTGCTTTTTGAATTAGTTGCTTCAGAATTTCTCAGGCACAGTAACACTGAGCACTCCTCAAAAGATATACCTTTCTCAAAGGCAGTGTTGCATCTTGCACCTAGAGGTAGTGCAATTTCTGCTCTTGTGAGAAAACAGCCTCAAGCTTGGAAAAGCAAGCTGCTTAAATAAATCATCAGACAATCTTTAAAACTGTTTTCCAGGTCCATTCTCCTGTTACATGCTACAACACACAAACCAAAACAATGATTTTATCAGTTAGTATATCAACTACTGGTCTAAGTTTGGAGTTTGAGTTTGTTTGAATGTTTTTTTTTTTTATGCTACCAGAGATCAGGGCCAAAGTCAGCTATTAAAATGCATAAAAAGGTAAAAAACAATTTAGGTTTTGGTTGGTTTCTTTAAAAGGGTTACAGATTTTGATTTGGAGATTAAATGTACATATAAAAACAGCAAGGTGGAATGAGGTAAAAACAAACAAATGGACATACAACTAATGTTTCTTGGTGCTAAGTTTTTTTTCATACTGCTCTGGTCTGATGTCACCGCCTGCCTGTTATTTCACCAGCCGGTGAAAACTATAAACCATACCAGCCGGTGAAATATCACACAGCACAGCTCTGTTGAGGGCTGTTGTACATTTTTCCTGCACCAGTACAAAAATGAAGTATTGGCACTTTAATAAAGAATTTTTTTTTTTTTTTTTTTTTATATTGATCGGCCACGCGCGAGGCTACAGCTGCTCGCAGTGTGATTTGTCAAAAGGAGGGGGATGGAGAAGGAAGGATATGAGAGAGAGCATGAGGGATTGGGAAGATATAGAGTGTGTGATGATAGATAATCACAATAAAAACAAGTACACAGAAAGATACCAGTCGCATAAGATGAGACAGCTGTCAAAGTATGTTAGATCGAAGCATGATTTAAACATATATAATTCCACTTTTCTCTCATCAAATGTACGTGTTGGCAGGTGATTTCCTAAAAGATAAATGTTTTCATCAGGATTTTGAAGGGAGATGATGTTTCTGAAACAAACCTACCCCAGTGTATTGAGAAGATAACTCAATTTGGCAGACCAAATTCCCTCACATGCCGTTACTCTCTTTCCTTGTTCCATCACGGTTTTTCATCCATCTCTCCCTTGTTCCATCTGTTTTAACTAGATCGCGGGACAAATGAGGGATGGGGAGGGAAGTGTAAAGTCAAAGGGGGGTAGACATGAAGGCTTGAGAATGAAGGTGATGGGGTTGCCTGTGCTAGCTGGTACATGTGTCTCAGCGGAGAGTAGACTGGGTTCCCGGCCAAAGGCAAAGATTTGGTTGGCTGGTGGTAATTTCACACTCAGGATGTGGGGGATGGAAAGAAGGGATTTGAAAATGAAAGTGCTCCAAGGGAGAAAAGCAAATTATTTGTATGATCTGTAAAAACGTAGGAGCTGAACAAGTGATGCAAGACACCAAAAAAAAAATGTTTTGAATGTCATAGTGACGGTTCAGGCTGCTGTATAACTTTCTTTAAGAAAGTGTTGCCTTTTTCAGTGAAGGCTGGTAGAGAGTCTCAACACACTACTGACACTGATGACTGCACAAACATGTTATCTGCAAAACTGAAAACATCCATTCCATTTTTAATGAGCAGAAACCTGTTGGAGTAGCAGGGTGGAGGTCAGGTACTAACTTCCTCTATAAATAATATTCAGCGAGTGTTAAACACTTTGATGCTCATTCTGTTCAGACTTTTGACAATTATGTAACATAATCGCTTTCGGACACCTCTTCTAAGCTCCTTATGGCTCTTATGAATATTATCAACAGCCTCAGTAGGACTTGTGATCACGTTAATCTACACCGTGGCAACAGCAAGGTCACTGAAACACTATACTAAGATGTGTGCTTTAGAGGAGGATCTGTAGTCTAATTCATAGGACCATAATAACATTCCTGTGATCATCTGGTTTCAAAAGAATCTCCCCTTTCAAAGAGAAAGCAAGAAATAAGAATAAGCTTAGGAGGTCACGGGGAATTTGTCTCCAACCTGAATCACCAACCAGTCTTTTATTTTCTGTTGTTCATTGTAGAAGTGTGTGTTCTGCCACGGCAAGAATGCCACTCAGAACCGTGGCGCCTGTATCCAGTGCTCATACGAGAACTGCGCCACCTCCTTCCACGTCACCTGTGCCCAAATCGCCGGAGTAGTCATGACGCCAGCCGACTGGCCCTATGTGGTGTCCGTCACCTGCCACAAGCATAAAAGGGTCCCTCCAAAGGTAAGTACAGATCAAGAGAAATACTGTGTGTTTTTGTAAAAACTAAAACCACAAAAGTTCATTATTCAGTATTTCAGATGTGACGGGAGGTTTGGTCAAAGTATAACTTTTTAAAATTAAAATTGACTCTAAAAAGTCAGAATTTGATTTAACGTTTTGCTGTTAGTCATGTTGTATGAGTAGGCGTTGCGTTGACTTAAATGGTCAGTTTGTCTTTTTGGATTTCCTGTAGAAAGTGATTTGCGAGCTTTAGTCCCTCTTCTTATTTAGGTTTTAGTCATCTGGCTTTTGATCTTATCCAGACTGACTTCCAGTGAATGAAAAGTTACCCTTTCACTATTTTTCTCAAGAAACAGAAACTATCTGCATGACCGCTGTTAGCGATATTGGCTGGTTGAACACACACAAACTGCAGTGAGGCTTGATCCTGCTTGACTCCATCTTAACCTCAAATTCTCTGTCTGGGTTCTTCTCCCTCCAGCCTCGGACGGCACCCAAAGCCCCACAGAGTCTGAACCTGGGCCAGAGGGTGATTGGTCGTAACAGTGACGGCTGGTACTACCACTGTACCATCATCGGCATGGCAACGCAGAATTTCTACGAAGTCAACTTTGACGACGGCTCATATTGCGACAATCTGCACCCAGAAAACATATTAGTGAGTGTTCTTAAGGCTTAGTTAAACACCTACCTGAGTACAATTTATACACAACTTAAATTGAATTCCCTATTTTTAAAGCCAGGAGGAAATATCCTAGCAACTGTATACTTTGTAGCTGGAGCATCTTTGCAAATGAAAATATAAAGACTAAATGTAACTTCAGATAACCTTTAATGACTCACTACCATGTTAGCAACAAACTACTTTAATAACATTAAATCCTCAAAGGATTTAGTTCAATCATGAACAAGAGGTTGAACTAAAAAAATATGCAAGACCTCTATGAAGTGATCTAATGTTGTAAAATAACAAAACGTATCATGCAGTCAGGGGAATTTAAATTAATCTTTCTTGTAATATTCCTTGTAAATCCTGAGCATTTTAAAAGATATTGTTTAGTAAAATGACACATCTCTTAATTTCTGTCATTTCTCTCCATCTTCTTCTTCTTTGTCTCCATCCTGTTTCCTCCTCCTTCAGAGTCATGACTGCCTGCGTAACGGTCCTCCTGAGGTGGGGGAGTTGCTTGTGGTCAGCACGCTCGAGGGTCAGGTCCTCAGCGCTTCCTTTATCAGACAGCACACCCACAAGTCCTACCAGGTGAGGAAAGACACAACTATTAGACATTAGCCTCGCTCATTTACAGTCAAACCTGCTTAAGTATCTGTGATCAAAACTCCACAGTCAGCGAGGGGTTAGAGAATCAGGTGTGTGGCTGGAAAGTCACTTCTCTGAATCTCTGAACAGACTGGATGAATCTCTGTAGGATAAAGGGATTTTAAAAAAAATTACATCATAGATTTGTGAATCACACAGTTGATACGTAAATGTACGTTATAATATATAGAAAACAATCACATTCCTGAGCAACTCCTGTACAAAACCCTTCAAGCAATGTTTATTCCCAGCTGCAGTGTGTGCAAATGCATGGACCTTGCCAACTCAAATGTAACTGTAAAAAACATAAAATACAGTTTTACTAAGGTGTAGTGCAGAAAAACTGTTAGGCGAGCACTCTGTGAGCAGTGGCATCATTTACATATTTCATCTGATGCTCGTCTGCAGAGTTGACTTGAAGTGATTGAACCTGTGAACGTTTGGTAACGGGGGTGCTCTGTCTAATTGCTTTGCCACCTTCTGGTTTGGTTTCCCCGATCGGGTATTTATCAACGTGTGAAAAGCTCGGCTGCCCTTGTAGATTATGCTGCAGCATATTTGTGATACAGTGTGGCATTAAAACATAAAGTGGAGAGCTTTAGCATCACTGGTGCATGCTGGGGAATTTATGGGGAAAATATGCAGAGTGCTTACAAAGTGGAAAATGCAGAATTGAAGAGGATGATTCTGGGACTGGTGTCAGGAGAGACCACCTTGAAAGTCACTTGCATACATAGATGCAGGAATGCATAGAGTGCTGCAGGAATGAGTCCTAAAACCTGGAAATGGGTTCGCATTTTTGTACTTCCTGTTCTCTCGTCTCGAAGTCCACAGAGTTTCTGGTTAGGTGACTGAAATAATGTCTGTGGTTAACACAAGCTTAAGAGATTTTCGTGTTTTCTTCTGCTACATAAAATACGTCAGTAAATACCCCCCTCTTGAATTTTGAAGCTTTTACGTGTCTTAAAAAAGGCGGTTGCTAACAAGTGGCTAAATGAGACTACAGAGGTTGTCGGGGACATTAAACAGAAACTCATCTACTCACTCGTCCACCTTTACAGCCTTGTTGTGTTTGCACTCGCGCTCTTGCAAACTGTTGCAAACTTTCCGAAAGGCTTTTGTAGAAGAGCTAAGAGCGCAAAATCAAATTACAAGTTGGAAGTCGTGCGACTGTGGTGTAGTTCGTTTATAGCCTAACGTTAGTTTTTTACTTCGGTGATTGCATTTAGGCTTCAAAAATCATAAAAGTGGTGTTCATTTATGAAGATTATCTTGCTGAACAAAATGTGTAAGTATCATAAACTTTTGTTTGCCAAAGAGCTTATTTTCATTGGCTTTTTGTCGAGGGAACCGCGGCGATGCTAACTTCCTGCGTTGCTCTACAAAAATACGTCATCCCTGCAGCACTCTATTAGCAGAAAAGGTTAAGTGAGGTTGCTTGGCTTAGATTTTAGAAGTTGGTTTTGTGAGCACATCTAAGTGTTTTTCTGACACACACACAGAACAGGGTTTATGGAGACTGCATCATAACCCAAATATCAGTTGCTGAACAAGCTGTTGAACCGTGTTTGGCTCATGCGGTGTTTTTGTGCAAAAGCATCAGTTAAATACTATTATGTGTAAAATCTTGAACCAGCTGTCCAGAGTGTTTTTAGCGTTCAGTATGCAGGTGAGCTTAGAAAGACGTGTTTGTTTAGTTTCTCGTTCTTGCTTCCGCAGACGGTGTATCTGTTAATGCACCACAAACTCATGTCTTGTGTCGTGTTTTCCTTTTCAGAAAGTAAATCAGTGTCTTTCTGTGCTCCCTTCATGTCCCTGTGTAGCCCGCTGGCTGCGGTACTCAGAGTCCTCAGAGTTACAGACGAGGAACACTGTTTCGATGAATTTAAAACCAGCCTCCCGTTAGTCACTGTGTAAGGGCCACAACCATGACCTTGTCCTTGTCCTTTTTTTTTTACATTTACAACACTTAGCTGAGGCTCTCAACTAGTCAGTGAGCAGCTTTGGGGTTCAGTGCCATGGTCAAGGACATTTTGACAGAACACATGGTTGTTGATGGA
Organism: Macquaria australasica; assembly: GCA_005408345.1. NCBI lineage: Eukaryota > Metazoa > Chordata > Actinopteri > Centrarchiformes > Percichthyidae > Macquaria > Macquaria australasica. Next base: position 348,722 of record SEMN01000530.1, on the reverse strand, counting down.
ACCATTTCTAATGGCTGAGGTCCCATCTGTGACTTTCTGGGTACAAGTTTGTATTTTTGCTCACTAAGCCACTCTGCTACTCTTTTCTTCACTACCCATGGATGTGTCTTCTTTTGCTATGCTAACAATGTAGTTTCCAGCTGATGATGCTACCTTTGGTAATTGTTGCTGGTCTAGTTCAGTGTATTTGGTTCTTATATTTTCACTATACTCAAAGGTGACGAACCAGTTAGAAATGTTAGTTGACTAATCCAAAGTTTCATTATATCCGCCCAGGTTGAGTTTCAGGACCAGAGTCAGCTGATGCTAAAACACTCAGAGATCCATCAGCTGGACCAGGAACTGCCCAAGAGGGTCCGAGCCAGACTGGTGAGTATATTACTGAGATCCTGCTTTCTACTGTGCTCACACACCATGCATAGGGCTCTCAGTCTGTTGTAATAATAAATAAGAGGAAGACGCTTCAGTTCGGCAGATATTTGGCTTGGTTCACAGAGTAGATTTTAGAATTGGTTACAGAGGCAAATGAACAGCAACTTGTATTGTTCACTAAAAGGACACCAAAGTAGTTGCAGATAAAACTATTTATTCAAGCAAACAACCAATGCTTTGCAGCCCACTGAGGATAAAGGCCTGCGTGTGGGCCGACATGTGTAGGTTGTTAGTTTGAATAAATATCTGTTTGATCTGGTAAGAAAGAGTGTGCTAATATACTTCTGAAATGCCAGAGAAGCTTCCCATGAATATGTGTGTCAGAAGAAGACCGGGTTGACTTTTTAAATCCTAATCAATTTGGAAGACACATCACACACAACAAATTCCACAGATTACATTTGTAAATTTCACAGATTATATTCGTAAATCTTCCTACGCTGGATGATTAAGTAAGACAGATCATAAACTCTAATCGTGCAGGAATGAATGTGTATTATTCAACCAGCATCGACAATAAAACATTGGGAAGTTAACTGTGTAACCGGTATAACCAAGCTGAAGGTTACTTCATTAGAAAAGAGTAAAATAACCACTAACTTGTTCTAAGTGATGGACGGGGGTTTGAGTCGATGCGCCTTTTCTTCAACATAACTTGTTAAACTAATACCTCACTTAACTGTAATTTGAGCTTCCAATGGCTTCTGACAAGCTCCACTAGGAATGAAACTCTGATCACACACCAGCAGTTGGGTTGTAAATGTAAAATATGTTTTATTTTACCCCAAATATGATTTTTTTCAGGCTTCTAACATTTGCCAATGTTTCTGATCGACGATTTGTTGTCACAAAATGCAAATATTAACAGTGGATACATTTTTAGGGCTGCAACTAACGATTATTCTCATTATTGATTTATCTGCCATTTATTTTCACTATTAATCGATTAATCATTAGTCTATAAAATGTCACAAAATTGAGAAAAATGCTTGTCATAATTTCCCAGAGCCCAAAGTGACGTCTTCAAATTGCTTCTTTTGTCCAGCCGACAGTCCAAAACACAAAGACTCTTCATTTACTATCATAAATGACAAAGAAAAGCAGCCAGTCCTCACATTTAAGAAGCTGGGACCAGTAAATGTATGCTTGAAAAGTGACTGAAACGATTCGACTATCAAAATAGTTTGGAATTAATTTTCTTTTGATTGATAAATCTACTAATCGTTGCAGGTCTATACATTTTCACACTCTAATAAAATGGCGGACAGTAAATGTAGTGCACCACTATATAGCAAATAGGGAATGATTTCGGACACAGCCAGAAACTCCTGATAAATCCCCACGCGTCATCCTCAGTCTAAATCTGTACCTGTGTGTTTCAGGCCATACCTGTCCAGACGGAGGAGGTTTCCGCAGCAGATGAAGCCCAAGCAGCCAAACGGCGCCGGCTGCCCTCAGGCTCAGCCCCGCCCGCTGAAACCCCCATGGAGATGACCAAGAAGCTCGCCTGCCCCCTAACCACAGCCCCGGTAGCAGCACCAGCAGCAAAACATCAAAGTATTAGTACACCGCCGACCTCACAACCTGTGTCCCAGGCCACCACGACCCCACAGGATGCCCCCGCCCCAACACATGGTATTCAGATGGACCCCGAGATCCCAATGGACATGAGCGCCACCCTTACCGACGTTCTAACGGAGTCAACCCTGGCCTCGGACCCCACGCTGACTCCGCAGTCGACCCCCTTTCAGTCGACGTTGAACTCTGACCCCCTCCTGTCCGCCCTGTCCCCTCCCCCGCCGCCCCAGCACATGTCCGACAACTACATGCCGAGCAGCGGCTACGTTTCCTACATGGAGACCCTCCTCCATTCACATTTCCCTCAGGACGATGGCCCCGGACCAATGTATTAAAAACCGACTCCACTATATTACTCGGCCAGTGGAGGCTGAGCCAATAGGAAGTAAGCTAATGGTGGTGGATTCTACTGAGTGCTGTATTAATGGACAAAAGCATTTCCTGCACCGGCTCAGAGAGCTCAGGGCGGGAGCAGGAAAAGACACGGACACACGAGCACTCTCTTAATGCATGTTACTTTTCTATTTTGGAGTTAATGTATTTGCAGTGGTGCTTTAGCCTGCTCTGAAGCAGCAGCTAAAAAGGACAAGGCTTTTTTTATTATTATTATTTGTTGTTTTTTTTAGGCCTTTTTGCTCTTTTCCGTTTTCGGTCAGCTGCTGTGCTTTTCGCCTCCATCTTAATATGAACTGAACACGTCTCTGGGTGGTATCAACTCCATACCTCGTTGCATTAATTCAATGACAGCACACTCCCATTTTCTTTGTACAGGAAGCTAATTATTATGACTGCCTCTCAGCATTGAGGCCCAGGTGGACTTCACTTCTTCTTTTTTCTTTTTTAAATCAAACAACCAGCAACAAAAGATCTATTTTTCAATCCAGCCACTCGTGGCTTTGAAATTGGTGGAACTTAAGTGTCACATTGTCCATCTGCAGGGTACTTTCAAGTAAGGTGTTTTATTGTCAGATTGCAAACGGGGGAATGGGGTAAAAAAAAAAAAAAAAATGTATTGTAGGGGGAATCCAGTATTTAAATGTCTTAGTCACATATTGAAAGAATTATTTGTAATAGAAGAAACCTGTTGAATGCAAACACTAGTAAATTGTCTGCAGGATGCATTGAATTGTGAAGATGTGTCACAGTAGTAAACAGATGAGACCTTTATATATTGACGTCATTCATATGGTCATTTGGCGGCTCCACTTTTCACACCCAAAACTGTCTCAGGGTTCCTACATGTGGAAAATAAATTCAGTTTTAACATCAAAGTCTTCACACCGCTAAGGAAGTACAGAACAGCCCAGAAAACTGCCTCGAAATATTCCTGTCATAATTGGCACATGGATATCCGTTGCTTACATTGTCATATTTGCTCCTGTTAACAGTTTGTCTGCTACACCCAGTGACATCTGTTCACTTTCATATCTCCTATTGGCACATAAACTGGCCAAACCTATGAAGTCTGAAAGTCTCTTCAAGGATGAAGTCTGGGAAATGTCTGATATTTAAAAAAAGGAAATTATGTAGGAACCCTAAAAATCTGGAAATATTTCTACCATTCTTGGTTTAAAGTATGTATAAATCAATATTGTATATTAATGTCTTTTTTCTATTACTTGTATCCTTTCTATGTTCATTTTCTGAATTTAATTCACAAACTTGGCCAATCTAAAATATTGATACCTTTATTTTTGACAGGTTTTCACAGGTATATTACTCAGTTTGTACTGGTAAATACATCTTTCTTTTCCTGGATATGGCCATTGCGTGCTACAGAGGTGCTACAGAGTTATTAAACTACTGATGGACTGAGTTTCCCAACACTGTCACTTTGTACATACCGCAGGCCTTGTCTATTGTGAATCAAATTTGTAAATGTCACACACATCCCTTTTTTTTCTGTCATCACAACTGAAATGTTGGAACACACCTGTGTTCCTGTATCCAAATGATATCCATCGAGAACATCTTGTTTCATAGGGAATTAAAGTGGGTTGCTAGTCGCCAGCTCTTCTGTGTCTTGTGTGTTCAATAGCCCAGAGATTCAAAAAGTACTTCCTCACAATCCTCGGACCAACTATGGAAAGATACGGTCTCCTCAGTGTCTACTAACACCTTCTGATTATTAGATGTCATATCATCGAGGGATGGGAGCTGTGGATAAAAACAAATCACTTTTTATGTAAATTTATATTGTGGCATCAATCAAGATATAGTACATTTTCTGGAAACTCAATTCTCAGTTGTTGATAAACCAATCCAGTGAATTAAACAACTGACAAATCATGGTACTTCATCACAAATAAATCCAATTATGCCGTGAAACAGTACTGTTAGTTAATTTGCAACATTGCACACAAAAGGGTAATACAAGCAAAGATATTAAAAGGCACGGCTTCCTTGGTATGGTATGGCTAAATATTAGTGGCTCTGTCTAAAGATAAAAATAATCCACATAATGGCACATCTAACGTTCACTAATTAACACATTACATATCTTTTGTGTTTAATCGTGCTTTCAGTCTTCATGCTAAGCTACCTGCCTCCTGGCTGTAGTGTCGTATTTAGCGGACAGACAGGAGAGTGGCGTCAATCTTCTAATCAAAACCTCGGCAAGTAAGTCAGTAAGCGTGTTTGCCAACATGTGTAACTATTCCTTTAAGGGTCTTTGTGGCGCTCCTACATCATTTTAGAGTAACCATTCTGCTGTGAGCACACTCCAGAGATGCATAAATAAGAAGCAGGTTACTTAACACTTAACTTGGCGTGAGGAGTCGAGGAATAAAACTTAAAGTTAACAAGGCTTAATCTTTCTAGATTTGATCCTGAGAAATAACAGTGAACAGTATTATTAAACCCCCTCAAAATGTTTAAATCCAGTCGAGAGAAATTAGTTGTCTCGATGTTTGTTATTTAGAAATGGAACTTATCAGATTGAAACTTTTTTATTATTATTTTTGAAAGTTTCAGACGAAGTTAAGTCTTCAGAGAGTCAAGTCTACATGTCTGGAATATAAAGTTTGTGAAACGCTCAAGTCTGAATACAGTTCTCATTGTCGCAAGTGTTCTTATGAAGTCCCGCCAATATTCTTACTTTAACTTTAACCACCCAAACCCTTACCCAACCAACTCTTATACAAACCTAAACATAACTATCAACTTTATACTCAACCCTAACCCATCTGAAGGCTTAAACCTAACATAACCTGTTTTAATCTTTTATCTCATATCTAAAGCCAACCTTCTGGTTTGGAGGGCCAATCATAGTGTCTGGGGGGATCCATCATTCTGCATCTTAAGGGAAAAGCATTTCAACGTTGTAAAGTAAATGTCATGCTGGTACTATTTTCTTTAAGGCCTTAGGGGGAATTTTATTTTTTGGTATTTATTCATTTAGTAATGGTTAAATTTAATTAAGGCCACCAGGGTTGCCGCAGGTCTATGGTGTGTAATCGCCTTTTTCAGACATGATCCTCCACCTCCTGCTCAGACGAAGAGATTTGAAGTGTATTTGCATTAATTGGCAGCGCTGTTTATTCCTCGCTGCAGTGTCTCACTGGCAGGAATTCTGGATTTGCACATTAAGCAAACAGCAGGGAAGTATGTTTCTGCGCTTCCTTGCTGGGCTCGTCACACAAGCTATTTTTAGATGGTATAATTAGCATGAGCCACCATCCAGACCAGCTGAAACTCCCTCCTAATAAATTCCACATTTTATATTTTTGGAAACTGAATAAATTACTACAGTACATTTTCATGGGAGTGTGGATGAGAGGTAATTTAAGTAAGTTTACCTAGTAATTATATAAGCAGTTGGTCTGGTTAGGGAAAGTGCTTTCCTGTATTTTTGGTGAAGGATTATGCATATCTGCCTCACAATGACTCACCATAATCAGTATTTAACAGTATTCAATCATTTTTTTCTGCTTCTTTTTGCACCAGTACACATGGGAAGGTCAGAAAAAGGTCACTCAGACACGCCAAGGCCCTCACACAGCTCTGCAAAAATCTTAAATTATCATTATTTTTTATTCCAAATCCTGAATAAATGGTGGAAATGCTTCAACAAGCACAAAACAAGCTGTAGACACAAGACTGACATACCATCTTTTAAGTTGATACAGTGAACCTGTTCGCAAACAGCTGCTTATTTACACATTCAGCAGATGCAGAGCAACATTAAATTCATCAGGTGCCCAGAAACACGAGTCCAAATGAATGCTAAGTCCAATATTCACTCTCTTTTTTTAGCTCAGTTTGTGGTCTCCACTAACTCCTCAGGAAAATATCTGGCTCATAAGCTGCTAAATGTTCAGCAGCTAGTCGCTAACTTTGTCTGCTGTTTGGTGCCGAGCAAGTAGTGTACAGTGAGTTTTAGCAGGGTTTTTTTCTGAAACAACTTCCTGCCGCGCCAAGAAACGATGCTGATGAGAGCGTTGAGACGAGGCGCAGAGGCGCCGGCTCATTGCAGAGGGGGCGAGGACCTGTTGTGGGCACTTACGGGGGACCCTACAGCCTGTGCAAGACAGATCCAAGGGGAAACTTAAGGAGACAGAAGGGCAGAACGGAGAGAAACGCAGATTACAAAGAGGTGTGCCATTTCAGCACCACGGACAGTGCCATGGATTTATCATTAAACAGCGACCTGCTGATATTTAAGCAGCACAACTGCTGATATTTCAGAACTATGGTCGGCGCCATGGATTTTACCAATAATTTGCTCAAACCTCAGTCAGATAAAAGATATAAAAGTAAGGCAGACTCAACTAGGTTACCAAGGATAGAAGGCAAATGAATACACAGTTTGACAATCAGTGATGCAGCCATATAAACCTACACAATCAAGCTACATAATCAAGCCACCCACAACAACAAACTACAAGTGTGCAAGCAATGTGTGGCCTGCCGTTACTACAATGACCAAGCAGACACGGCCGTCTGCAACACAAGCAGCAACAAACAACGCTGTTTTTGAAAAAGGCCAGATAGCCAGCATCTAATGACAAGCCTATGTCATCACAAATAATGCAACTACCAATGTTTTCATCCAGCAGCTGTCAGTTTGAATCAATCCAGCAAAAATGACATGGAAGCCACAAGATTCTCCCTCTGCTCTTGCTCCTTATACGCTTTAGTGCGCACGACTTTTGCCCATTTTAGCCAACACAGACAGAATGCGGCTACTAGCTAGCTTACACACTACACAAGTCAAAGAGACAACACGGGTGCATCTGCACTTCAAAGTCAGAGGTCACGTTCTATTAAATGACGCCTAAATGATGCTCTGATCTGGACTTTTTTTTTACACTTTCATCGTTACGAAAAACAGCGAGGGAACGATTCACAAATGATTATAGATCACAAATTGCAATATAAATGAACTTGCAAGTCCTACAAGGCTCTCACATGCTCGTGCATGGGTCGCAAGTACTTATGCCATTTGTTTTCATGCGTGAAACGTGACAAAATGAGCGAGAGGAAATGATCTCATGTTGCAAATCACAGCTTGTAATTTGGTGTAACTGGCCCTTGTCTATTTCCCCAGTAGTGCATGTGTAGATTTCTCTTCTGCTTTTACAGATCCATCCTAGAAGAAGTCGTTTGAATACTACGACGCCCTTGCTCTTTGATTCTGAGAAACTGACACCAAAACTTCTTTTCACCGTGCATTCGCAAACTCCATTGCAGCTGTTGGAAGAGAAAATGACGTCACGTTGCCCACGTTTGCCACAGGATAAAAATACACCACTAACCAACACAATGGGATCAATAGGAGCGGTTTTTAACAGCATCAGTGTTTCCTTCCTTCATGTCCTGATACTAACAGGATTCACTTTGACTCTTCAGTGTTAAGAGCTTCGAAATTTGGAAGAAGCCCAACGAGGAGAGGATAGAAAAGGGAGAGAGAGAAGGTCACCGAAAGAACAAGAAATCTGTGTCTTATGGACAAATCGTTAATGTGGGCATGTGCTCACACACACACACACACACACACACACACACACACACACACACACACACACACACACACACACACTACCACTACTAGCTGTGCATATGCCAAGGCTGCATTGCCCTCGCTGGATCAGGGTTGGCCATTAACATTCTGAAGTGCCCGCTGTGTCTTTGCAGAGGACCTGGGAATGTGCCAGCTTGGCAATTACTTTAACAACTCCTGAGTTTGATTTCTTTATTCAGTTGAACTCAGCCAGGGGTAAAACTAAGGAGAAACGTGAGGAAGAGGACTCCAAAGGAAAAAAGTTTCGGCTGACCCAACTGTCGTTTAGTTGGAAAAGGAACAGGAAACTTCTCTTAATTAATGTCTAACAATACAACCAAGAGGGTATTACAACAGCATGTGTCCTTGTGGCGGTGAAAACCACACACGTGTAAGTTCAAAGTTCGTGACAGCCAGCGTGAGTCTGCCTCCACCAACGTGTCCTTGAGGACGACACTGAAACCTCAGACAGCTGAACGGCTCACATGGAAATGGCAATCAGTGAATGCAGTGGGATCTAATTGCAGATGGAAGTGGCAATTATGTTGACAAGCTGGTTGATATGACAGGCTCCATTATAGCCTTAAGCTTTTATTACATTTCTGCCTAGTAAATCACATCACTGAAGCAGAATTACCATAATGACTTAGTCGAGCTCAGTCTGTCAACACTGTCCCTTGTTTCAAGGGGATTGGACTGAGAAGTAGGAGGTGCCTGATCTTTGTGAACTTCTTTAGACACGGAGGACTTTCAAGTGACGTAACTGTGTATTTATTAACAGTCTCTGGTGGCTGTATTGGAGATCAGCTCTCAGGCAACACTGGCAGTGAAAAGTGAATTTTAAGGGCTAATTTCCCTGCTGTTTATGTCTAGTTAGCTCCACTGCTGCACTGTTGTTGACACAGCTGGTTTGTATGTTAGCCCATTTATCATGAAGAGATGTTAGAGCATATTCATATTTCACGCTTACAGAGGAGGGGACATGTGCTGGGAACTGCTCAAGCCACTACTAATACTTTTCACCAATGAGACAGATGGTTTGGTGAGGGGATGGCACCTAACGTGACATCCTGAAGCGAATGTTTCACGGGACGGGATCATGTTAGCTGTAAGTGTAATTAATATAGTAGTGGTACTCGTATGTGAACAAAGAAAGCCAGTTTGTCACTGATAAATAATTCAACTGCTTTAAACTAAATTAATAAATTCATGCTCATATTTCATCTACATACAAAACATTATAGACTGGGTCTATTCCTTGGCGTGTTCCAGGCAAACCAAATCACCCAAGATGTTTGACGAACTCGTAATATATCTCTGTTTCTTGTTGTTTCGCACTTTACGATGACGCGTGAATGAGTACGTACGTCAATTAAGTAGGCGGTCCTTCAATGTGGCCCAGGACCAATTCGAGTACACGCTGCTAAACAAATGTGGCCATATGTGACCCAGACCACCTCTGAATGTGGTCTGAGCAAGCGATCGGATCTCAATGCGTCTTGGGTGCATTCAAACCTGTACTTAAAGCTGTCAACTTGTGATCGGATCACCCAAGACACATGTTAACGCCAGGTGTAAACAAGGCCTCTGCCATCTCTTAAGTTGGAGTAAGTTTTATTGTCTTAGGAGGAGGACATCTGTTTCAAAGTGTGATGTTTTTGAAGGCAACGTGTTTTGTAATCATGCCTGTACAGGTTTATCATTTGTATCTCCTCTTAGCGACTGTTTTTAACTTGCATCTATGTTTTATAACCATGTACCGTGCCACTGAAATGGCTGTAAACAGAGGATGGTGATGGATTCTAATGGATAGTGAGGCTTTTTACAGGAAGTACACCATAAACTGTCACTAAGATGAAGCGAGCAGTCGGCTCAGGGATTCTCAGACAACTGAAAGTAATAGATACGCAAGTGGCTGTACTTTTTTTTATCTTTACAAACACCTAACTTATTGTTCCACATGCATTCAGTGTCTGTTTATATGTTGTGTGTTATTGCACCGCAATTTGATCATTCGTCACTGTAAGAGCAAAACATCACTTTTTGGAAGGAAACTTTTTGTCTTGAGGTGGTGATGCAGCTCTTTTGCTCTGCTGCAGTTTTTTCTGTCTCGCAGGTCTCCATTTGTTTTCTCTTGCTCCAGACACAATTAACTGAAAAGGGAGAGAGGCCTGTTGGAGAGCAAGGGGGGGGCAAAAAAAAACAACAATGTTGGTAAGTGCCGGTCCTTATTAATGAAGTGAATCTTCATCCAGTCACACACAACAAATAAATGGCCGCCCCTAGAAGCTCTTAATCGGCCCATTAGTCTTCGAGCGACCGCAGCCTCCTTTTTTCCCTCCACCCTCTTTGGCTTGTTCCCTTTAGACCAGACCAGATACATCCATCACCCCGTATTTGCATGCCGACCACACGCGCTGACAGAGCTGAGTGCACAGCTGGAGATGCTACATCATATTTAGTCCCTTACTTGTGCGATAAACACTGTTCTCCACATCTCGAGCCCCGTCTCCTTTCCCTCCTTCCATCATTTAAATACTCATATTACTCCTTCTTTTCACAAGTAACCTGGAAACTCATCTGTTCAGGAAGCCCTATTACATCCTCCTCTGCTTGCACTAAAAATACTCCTGTCTTGTTGTAATACACAATCATTTGAAGGAATATTCTGTTCCTTCTGTTGTTCTGCCGTGACTTTTATTTGCTTTTATTATTTATTATTTTATTATCTTATCCAGTGACTCGCTGTGAACTGCTCTGCAGAACAGAGTGTCGAAATGACTGAAATGAAAGATGAATATGCTAAGTAATGACAGGGTTTGCTCTTCTAAGTCAGCCTAATTAATCAGCAGACGGCGTCCTGTGTGGTTTAAAGAGCAGCACAAACAGAGTCAGACTCTCAGAGAGCTGGCATGCTTATCTGTATGTGACCTGCGCTTATTTTCCCTCCATTTTCCTTCCATTTCTCAGCTGCCATGCGCTGCACCCTCTGCTAATTCAGCCGCTTAAAATCTCATTTCCGACACAATTAGCCTTTAGCCCATCCAAGTGCAGTTGCCTGTGGTGTTTTTTTTTTTCTTTCATCCTTTGAGAACATTTCCTCTTTCACTCCCTGATAAAGATCATTATTGAGGTTACTGAAAAGGAGTTTTGATCATTTACAGGAGAAAACATTAAAGGGCCTTTTAGCGGGCCCATTAGGAGATGGTTAAAACCCTCGCTTGTTGCCACACCAGGGTTATCAATGCTACTGGGAGCCTTTAATTCATTCCTTTGCCAGAGGTTTTTTTAATTACATTTGAAGGGAGAGATTTCACTGCGGCAGAGCCTGGCCCTGCTGCTGCTGTTATTTATTTTCTGTGAAACTCTTAACTGCAGAGCTTGCAAAACGAGGACGCTCATCATTTTTACTTTGCAGGCTAGTCACAACATAATTTTACTGCGTCTGCTCTGCAGCTGCCTCTAAATGGGTTTATTTTTCAAATGCACATTTGGGTAATTTTTGTTTGGCTAAGTGCACAAAGTGCATGTGTGATTTCCCCCCCCCCCAGATTTGTCTGTGAAGTTTCCCAGAGGAAAGTTATTCAGCTACCTGATTATGTTTATTATCAGTTTTCATCAAAGTCCTCCACGTCACAGGTTTTTGAAGAGCAGCTGATAATGTGGCCGGGTGAGTACAGGTTGTCCTGAAATCTGAACGTTATGGCTACATTTTCTGAGGCTAACTCTTGACTGGCAAACCTTTGGCACTTAAATGTCCTATTTTTATATTAATATTGTTTTTAACTTAACATTTTCTCTACTTTCATTAAGTGCACAAAATGTCATTTATATTTATTCATACAATGTTTTTATTAGTGTACTAATGCTGTCATGTTTTTAGCCAGTGTTGAAGGGCATGAACCTCCACCTGCTTTATGGTCACTCCTGTTTTCACATCCTGAAGAGAAAAACATAAATACCAAATATATGTTTAACTACAACTGTAACTGAAGACGTGTACTAACAAATTCTACACATTCTGAACAATGCAACAGCTAAAAAATAAATAATGAAAAATCCCAGAAATCCTAACAACCCTGAAGGCCCATTCATCCCACAATAAAGTAAAATAAAATGAAATGGTTGCACCAGGTCAAATGAAACTCGCACTTCCATTAACAGCAGGTTTTCCACACTGAATTAATTCTCGGGTTCAGCAAACTGTTACTTTAAGTGCTTGATGATACTGTTTTTAATTATCACTTGCTGTAGTGTACACCAACCTCTAGCTCAACTTCTTTATGAATGTAAAACAGATAATTCTTGTGTACATCCACATCATATCTCTTACTTTTTCATGATCTTATTTAAAGCACTTTCGACCCTTAGCAGCACGGTAATCCTGTGGCTACAATGTGAGCTAGAAGTCACTGTTACAACTAATAAAGATTATTGCAAACCTGCAACGTTAGCATATGCTTAGAACAAAGTCAGCATATGGTTTAAGTCCCTGTTAGTTTTCGGTCTAAAAATGACACAGGTTGATAGAAATCCTAGAAAATAAGTCCCTTATAGCCATACATTTCCATGGAAATGTGATCTGAGGGCTTTGAGAGATTTGGCTGACAGAGAAGCAAACTAAATAAACTGTTAGAGGTTATAAGCAAGATCTTTGTGGGAGAGTTAAAAGTCACTCAACTTAAGGTAAAAGCTTCAGTTCATCATGCGTGAGCGCTCGGCAGATTGAACTCTGCTGCACGGTGTGTCTCACCTCCTCCACCTGCCTAATGACAGCAATTTCCTGTTGCGATCGGCAGCGTAGAGTGTTGAGCAAGACGTTAGCATCTCTGCGCATGCCGGGAGGAGGTCGGGAGGCGTGTGATTGCAAAGCTGCGGGTAATTATGCACCGAGAGCTCGGCTACCTCAAGGTGAGGCATCAGGAAGCCACCATAGAAGAGGACAGAGAGAAAGGGGGGGTCTGGAGGGTTGTGGTGGAAGAGAGAGAAAGAAGAGACTGAAGGCAAGGTGTGTAAATGGAGTGAGAGACAGGAATGGGAGCCAAAAAAGGACAGAGAAATTGAAAAAATAGAGAGTGGTTAGGAGGGTCTGTATAAGAAAGCAGGAAGTGAGCGTTTGAAAAGAAGCTGCATTGCAGTGGGTCTGATTGTTTCTGTAGTGGTGGTATATTTCAGGTAGAAGTAATGTCAGGGGCAGATGTTGCAGGGCTGTAGCCAGGATTTATACTGAGGTCATAAGTCCAATTTCCCCACAGCGCAACCGCACACCCAGACAATTTTCACTACCCACCAAATATGGAGAAAGGAAGTTGCTGCACACTTTGGTCCAATACAATTATTTAACTTTCTGGAGTCTGGAGTTCACTTTTTGTTACTTTTTTTTTGCTAATTTTTGCCAACTTTCCATGCATTCATTTTTGTTTTTATTTAGCAAACACAACTTTCTTTTAAACTGTCCTTACCCTCCTATGCATGCTATCTTTTTTTTTTTTTCAGCAGAAACTCAGCTATAAGTCTGACTCATCATTTATGCAGCTGCCAGCAACCCAAAATAGAAAGTAGTAGGCAAAATCACTGAAAATATGAATAATTGAATTTTAAAAATGTCTATAAATAATTGTATGGTCTACAGACATAAATTAAATACTGTGTGAACGCCCCACATCAGCCCTTTCTACTGTTTTTCTCAGCATGTCTCTACCTGATATATACATGTAAATAAAGTTATGTTACTATAAATAAAACATGCTCAGTGTGTTCACAGATGAACAGACTCCAGAGCGTTTAAATTATAAAGCCAAAAGCCTTGAACGTGTCATGTTTTTGGCCTCCATCTAAGCCAAGTGGCTCCATGCAGCCTAACTGCGGATCTGAACCCCATATCACTTCTCTCCTCTAAAATCGACCCCTTTTAAAAATCAGACTACACAACCAAGTGACCTGGGCAACCTGGAGAAACACGGTGCAGAATGCTCCTCGGGCTTTGCACGACGAATAAAGACAACAGGGACAGAAAAACTGAGGCAAAACCAGCCCCTCGCCAAACCTCACAAGGTTCAGATCGGACTCAACAGCTGAAGCACATTCCAAAACCATCATTCTGCACAGAGGTGAGCGACATATCCACTGAAAATAAACAGTCCAGACTGGATGCCAGAATTTCTCTTATCGAGGTACTTCAGAGAATTTCAGGCATTATGCAACAACCTGGAATTCAGTCAAGAACAAAATTGAGTCAGTCACCAAGGAAATACAACACTGCAAACCTCTGTCAACAGTCTCTCAACACTAAAGTAACCTTCGTTATGACTGCAAACAAAGTAAACAAAGACTGTTCTTGACTTACAAGCACACAGCATGAGAGACAATCAAGATCTCAAAAAACTGCTAAAAGCATCCATGGTGCACAGCTCAAAATACCATATCTACAGACAATCCTAGACATTACAAACATTAAGAGCTAGTCCAACACCGAGGAAAACAACTCAAAGGAACAGACTATGGACTCAAGGACCAGAACTCTCAGGAAATCCAAAACAGCCACATTTAACAACATTTAGTAAAAAAAAAAAAAAAAACTCCTCATGTGTAATTTGTGTGTAATTATAAACAGCACAACCCCAAATCCTCAGAAACGATACCAAGGACATGACCTTGACATCCTCAGTGGTACATCTTCTTCCTCTTAAGACGGGTGTGGAGAGTGGAGTGTTGCAGGTGCTTTGGGTTAAATTCTGATTTTAGTGTCCTTCTGGCTTAACAGCTAAATCACCACCTGCTGAAATCCTTATTGAACAAATATTCCCACTAACAGTAACATAACACCAACTCAGTCATGATGGCGACCCCTGATGTGACAAAGAAAACAATGTGTCCAATGCTTCCCAGAAAAGATGCCATTTTGTGTGTGTGTGTGTGTGTGTTTTGTTGTATGCAAATGTGCCTGTTTTTTGTGCCTGTGTGTGTGTGTATACACTGTACATCTGTATTTATGCATATTTATGTGCATTACCATTATGGGTGCAAGTATACGAGTTGTGTTACTGTGTACGTGCCTGCATGGTTGTGTGTATGTGTGTGTACTTGTGTGTTTCTCAGTGCGAGTGTGAGAGAAGAGAGATTTTGTTGCCATAATTAAAAAAGCTAAGATGGAGGAGGAAAGGGAGCACTTTAATGCTGCTAATTATCCTCCTCTTCTCGCTCACCACACCTGCGCCGTCGTTGTAGGGATTTCATTTGAATAACACTGAATTAAATCAGTGTAGGAGAAAACGGTGTGTGTGTGTGTGCGGTGTGTTTGTGTGTGCCACCAAGGCTCTGACGGTCAACATTAACAACCAGGGAATTAATACAAAAGAACATATTTGTTCCCATTGGCAAGAGTCGATACCAAATATGTTAATTTGATTAATTGTCGACTGAGTCAGCAGGAGAGAAAATCTCTCGGCCCTCCATCCGTCTTCACAGAAAGGCTGCTGGCCAACAGAGGGCGCCAGAGCACCAACCATGCTTTGTTAAACCATTTAATTTAATCAATAACAAAATTGCACAGCATACAAAAAGCATTACTTGCAAAACAAATGTTTATTTAATTAAATGTCTCTGATGTGGTTGCTGTTATTGAAGTCTCTTATTCTTTACTCACTTTCTGTCACTTGAATTTGATTTTTTTAATTTGTTTATATCTTAAGGACTTCCGGTTGGTGTGTAGTGCAACAGGAATAATGGTCTTCCTCCAGTCAGAAAGCCAACGTACCTACAGAGAGCAACAGAGCATCGCATCGTAGTGACTTGCAGTGAATGTATGAATAGGGCTTCAGTGGCAATAGTACATGCTACAACATGACCAGTGATGTCTTCTGTGGCAAAAGTAGAACCAGAAATATTTTTCCACACTCATACGTCATCTATTTTTGACATCGATCACAGTGCTTTGTTTGCTTAATTTGAACATTTAAATTCAGTTATTCAGCAGCACCTACTCACTTAAATATAGCTGCTAGCTTGTTGCTAACATTTTGGGTGTGCCCCCCACCATGTACATCGGTTTGTGTTGTTAAATTATTGGATGTGTTTCTCAATTTTTTTTTTCTTCCTAAATGTGACGTGTGTGGTCAAAGTTGTGACAACAACTTTTTTTTAATCTCATTTAGGCTGCTTGTGTTGTAGTGCATTAAGCTCTCTACGCCACTGTCACACAGTAACTTCAGTTTCCAAGTCTGATAAATTGCCTCAAGTGAACGTCGGTCGGGACTGAAGTTTGAAAATGAAAAAAACCTGGGGGTGTGGAGTAGTAGCCCGCTCCTCATCTCTGCTTGGGGCTAGCAGCTCGAGGCTAGCAAAACACTGCTAGTAGCAGTCTTTGATTCGGGTGTGTTGCGATCAAGTTGCATTGCGAGTCATGTAGGCGTCAGGTTTTGACAAGGAAGAAGAATGCATAGAATAAAAAAAGACAATATCTGTGGTTCTGCTGCATCGATTTTGATGCAGCAGAACCACAGTCAGATGCTTTGAGTCCGTTGATTGATTTCTGCGTACTCCATGCATCTCCGCCAACCTTGTTCAATTCTAGGTGTCTCATACCTTCAAAAAGTCTTTATCCAGGGTTATTCATTATTTTAGGCCATTACAGGCTAGTCTGTTACTTACATAGCTCCCACACAAGAAATACATAAAGAAATTGACATATTTAACAACTGCTGTCTTCATTTTTCCAAGCATGCACGTTATTTCACACATTTCATATGTACACATGTACATATGAAGATTCTTATTACAACACTTAATTGCATCCTAATACAACAGCCATCATTTAATTCAACATTTTTCAAACCCAAAAAAAGACTTCAGTTGGGTTTCTATCTGTAAAAATGAAACATAATTTCTCAGTTTTACTTGTTAGAGCAGGTGTCACAGTCTCATTTCAGAAAGAAAAATTACTTTTCATCTTCCTTCATGTTCTCACACACACACACAGACAGAGTACCTATCAGGCCAACACCATGTTTGATGTATTAATAGAATAAAATAGGGCCAAATCCATCATTTTGAAAGCGTAGGTGACATCTCATTCAAATGGCAGATCTCATTTTGCAAAACATCCGATCCATACACGAATCGATTTACGATTTGACTCCAGCTGTTATCAAAGCCGCCGTGAACTTCAATCTGTGCAGAGAGCTACATCTGCGGCGCTGATGCAACAGATGAGCCGGCGGCGCGGAAGCTGAAAATGGAGACATCAACCTTCACCGTATCTGATTGGCTGTCCCCTCCTTAAACATCTGACAGAAACGCACCCCGGGAGAAAGCAACCCTCACTGCGCTGACATCTCCTCATCAGCCCCCCCTTCCCCTCTCATCCTGCGTCAACCCCTGGATCATTATCACATCCGACACCCCAACCACAGCCCCCTTCAGTGAGGAGCCTTTTATTTTGCTTGCTAATTGAAAGTAACAAAAACACTTCCTCCTTTCTGCTGCAAACTTCACACATTCTGAGTGAAAGGGGTTCCTCATGGGTTCATATAACACCCCAAACTAAAAAAACAAGCTCCTTGTTTATTTTTTCCAGTGAGGAATCCTAAACTTACATCATGAAGAACATCTGAGTGGTGATGTGAGCACGGCTGGACTTCGTTATTCTTTTATACGTGGAGGAACTTCAACTTCAAGAGACTCTGTGTAGTCATTTCTCTGTGGAAATGGAGCGCTGCCAGCCACACTTCGTCTTCACTCTTTGAGTTGGATTCCTATTAGTTTTCAGATGACAGTCACTAGTCCTCATCAGATTCACACTTACAAACACTTTAAAAATAGACAGCAATTAGTCAACACAGTCCCAATTTCTGGCACCAAACAGGAACCTGAAGATAACTAAACTAAACTGAAACATTCAGAATAAAAAAACAAAAAAAACAAAACAAAACAGGATTTACAGAAACTACAGCTACAATAACAACTTTTCAATCATGTCTGCTAGCATCTGGTAACTCTGACCTTAACTTTGTGGTAACCCTCTTAATGTCACTTCATCGGCTCCAATCTGCTCAGTGAAGCGCTTAATCAATAAATTATTACCATTAATTAATTTATAGAAATTAATATGTATTTTAACATTTACTTATATATATATATATATATACACACACACATACTAAATATAGCTAAGCACAGCTGTTACCAAAACAACATCAATAAATCTGGTAATTTTTGTCTATGCTGATTAGGGCTGCAACTAACGATTTTTTTCATTATCGATTAAACAATTTAATCGCTAACGTAATTGGCAGATTAGTCTATAAAACGTCAAAAGAAATTGTGAAAAATGCTCAGCACAATTTCCGAGAGCTCAAAGTGACGTCTTCAGATTGCTTCTTTTGTCCAACCAACAGTCCAAAACCCAAAGACTCTTCATTTACTGTCATACATGACAAAGAAAAGCAGCAAATCCTCACATTTAAGAAGGTGGAACCAGCAATGTTTTGACATTTTTGCTTGAAAAATGACTGAAACAGTTAATTATCAAAATGGTTGGCAATTAATTTTCTTTCAATCGACTAATTGTTGCAGCTCCAAAGCTGATTTATAAATTGGCATATAGTAACGTCTTGTTGGCAAAATGTGTCACCAAGTTTGTCTGGTAAAAATGACCAGGCTTCTTTGCTGCAGAGGGACATGATGTGAATCGAGTCTGTAATCTGAAATAAGACCTCACTGCCCAATCAGAAGTGAGCACTCAACTTTTTTGGGGCAGGAAAAGTTGCTTTGTTTCTGGTTAAGAACTGAGCTATTGTTTTAAAATGGATCAAACTAAATTTTACCATATTTGTCTTAGTCGTAAAATGTGTCCATCACAGTAATAATAATATATAAGCCAAACTTCTTAAATACATTTCGAACATTTTCAATTTTGTATTAAACACAAATCAGCAAACATGTCACCACAAACACCAACAACATTAGTGAAAATAAAATAGTCTAAAAATTATTAATTAAATATGGAAATAAAGTCAAAGAATGAACTAAGAGTTGTTCTCACATTTAATTTAATTCTAGTTTAATTTCCCTCTCCTCTTACTATTTTACACTAATCCTTTATTTGCACTTTAATGTTTTTGCTTTAATGTTAATGCAGTTTTATCCATCCATCCATTAACTATGACTGCTTATCCTTAGAGGGGTGCAGTTTCAATGTCTAAATGTTTCATTTTTGCTTTTGTACAAAAGGCACCCATGCAAGGAAGTGAACTCTCATTGAACACAACCTGTACTAGTAAAAGCTGAATGTATAAATGAAGAGATGTTTGCCGGCTTATTGCTGCTGCTGCTGCTGCTGCTGCTGCTGCTGCTTTGTCTGCCCTGTCAGCCCACCGTGAATCAGTTTCTGAGCCTGTGTTGCTTGGGAAACAACAGAGTTCAGCAGGAGTAGTGTCGAAGGGCTACACCTTCTTCACAACAAAAGGTGCAGCAGCCTCATCAGCTTCCTTGCGAATAACAGCTCTTATCCTCCCTCTTCAAAACAAAGGTGTTGATGTGAGGAAGATGACAGAGCCATGAACGTTTTCTTTTCAACAGCCCTTGTATCCTGCTGACAGTATCACAGAATTTAATGTCAGCAAATTAAACTCTTGTCTGTGGAGCTGCATTCAGCTTTGGCCACGTAAGGTGACAAGCCACATACTTTACAATCCCCCTACTACTTTTGAGCACATCAACGTTTCTTCCAAATAAGCCACAGTTGCCCGGAAGCTCTGCCCTCCATTCCTCCATCATTAAAGCTAAATGCATTACTTCAACAAAAGGCCACAGCCTGTTTTCCCCCACCTGTCCTTCCTGCAGTGGTGGCTGCTGCTGCTGCTGCATGTCACCGCACAGCTACTTTACAAATGGAGCCAGGCATTCACATAATTAAAACCAAGATGCTAGGACATAATTCTTAATTAAGCACTAATGTGATAAAGTGTTATAGCAGGACGGAACTCTCCTTTAAGGGAGGGGGGGGGGGGGGGGGGGGCTTTGTAATGAGGTGATTAATGGACTTAAGAGGGGAAGAAGATGTAATTGGCTGGTCGTCCCTCCCAGCTGTAGAGCAGGACACTGCTCGTCGCCTGCTGCAGAGGAGCTGCTCGCAGAACAGAAAGTGATGCCGTCTGTAAGAAAGAAAAGGCTTCTCTAATCACAAATGCCTCTCAATCTCAAATCTTTTTTTTTTCTTTAAACTTTTAATGTCTGAAGACATTACGATTCTTTGCTTAAGTCACGTTGCTGTCTGTCCAATCAGACTTCTACAACGTGAACAGTTAGGGGTTCAGCTCGAGGACACCATGTGCAGCACAGCAGGGTTACCCCAGCACAGACGCAATCGCAAACAGTAAGGTTACAGGTTTAAGACTCAGATAGACTTAAAGGTCAACACATATTCAAAAAGAAATTCTGTTCAGAGAGTCTGAGATTGTGAACATTTTTAACTTAATGTCAGGCTGAAGAACAGTATTTCACTGCAGTCTCTGGTCCACTCTGGCATAGTTGGGATTGATCAAAAGTGTGTTATTTCACCTGTAACCACACCCAACAGTGATGTCACAGTGTACCGACACACCGTTGAGTACACTTCTGCATCACTGCAGCAAGGTAAGATTTTCAGCTGCTGTTTCTTAAAATAAAAAAAAGGTGCGATGTGGAATTTTTCTTGTGAACAAACATTCAGTGTTTCTTACCAAAATGCATTGTGTTTATCTTTGAGTTCTAACAAACATGTCAAAGAATCAGTTTAATGATGATGGCGCAGTCAGACTGAAATTTGCTTCCCATTCATTTATATGTGAAATGGGGCGAGACACATTCGCTTCTGGTCGCAAATTGACCCACTTCCTTCGCTTCGTGCAGAGTTCAATCTGATTAAACTTTGACACACAAAATCGTTATGTTTTCCAATGTCCAGCCAGTTAGAAAGAGGGTGGGTGGGACTGGTGTTTCATTCAGGAAATATTGTGTTTATATTCTTGTTTTATAACTGCATGGCGAAATAATACTAGCAGCAGATAAGAAGGGATGCTGTTTGGCTGTTGTGAGTGTACAAACAGTGACGGGTTAATGGCAGCAAAATGCTGTAAAATTTACAACTTTGTGGACTGCTGTTGTTAACATGCTAGCCATGCTAGCTCCAGCAGTTTAGGTTTACAACCCTAACCACTCCGTTTCCTGTCCCCTCCTGCTTTTGGCCACAGCACGCAAGTACATTTTGCCTGGCATATTTCAGTCTGACTGCGCCATGAGGCAGTAAGTGTATATTGATACTTACACTCATTTTGTACTATCCGGAGGCTCACTGTCCTGAAAGCATCCACAGGTGCTGAAGAGCAGATGGCAAACACAGCTGATCTGCAGAAAAATGTAATTAAATTTAATTACATTTTTCTGTTGGTGCCAAATTAACATTCAGAATAAGAAGGGAAACTATTTAAACATTAGAGACTGTAGATTAAGATTTTTTTTTCTTAGGAGAAAATAAAGCTTCATTAATTCACGAAGGGACCTTGGACATACAATCTCAATAACTGTGCAGTGCCTGAATCATGATGTGTCTGTCTTTTTTAACTGCAGACAACAGCTGCTACTTTAATTTAGCCTTGTAAGCTAAAGACTTGCTTGTTAGGCTTGTTGAATTGCTTGAATTGTGTTGGTAAAGGTCATGGCAGAAGTGGACTAAACACACCAAGGATGAATCATAACTGAACCTGTAAAGAAAGTCTGGCCCATCAGTGCGGGCAATGTGAATGTAAACAACAAAGAAAACAAAGGCCAAAGGTGAGGACAAGTGAAGCGATCTGCACAGGAAGGACTGGCATCAGCAAGTGATGCAGTATGCAGTATCTACTACATACTGCATACTGCGTTCATCGGTAGTATGCAGTATGAAATCGATTTATTTTGCAGTATGCTAGACCAGGAATAGCCGGTTTCCGGTTTTGAAAAGCCAAAGTAAACAATAGTACGGCTAATGGCAAACCACTGCAATAGCATCCTCTTAAAGTAATAACTGTAGCCTTGTCACAATTTCTGTTTGCACATGATTAAATTAGAAAACAATGTTATAAGTGGTACTTCTATTTAACAACAGGGACCGTTCCACCGCTTTGCATTGTGGGACACAGTAGGTGAGGTAGACTGGTCCCATGCATTCTGGAGATTTTGTCTGAATCAGTACGACATCCAGGTACTTCTGGCATACTGCAGATTTTGCTTTTGTTTGCATACTGCATACTACATGCTACATTTTGGCCAAATCAGTATATACTGATAGTATAGTAGGCGGTTTCGAAAACAGCCAGTGACACCTCAAGGGCTTTTCAAACCTGTCCACAGGTGACTTCTATGAAGTAATTATCCATCCTTGGAACCTGTGTTGGTGGACCTAAAACTACAATACATAGATTGAACCTTGGATTAAT
Source organism: Macquaria australasica (assembly GCA_005408345.1). Taxonomy (NCBI): domain Eukaryota; kingdom Metazoa; phylum Chordata; class Actinopteri; order Centrarchiformes; family Percichthyidae; genus Macquaria; species Macquaria australasica. Next base: position 326,258 of record SEMN01000530.1, on the reverse strand, counting down.
GCTGAAATAATAAGTTGCTTACTTGGTTACTCTATTGGTTGATCGACAGAAAATGAATATACAACCATTTTTATAGTAGATTAATCATAATCAGTAATTCAGCAGGGAAAAATGTCAACATTCTCCAGTTCCAGCTTCTCAAATGTGAGAATTTGCTGCTTTTTATTTTTATTTTATAGCATTGTAGATTGAACGTGTACTTATCGGACAAAACAACAGTTTTACAGTGACAGTATATCACTGGAGCAATAAAAATAACACAAATGTGACAGATGTTTTTAAGAGATGGATTTTTAAACAATCTGTAACTGTAACTTGAAACAATATACAGTATACTTTAAATATTACAGATGTTGGGACCTTTCATCATACTTTATAAAGTTTTTTTAATTAGAAACCAAGTAACTGGCAGCTTTTTGAGAACTTTCAATGCTGTCATTTCATACATCACAGCTGAAATTAGATTAAGGTGAACGGGGAGGCAACTGCTATGGCCTTAATTGCCAGAAAACAAATTTACTCCTTTCTTTGTGTAGTCCAGTCTCTGGATTTAATGGTACCACCGCAAAGATGTTTCATGTTTTTCAAGGCTACAAAACAACATGACCATTGCAGCCACAGAAGCCCTTGCTTACCGTTTGAAACAGTTTAAAAATGCCAGTCACAGTTCCTGTCCTCTCTGTTCTAATGAAAATGTTATTTAACATCCCGCTGGAAAGGAATTTACAGCTTTCATGGAAAATCCAACCCCAAACCTCCCAAATCCTGCCTTATGAAAGAACAAAGCTGCTTAACGTTGCTGCTGTTTCTCCCTGAATATTCGGCTGTTTAAAACTAAGAGTCATGCTTAGAAACAGTGGTGGTGATAAGCTGCAGGATTTGCTGAATTTTGCTCTCCATCGCAGTTGCTTTGATAGTGTTATATCAAGAGAGAAATCTGACCTGTTGAGTCTTTAAAGTCGACCACAAGAGGTGAATGTGAAGGAGAAACTCTATGCCTCTATGACCTGCCCCAAATATTCAACGATGACATCTAATTGTTTTTGATAGGATATAGATGGAAATGGTGAAAGCTCAATGCAGAATATAAATTCAATTGGCTTGTGGATAGTGATCTTTAAAGTAACTATTTTCTACTGTTGGAAGAAACCCAGTGGAAATTGTTGACAGCAGTGGTGTAGTGGTGTCTTGGCAGGTGGGTATACTGTGGCTGTCATTTGTATCTTTACCTAGTTTTAAGTAGGTATACAATACGCCCCAGAGGTGGGTACACTATACAACTGCGTATACACATCACTACACCTCTGTTTGGCAGTAAGGTCTATGGATTACCCAAGTGATATAACTCTGTTTTTGAAAAAACACACAACAAGTTGCTGTTGAGTTCAAATACAACTTCTCAATGCTTTGAACAGCACAAACAAAATGCCATTAACATACATTGCATTGGGTTGGCAGACTTGTCAGACACACATATCTTAAAACTTTGGTACATAAAACTAAAAATATCTACATGGTTAGATACCACTTGGGAAAGGTGAGAAAATATGTTTTTGTGATTTGGGTGAACCAACATTTTAAAGTGTAATCCCTTTCATGAAATCCAAACCTGTTTTTGATACAATTTATGGTCAACCAACCCAATGCTATTTCCAGTGTTACTGCACTTTTATCTCATTGATATCAGCCTCACTGTTTACGGTTCACTCTCCTAACACCATATCGGAGCTTTACTGCTAATGCAAACCGACACCAGTAACCACAGATGTCGCTACATCAACCAGGACTGATCTCTTAAGGATTATAACACTAAAGTCACTGATGAATCTATTGTCATACTGTCACAAAATATGGTGGGATTTTGTATAGCTTTGCATTCTTTTATCTTCACATTGTTACGTGAGATTCATCTGAGAAAGAAGTTCCATCAACTAACCACTGCCTCTTCACCGCTACCCGCGTCTATACCTCAGGACGGGGTCTAGCTGTAACTCCTCTTCCTCTTTTTCAGTGTAGTCTAATCACCAAACCTTTCTATCAAGATCATTCTAAATAAAGTTCATAACCTTAACATAAATTCTTCTTTCTCATGTATATATGAAATCAAAAATATTTGTGGTGGAATTTTTACTTTGCAAATTACAGACATGATTTTGTAGATGCGAAATCACCAACAAATTCCACAGCTGCTAAAAAGGGACTGCACATCCTGACTGAGGTCATATTTGCATCCGAATGAGCAGGACTGTAGACGAACACACACTGTACAATCTAGACATGTGAACAAATTGCCAGAGATCCAGACCAGACAGACTCACAGACAGCTTGGCTTATTCGCCTGCCAACATGGAAGCTCCAGAGCTGTAGCTGCCTCTTGGCCCCAGTAAGTAGAGGTTGTCCGTTGGCGTCGCTCTCTGCTCCGTGCTTCACGACTCAACCTGGCAACCTCAGCACCTAATCAGGCCGCTGCGACAAACAGCTTGACAAGGAGTGATGGCAGGAAGCCCCAGCGGAGGGAGAGGCTGATCCAAAACCAGACAGACACAACTGCTGTAAAAAAAGCTGTATCTCCATCTTCATCAAAGTGTCATCCCAAACCTGCTGCAGGGTTTGGTCTCTGACCCCTCTGGTTAAATGTGGTGAGTGTTTAAATAAATAAGCTGCTTTAACAGCTTTATTTTAGATAAATTAAGGTTTCAGATTATTGTTACATTGTTGAGATCTGTACTGTACCCTTTGCTGTAACAATAAATTTCGCCGCTGTGGGACGAATAAAGGATTTCTGATTTCTGAGATCCAGCAGATTAAATAACATTTACCTGAGCACACACCTGCAAAAATCAATTCTGAGGGGAAACACCTTCAAATTGGCTCATTTACAATTCCTTGTAGAAAATAAATGATGATTAAGTGTGAAATTCATTGGGGATTGTTATATTTTTCTCTTGAAGTCAGCGCAGATTCATGTTATAATGCACCATGACTCCATGAAAAAGGTAATTTTACTCATCAGTAATGTGTAGCCTTAATACATTTACTCTGCACCATTTAAATTCTGCTTAATAAGTCAAAATAAATACAGCAAATCACAAATTTCCCACACTAGGACATTAAAAAAAATCACAAAAGAAGAGCTACTTAAGGTAGTTGTAGTCTAGCATCAACAACTGATTACGTCTTTTCTTAACCACCACAGAGTCCCATGATCTGGAGAGCTTTCCTTGTTTAGTTGCTCTTAATAGTGTCTTTGTGTCCATGTAGAGAAGCATCATATCAGGTTAGATTGGTAGTAACGTGTTAGTTTGAACTTATTGGTCTCAGGCAGAACGTAATGTTCCACAAACTCCCATCAATCAAGTGGACACTCGCTACTGTATCTGTGTAATTGCTTTAGTGCAGACACTTAAAATTTGCATAAAGATGAGTTCAGCTCCTCTTTTGGCACCTCACCACAACACTTAAGAATTTTCTGACACTCGCTTCACCTTCCCATAAACCTCCACAAAATGTCTGCACCTGCTCTCAGTCAATTAACACCCGTGAATAGTGCTCCTGAATGGACGTCACACAGCCCTAAACACAAATAACCAGAGAAAGGAATGAATGAATGAACATCTGTGACCTGTGTCCTGCACTGTGTCTGTCTGTGTCTGCTTAAAGTTAAAGGGTCATCAACACTGCTGTTTATAAATCCCTTAAATGGAAAGTATTATCCTCCATCTGCTCCCTCACTCTCTGCTCATCTCTTTAAACATTTAACTCATGTACGTGCTGGTTTGTTTGTCTCTTTTTCTCTTTCTTTCTATTGTTTTTTTGTCCCTGTCCCTCTCTTTCTCTGTCTCCTCTCAAATTTGCCTTTTTCTGGCTCATCCTCTGTGTCTCTGTCTCCATCCCTCCATCTTTCCTCTGCGGTCAGACCAGAGCTGGTTGGGAGAAATGTAATTGCAAGCTGTGGCAAATAGTAGACAGGACAGGAACTGACATGGGTAGAATATTCCAAAAATGAAATTCACACACTTTATTGTCTATCAAATGTCCCTGCACTCACATTCGCCCAAACAGCATGTCTTTTACAGTGCTGCTAGTTCTTTCACCACACAGTTATATAACGAAGGATAAAAATCAATCAATATTTCCTGAACAACAGGTCAGTCTCACTCTGTCTCTCAAACTGGATGGACTCACTATTTCTGCCACACGGAAACACATTCTTGAATTTGTCTATTAATGTTCGCAGAGACTGTTTCAAGTGTGATCGAGCCTGTACCCTGTCTGCCTGCTTTTTTTCCACCTCTCTTCTAAACCTTCCTCCTTTCAGTCCTTTTTTCTTGCTCTGTTTGTCAAGCACACTCTCTCTCCCTCTCTCTCTCTCTCACACACACATACACACCTTCATTTCATAACTGGTCAACTCTGTCGATATGTTGTCACTAGGGGGCAGTAAAACTCCACATGTTCACATATGATACCGTGTTAACCACACCCTCTCTCTCACACACACACAAACATGCACATGGACATACACAGTGAATATGCAGTAGTCAATAAGTACTTGAAAATAATACAATTACATTTGATATTTTCAATGTTTCAAACTCTGTTACTGTTTCCAATAAAGTTGACTTTGCACTGCACGATTTTAAAGGCTTCACACTCATTTTAATCATAAACCATGAAGTCAAGCTGTGTCCGTTCCACCATTCCTCATTTAAACAGAGCATTGTAAGGCAGGTCAGGGTCTGTGTGGGTGTTTTTTTAAAGGGAAACCCTGGTAAGAACGGTCAGCTGTTTAGGTGTTAATTCTGTAAGCAAGAGAAAATGACAGAAAAAGCATCTTCACAAACAATTGCATTACTAAGCGTAATACACTTTGGCTTACAAACGCTAGTTAACCAAGGGGTTGCTGTGGCAGCAAGTATTACCGGTTAGATAGATTCATAACAGAAATTTTCAGCAGCCAAAAATAATTTAACATAACAGAGTTTTTTCTCACATTATTATTATTATTAACTGTTCTGTTAAAGGTTTGTTAAAAATACTTTTTTCCAAGAACTTGAACTCTTACCAGTACCAGTATCATACAAGCCTACATATGTTTGTCAGTCATTAGTTTTCTAACCTAGTACTTTTGATCCTCTACTTTTAGTTTTGTTTACTTCAAAAAATACAGCAAACAATAAAATATTGTAAAAAAATTAAACATTTCAGAATGAATGTGACAGGACAATGTGACAATATAAATACGTCACTCTAAGTGTCCACTTCCTGTGATGATTGATAAGAAGTGATCATTTTAACGCTTATCAAGTGAAATGTTATTTTTAAATCATCTGACAGTTTGAAATGTTCTGATGTGAGGTTTCAAGTCTAGATACAAAGTAATATGTAACCATAATTTCTTCTTCTACTACTTTTCATCTTCACACTCATTGTTTTTTCTATCACACACACACACACACACACACACAAACAGAGATATAGAGGACAGTAGGTTCTCTCTGTCTGTGTGTGTGTGTGTGTGTGTGTGTGTGGGCTGTGAGCAGCCTTCTCTTTGGCTGCAGCATGGATCTCATTTCAGGAGGTGGAATTAAAGCCGGCTGAGACCTAATCCCAGCGTAATACCCTCCTCCCTTCTCCCCGCCCCACTTTATGAAGCAGGGGGAAGAGGGTAGAGGAGGGTGAGAGAAATCGGAAAAGGGGGAGGTGATTTGAGGGGTAGAGAGGTGAGTAAAGACAAGGGGTGAGGAGGTGTTTGGGGCAAGAGGCAGAATGGGAGGAAGAAGAGAGACAGTGTAATCCTACTAGAGTACTGCTTTTTCATTTTCATATAAATAATGACTACATATACAGGTATGGAACAGTAATAAACAGGTCTGCAATGACAAACTGTTCATACTGTATCTGTAATGTTTGGTGATCTTACATGTGAAGTGATCTTTACCAAGAAGATTGTAGATTGATTGTAGTGATAGCAGGTGACCAGTAACTCAGAAATTAGAAAATTAGAACTTTATCACTTAGATGACATGAAATACATACAAATACAGTAGTTTTGTATAAAATAATATTCAGATTTACATGAAATATATTATATGCTAATGATGCATGTTACCATGATTACATTAGCATGTTTAGCGGGGAAGATGTGTTTCGTGGTAGAAGATGAAAAGTCAGGGATCACAAAAGTCATCAGGATTTACTGTCTGCAGACATGAATGTCTGTATCAAACTCTATCTAAAGCTTGTCATATTTCATTTTGAACAATATTGTTATTTGTTGTTAACTAGGACTTCTTTTAGTTTCTATAAAAAATGCAGGAGATATCAAACTCTATCTAAAGCTTGTCATATTTCATTTTGAACAATATTGTTATTTGTTGTTAACTAGGACTTCTTTTAGTTTCTATAAAAAATGCAGGAGATGGTAAACATTTTTAAAATGTATGATTCTTCAGACCATAAACTGAGTAAGTACAGTTAGACTATTTGTTCTCATAAGGTCAAATATCTGTCATCTATCTGAAGGAACAAATATGCTACACGCACTGCGTGTTGTTTAAGGTACAGGTGAGACAATGAAACATGATCGTGAAAGTCCATCTGGAATAACAAATGAATGCGTTTAAAGGCTTTTTAGACGTCAAAACACTGCAGAAAGGTAAACAGTAGAAATAAGGCATTCATGTTACAATGTAATGTAACAGGAATGTATGCTTGCATGTATTTGATTGACCAACGAAGCGCCTTGCTCGATGATGTCGCACTGCATTGCAGCAAAAGTTGAGCCTGATTCAACTTTTTTGCCGGACAACCCTATGTTGTTTTGCCAGAACCCCCTTTGTTGGCACCCCTGCTGCATTGAAGGACTGGCTCCATTCAAAAGAATGAGAGGGCTGAGTCTTTTCACACAGGGCTCCTCTAACACAGTTATTTTCACAGCTGCATATTGACTTGTATCTTACATGCAACTTCGACCTAAATCATCTTTTTGGTCTACCTCCCCAAAACCGGCGTGCATATATTCATTTTCAAACAAAGACACAATCTGATAGGGACGTGAAGACAGTCTGAGCTTTGTCTGAAACAGACCTGAGGATAATTAGACTTGATCCAACATCCGGCTGACCTGAACAGACCCAAACAGAGGAAGAACACCAACACGGCAACATCATGATGTGCCACCAATTACTGTAATGAGCAGCCATGGTGGGAAAAGTAGCAATACATACACTTCATAGTTAACACTCTCTGTCTTGCGTCAAAAAGCACACTTGTCTCTTGTGATGATTATGAGACAATACTTTCAGATCTGATAGCGAGTCTGCTCTTTGGTTGACGCACAGACCTGAGATCCGCAGCTGAAGACCTGAATCCACCCCAGACCAGATTAGATTGAATATAATTTGGACAGGAACCAAGTGCACCTGGGAAGACCTTCACACCACAGCAAATGACATGAATGGCTTTTGGTGTCCCATGTACTTGAATCGAGAGTTGACCAACACACTTTCCCATCTTCCCAAAACCTGCGCGTGTGTTCCTTTATGATCCCGGCATGGAGACACAGAATGACAGAATGTACGGTCGAAAGAAGAGAGAGAGAATGAAAGGTGAGAGGACAGAATCAATTACTGCGGTCGTAAGGTTTAGACAACGGCGACGTGTTTTGTGAAGGTCACTGATGTTGCACTCCTCTGTTATTTAGGCTTTCAGGGATGAGAGCCAATCAGATCGCTCTAAAGCCGTTTTCCCCAAATCCTCATCACATTATTTCGCAGCATAAGCCCTGTTGAATCAGCGGCTATTGGACTAGTAGTAATCAGCTTAGCTTAGCCACACTGTAAATATGCAAATAGTATTTGATGATTAATTGACCCCAGTTGGCGGTGCAGCCAAGCAGAGGGAGGGAGGGAGGGAGGGAGAGAGAGAGCGAGAGCGAGAGAAAGAGAGGCAGACGTATAGAAGAAGAATATGTGAGGTGCAATGAAAGACAATGTCGGAGAAAGTCACGAGAGTTAAATGATTGTATGTTATGTCAGAGAAACACTAAAAGAGTGAGAAATGTGTTGACAGCATGTGTGTTAAAGGCCCAATTAGTCTTTTTTTTTTTGACCACAGAAATATGATGTATTCACACAAAGAATTTAAGTTACACTTTGAAGACTAACCTGCCTGAAAGAAACAGTGTTATGCTGCCCTTTGCTACGGAAGTTCCAAGCCTGTTTCACCTCTGACTGCACCCACTGCTGGGGGTGGTCAAAAAAAGTGTGCTTTGTTGCACCTGTAACCACACCCATCAGTGATGTTACGGGGTACTGGAGTGCACCTGTACATCACTGCAGCATGGTGAAAAGTTAAACCACTGGAGGTCAGCCCTAATCGGTTTATTTCTTCAATTTAGGTGACAAACATTAAGCAACCTAGCTGTCAACTAAATGACTGGATGGATACTACAGTCATGACTGATTGATTAGGGCTTGTGTGTGTATGTGGGAGTGTGAATGTATGTGATTATGTGCTTTTATTTATGCACTATGTTATTTGTTGTGTCTGAGGTGAGACTAGTGGAATTCTGTTTTTCTGTAATGTTTAATGTCGCTGATGTAAACAATCGTTTTTACAGCTAAAATTAAGAAAATTTTAACTTTTAAACTATTTTCAACTTTTTCTGCAAATGGATGAGCAAATTTTGCGCATGCTTCATCAGGTTTACTCATGAGCAAAAAGCATTGCTCTTGCTCACACTTGCATAAAATCCTTAAATGAATACCAAGAAGTTTTAAGTTAGCCCAGAGTTTTTTTTGGTGTCCTTTCATCATTTTTTATTCTTTTGCATTGTCTACATTTTACCCACACCTCAATGAATTATACTACAGTGGACAGAGAAATGGGAAGAGAGTGTGTTCAAAAGAGAGAGGGGGTATCTCAGAGGGAGGAAGTGAAAAAGAAATGATGGAAATAGAAGTACAGAAGGATTTGGGGAAGGGAGGTCAAGTTCCCAACACTGCAGCTATGTACACAGACTCACTCACTCACTCACACACTCACACACACACACACACACACACACACACACACACACACAAACAGTGCCCCCACCCCTACGGCTCAAATGTCAACAAGGAAAATTGGAAATGAGTAATTCTTTCAGAGTGTGAAATAGATTGCTTCTCATATACGTACGTCCCTGAATATGACAAATTGATTCTTCGGGAGAGGCGAGCGGCAAATCCACGAGACAATTTTTATTGTATATTTTTTTGAATTATGATTATGATTATTTATTTATTTAGTTTTTTGCCAAACACGGCTCTGCATTGTAATTGAAGTCCCCCTTGCCTGCAGGGGAAGTGTTCCTTCTCCAACCCTCTAATTTGTTCTTTTAGCAGCCTTGATTTTCATTCCGTCAATACATTGGAGTCAGAGAAAGTGTGTGTGTGTGTGTTAGAGAGAGAGAAACGAGGGAGTGATTATTCAATATTAACATGCTGGAGCCATCTGAGATGCTTCCTTCGATTACAGTATTCATAATGTACCCTGCTGTCATCCCCAGTGTGTGTGTGTGTGTGTGTGTGTGTGTGTGTGTGCCTGTGTGTGTACACTGCTTCAGCTGAGAATGAGGGGAATGAAATCGATTAGACGTCTGTACAACCCTCTGAAATTGTCTGCTCTCTGTTTGCGTGTGCGTTTGATTGTCCAATTTTCCATCCTCTCATTTTCTGTTGTGTCTCCATATACCCCCCCCCCGAACACATGATCAATTATTCCTGTTATTCCTCCTTTGCTGGCTTTTTTCCCCCTGCCTGCCTCCACCTCTCTCTTTTTCTCTCTCTGTGTCTCTGGAGGATCAGTGTTTTATTGCTGGAAGCTTGTTGCTCTGTGGTTGGCTAAAATTGGTTGACAAAATATACCTGCTATTACCTGTTACTTTCAAATGTTTAGTATTTCTATTAGGGGCTAAACACCAGTGTTGTAGTCAAAACCACCTAAACTGAGGCCAAGAGTGACAGAGACAAGACCAAGACTTTGAGGGGTTGAGACCAAGACAAGACCAAGACCAAGGCAGGGCGAGACCAAATCAAGACCAGGACCATACCAGTGCGAGTCCCACACTTCATAAATTTATGTAAAATCTGTGTACTCTATTAGAACACAAATGTGTGGAGCAACACAACACATGCACAGCAGGGGCATTATGGCAACCAAGTTTTTCAAAAGTTACACAAGGATATGATGGATATGGTATGATATCGCCAAACCAGTTTCTTTTCATCTTATAACACTGAAAGAACAATCGTCTTTAAGGTGATTAAACTTCCACGGAAAAGGGGCAGATGTGTATTTTTCTTTCAAGTAAATAACACCCAGTGTGGGAAAGACTGAGTGATTGAGCGAGCCAGAGGGAGAGGAGCTCACGACACTCAAAACACACAAGCACCAGGGTTTGACTAGGTAAAAAGTTATATATTTGATCTGCAACTGTGTATTCAAACTCAAAATTAGCACGCTGAAAGTAATGTGCCGTGTGCTTATGGCCAGGCAAAGCAGCCTATTTAATATGTAGCTACATTTTTCATAAAAATTACTCTTCTCTCAGCTGTCACGTCTCTGGCTCTCTCACCCAATGAACAGCTACAAAAATGTTCAATAAATCCTTAATTGAGCTTTTGAGAAAGGCCAACAGAAACACTCAGGGCAAAGGTAATAATCTATAACAACATGTCCTCATACCTAAACGACAGTATACATCATTTGTCCCAAAAAGACATATATGACCGTTGGAGAGTACAAACAACAGGCATACCGAACCTTCATCGTCATGGTAACAATAATAAATACATGGTTAACATTGTGAAACAGTCTCAGTTTGGTTAGGTTTAGCCACCAAAACTATTTGGTTAGGTTTACGAAAAGACCATGGTTTGTGTTATAAGTATAAGTACCTTTGTTATGTAAGTTACATCACGTGACTTACCAACCTCACTTAACTTACGTACGTAACTTGCGTAAAATTAAAATTACATTAAGTCAACGTTGACTTTTGGTTTCACACTAGACACTAGAGGCCTGTACTATGAAGCAAGTTCAACATACCCAGGATATCTTTTTGTTATCTGGCTTCACTGAGCCCAACAATTGAAATCCCGCTAAGCGGTCACACGCCGCTGGTTATCAACTCGATAAGTCAATCCAGGGTTTCCCAATCAAGCCATGAGCGCGTTCTCATGAAAGAGGCGGTGTTTGCAGCATATGACCAATCATAAACATGACAGGTGTACTGGCAGCAGAGCGGCATACTTTACAAACGAAGAGCAAACTGTAATATTAGAGAAATACGAAGAATTTAAACAACAAACACAGATAAGTCGGTCAATCCAACGAGAAACTATCTCTCATATAAAAAGAGTTCCTCTCACGATCCACGTACCGAGCTCCACTTCTTTTCTATTGGTGATGTCATTTTCCAAGAGAATTGATTGGTCAGTAGGTGGTACTTTTGTACGCGTTGATCTGTTATCTCGAACATAACCTGCTCCAGAGCAGGTTTACCGTGCAGCATAAGTTACCATGGCGATTTACCCCAGTAAGAAGTGAACCACTGTCGTAGTACTGAAAACCCAGAGTTGAACCTGAAGTTATCTCGCTAACCGCAAATCCCGCTTCGTAGTACAGGCCTCAACAGCAGTCTCCTGGGTGGAAGTCACGTGTTTGACCCATCCATCCACCCCGGCCGGCTCCCTACACAGACTTTGTTGCTCTTTATAATATCTCACATGACTTCCTCCTTTGCTCATGTCATAATTACTACGGCCACTAGAGATCGGCACCTTACAATAAACCTAAATATGGGTGGTAATAAACTGCTTGCACAGACGACCTATACAGTCGTATTTTTGGGAGGACGGTCGGATCTAAAACTATTAATAAGGCAGCTGCAAGAAGAAAACACTAACATGGCAAATGAGATACAACATAGAAACCCACAAGACAACATAATTTACATGGAACTGCTGAGCAAAACAATGAGACTTACCAGTCAAGGAAGCAGCTGGTTAAAACAATCATGAAAGAAAATGTGAAAATGAATGAGCGAGAGGTTCAGGCAGGTTCTTTACCAGGGTCCAGAGAGTCCGTCAGAGTAAAACTGAAGGGCAAACGAAGAGGAAGCTGCCTTCTGGTAAAGTTCATGAATTACAAGATGAATCTCACTGTCATGTGTAAGAGCCAAGAAGCAATTACTGTTCCATTAACAATCAATTTCCACCGTATATCCTTAAGACATGGAGATTGCTTTATCCAATAATGACAGAAGTGAGGGGGGAAAAAAAGAAAAATAAATCAGCCTGTGTGGTCACGCTACACTCTTAAATGACATCCTGGGTAACTGGTGGTGATGAGAATATTCACTTGGAAAGCTAGAGCAGTATGAATCATGAAGAAACATGTTTGTCAAATTCAAATTAATTTGTCCATTTAGAGCTAATCAGGCTACCAATAACATCATCAAAATTTTTATTTTTTTATATTAATTACCTGTGGTGGAATGTAACTGTACATTTGCTCAAGTACTTGAGTACTTTACTTGAGTATTTAAATTGTATGCTAGTTTATACTTCTTCTCCACTACAGGTGGAGGGAAATATTTATTTTGAAGCTATAGTTACTAGTTACTTTTTAGATTAAGATTTAACATACAAAACATATTATTAAGTTAATAAAATGATACATTTTTGTGATTAATCCTACCAAACAGATGTCTCACTTCCACCCGTTACAATGTGAAAATGCTTCTTACACAGAAATCAATCAGTAATAATAATCCAATAATATAATATATAACAATATTACACTGAGGGGGGGCATTCTGCTTTGTATACATTTAGTACATTTTGCTATTAAAACTTTTATGCTTTTATTATTTTAGTATTGCTACTTTTGCTTAAGAAAAAGATCTGGATACTTCCTCCACCCCTGATAATTACAATGATTATCATTTATTAATTTGTGAACTAATTTACAACACCACAACCAACTTTTTCAGATTTCTATATTTTTTGCTCTTCACTGTTTTATTTGCACACAGTTAATTCTGAGCTGACTTGTGTCACAGCTGCAAAGCCTCCGTTTCTGACTGAACAAAGCTAATGAAAGCTCTGAAGCGACAAATCAACAGCATAATACAAAAGACAACAGCAGAATAAATGTTTAGGAACATGATATCCAACTGTGTTTGCTACGGCAGGTGCAGTGAAAACAAAATATGGCAGGCATGTTGTATTATTGCTGTCTGGTAATCTGAGAGCGCTCAGGCCTGTTGGTAGAATTTACTGCGGCTAACTGGAAGTGCAGAAATGTAGTAAAACATAAAATAAAACTGACAGTATTGGTGAAACTACACAATTCTTGTCATTTACGTTATTTATTTTGCTGTGCTTTTCAGGATCCATGAAAATCTGTCAGCACTTTTGTTAAAATGTGTGTTTACTTCAAACTGGAAATGAAGCCTATATGGAGATGAACCTGTATAAAAGTGTACTAAAAAATAATAGGGCTTTGTGACTGAATGTGTTTTGAAGTTTACAGTATATGTCATTTTTAAAAAGGACCTGCAGGTACAGTTGAGATTTTATCATTCTAAGAAAGCCTGGATAAGAGAGTCAACCAGATGCCTTAAATGTAAAAGGTACACAAAAGCACACATGCCACACACACACACACACATTCATACACTTCACTGTCTGGAAATCCTACTCCTTCCATAATCCCTCTTACCAGGGTTCCAGATAGTGACAGGGTCGTATTTGGAGCTAAAACATTATCTTTCTGCTCATTAACCTTCAACAGGGTTTCCATTCCGCCCGGCTGATTCCCCCTCCTCTGCCACCTCTGTCTTCACCTCCATCTCTTTCCCGTCGTTCCTCTCCTCCCCTATTTGTCGAGGCATTCACCCGGATGAGACGGGAGCCTTTTAAAATGTCTGGTGATGCTTCACGGTGCCTCTGCTCGGCATTGGGGATCGACTTATCTGGACAATTTGTCCCACGAGTTGCCAAGACACTAATGAGATCATCCGCAGCAAAGTTTTTGGGGGTTGAAGTTACAGCCAGAGAAAAGCTTTTTTTCTGATCATTTTGCTGCCTTAAGCTGTGGTGATCCCCTCTGACCAGAATCCAAGCGCCACAGGTGAACATGCACAAAATCCATTATCATTATAAATGAACAATTCATTTCAAATAAAGAACAGAAATCTTGAGTGAAGTATGTTGTGAAGTGTGAGCACTGGTTTATGAAGTGGGGGCATTAGGAACCATTTTGGCCTATGTGGATGGGGTGTCTTGCAGAAGAAGTTTGTTTTTCTCTGCCTACACACACCTCAGGCCTTTATTCTCCCCTACATCCTCAGATGAAACTCTCAAGCTCTCCCAAACTCTCTAAGTGGGTGTTAATGGGATGATGTCCTCGCATATTGATGGCTCACTTTTGATTTCTATCCTTTTGTTGTAGGTGTGACGTGGGTGTGACATGAAGAAGAAATATGCAACACAGAGTACTCCACGGATTTAACATTTCACTCATTGGCGGACTCACGATAGACAGTTAAAAAAAATAAATCAAAATCAATATCGTCTTTTTTATTCCACACATTCTTCTTTTCACCGTTCACAAAGTCTGAAAAACCAGAGATACTGTTGGTGTTACTGGATATTAAGAATTTTGGGAGAATTATGTTACTGAGCAATTGTTAATAATACAGTTGGAGTAAGTTATTAAAGTAAGCAGTAGAAAGCTAATATCAGGCTCACAACACAATGCTCACAAACATCTATCATTCACTATGATTTTAGTTTTATGTTTTACACTCCCAAAATCTGCCTTTAACTACTTTTAGATCAGTTTTAGTTTGAAATGAGCTGTTTGGAAACTATGTCAAGTGATGTAAAACTTAAAGAAAACAAGCAGAAACTCCTATGAGATAGCAAGACATTTCTGTTTTTGCAGTGTAGTAGAAATTGAAACGGATAAAGTGTTCCTCATCTTTATATCCATGTGAGGACAATAATACAGACCGACATTTGGATTTTATGAGATAAATAAAAGGGCACCCCCACACCCACACACACACATATTCAGAAGCAGTTGAGGACATTACACCCGCGGGATGAGAAACATAGAGACATATAACAAGCAAACACCATAAAAAGCTTTCCCCGGTGCTGTGGCGTGATGTCAGCATCATCCTCATTTTACCTGGTGCTAAATGTGTCCATGTCACGACAGGTTTGCTCTCGTCTCTGCCTGCTGCAAGCGACACAGTGGCAGGGACGAGCTTTTTTACCCTCTAAAAACATCTCAGCACTAAGAGCACCGTTTGTGCTCCACTGGTTTACAACAGGAGCTGAAGATGATCTGATGTAAGTGCCACATTGGGCCTGGTTCAGACCAGGACCTACACTGTAAAAAAACTACTTTTCAAGCAGAATAATTTTGTGTTGGATCACGAAAGCTTGACTTCTTTTGGGGAAATAAATCTGCCATTAGGTTTAGTAACCTGCATACCTAGTGACTTGGGACAACAACCCACAACCCAGGCAGAAAACTTGGACAAACCCTTCACCTTGGAAGAACTCAGAAAAGCACTTTTTCTTGTGCCAAATAATAGGTCACCAGGTCCAGACAGTTACCGGGCCGAATTTTAAAACATAGGTTATATTTTTAAAGATATATTTTGGTCCCTTCTTTCATCCTTATTTTTTTAAAAGGACTTATGAACTTACCAACAGTTCCAGCATTCTTCAACACATGCACACAGCCCTGATCACACTAATTCCGAAACCGATGATTTCTTTTACATTTTCTGGCTCTGTACTCCAGTTCAGGCCTTTCGGTCAGAGCTGATCCCCCCACCCCCATACTGCCTTCCCGAAATGTAAATTTCTGTCACTGAGATGCTACTCAAACACAATGTACACAGGTACTTAGAGAACAAAAAAGAAATTCACAGTTGAAAAATGCAGTTTTAAAACATTGAGGTTGCCGATTGTATTTATGCTTTTAAATATTTCCTGTATAACATAATTAATTGTTAAGTATGACAAAACTAATCTGCAAGGGACTTAAGAGAAGAAGACTTGAGACTTGACTCAGCATCTAATTTGAGGAATTGCTACATGTGTAGTTCCAATTTGTGATTTAAACCCAACCAAAGTCTTTCGCATTTCTAAATAAATTAACTAGCTGATTAATGAATCCATTTATTCCTTCATGTTTAAACAAACTGTTTTAACCGTGTTTCACTCAAGGTGCAAAGTGTTGGAGAAGAGGCGCATATCGACAGCCTGGAGGATGTGGTATCGATGTGATCACTCTCACTTAGTGAGGGGAGCCGGTGAAGTGTGACTGTGAATAATCAGCCTCGGCACTACATCACCACCACATTTTCCACCAGCGGGGCTTTTACACGCCCTCTGGGATGGTCGTAAGCAAATCAGGAAACGGTAATGTTTTATCTGCTGGACACGGTGGCCGGTCGACTCCAGAGGTCAAGCTTAAAATCATGGCAGATAAACAGGCAAGAGGGGGCATGCATCTTAGGAGTGTCAATACATTTAAGCTCTGCATGTAATATTTTCACTATAAAAAATTATAAATCGATAATCATTTTCTTTTTTTAGATAATATGGAGCAATGACCATGATAAACACGATAACAATCATCACATTTAGGGAAGAATTTGTTCTCTGACTCTTGTATATGGATTCCAAACAATCTTTTTACTGCACTTATTAACATACAACATGAAAAATACTACACTAAGGAGTTTGGAGTCATTTAGTACCACACACTGTCATAACCAACACATCATTTTTTTGCTTGTTTCCTTGCTGTGTGTGTGTGTGTGTCTGTGAATCTGATTTCTAAGCCAGGTTAGGTGAATTGCTTTTGCCATATGAGTGTTTTCATGTGCCTTTTTTACCGCCCAGTTGAGTCACATTTCTTGGAAGTGCCCTGGTTGATAGATGCCATGAAAAGCGTTTCCCATCTGCTCATGTATTCATTCACACGCAGATACATGTCACAAACATAAAATATACATACACACACACGCAGGCTTCTTCACCAGATATGCTTAGAGATCCCCAGAGACTCTTCTGAGAAAATGTTGTTTCCTTAGAATGCATTTGTAATTACCATCATCATAGCTTCTCCTTGTTTCCTGTTCTGGGTCGGTTTAGGAAATCACATGTTGTTAAATTACATTTCCAACAATATAAACCCTGAATATGATGTGCCATTTTTTGATATTTGTCAGCTGTAGTTTGGGGAAACACAATGTGGTATTCCATTTTGTGCTGCTGATAAGGTGGAGCAATTCAAATAAATAAATAAAATATATGGTTTCTGCAATCTTGGATTCATGTATATCACAGTGTATGTTTTTACTGCTTTCACGCTCATTATTCATAGTATACGTTATTATGGCTGTTATTTGCCACTGTTTTATCTGCAACTGTCTTTGTGGTTGTTGTGAAAACAGTTATATAACTCCAGAACTTATTTAAACTTTTATTCAAATTTTTATCTTCATTGATTTTTACCTCTGCCTTGCTAGTTGTCCCATTGTCACATTTAATGAGAAGATTGCGAGACTCAATACACTATTAAATCTCTTGTAACTCAAACATTATTGCTGTTGGCTAAACAAATAGAACACCACTTGAGTCAATTCTTATTTCAAGTGTCTCTCCTGTTGTGAGGTGAGAGCTGTAATGTAGTGGAAAGCGAGAGCTCGATCAGCTCGTACTTGTGGTACTGAGTTGTAATTCTCCTCTCAGTGGGGATCTCTCTTTACTGTTTGGATCATTATTTTCCTCCTAAGTGTTTGCATTATGCTGATCCCTGCTTTCACTGTACTCAATTTCAAATTTCAAGGGAGGGTTTGCTTGGCGATGGCAAACACAGGGAAAGGATTGCGAATGTTTTCATAAACGTATACGCCGATGCATAGCTGAAGTAGTGACATCCCTTAGGGCAGGATTATGTCTCTCTGTCTGTCGAAGATGCTGGAATGATTTTTAAAACGCCCCACTTGACATTCTCTCGGTTTAATCTCAGTCCTCTACTGTTTTGAGTGTTAAGTGCTTTTTGAGAGCTAATTGTTAGGCTGTTATCAGTGCTCTGTCCACTTCAAATGTCAAATTAGATATGTGTTCCTTTTTAAATGTCTTATGCTGTAAGTGGCTGGTGGGAATGCTCCCTTTTCCCATTTGATTATGTTTTGAAAACCTCATGAATAGGCTTGTGTCATCAATTCCTTTCAAGGACTTTATAAGCACATCCATGCTTTAAGCAAAATGCTAACACCAGCATGCTAACAATGACAATGCTAGCATGATGATTTTTCGCAGGTATAACGTTTACAATGTTCATTCTTAGTTTAGTGTGTTAGCATGGTAACATTAGCTAATTAACACTAAACACAAAGTGCAGCTGAAGTTGATGGAAATGCCATTAGAGTTGTAGGTATTTGGTCATAAACCAAAGTATTGGTAAAATTGATCTGATGAAGGTCAGGGGATCACCAAAGTGACCCAAGTGGCCTCAAAAAGCCAATTCCTCCATATAGGAGACACCTGTACTAAATTTCATGGCAATCAATGTATTAGTTAATTTCACTCAAAACCACAAATGTGAAAACCTTCACCTGCTGGTGCTAGATAAAAAGTTATGGTATAACCAAAGTCGCTGGGATTTACCCTCTGGGGACCATGGATATCTGTACCAAATGTTATGGCAATCCATCCAATACTTGTCGAGACATTTCACTACAAACCAAAAATGTTAACCCCATGAATGCGCTAGAGGAAAAGCCAGTAGGATTCATTCTCTAGGGACCATGAATGAATGAATGAATCTGATACTTGTTGAGATATTTCAGTCTGAACCAAAGTGGTGGACCGTCATTGCCATGCATGGAGCTATGCCGCTAGGGTGGATTCTATAATCAACAATTCACCATATGTGGCTTCAGTTTCTTGTTTAAGCATCAAATAATTTACAACATACAGTAAGGTGACTAAACCAAAGGACTGTTCTTATGATTTCATCATTATATTCCCTGTATTAGTGATCTCTCTACTTTCCTGCCCCTCGACTCAACGCCCCGTTACCAAGCCTCAGCCACATCTCCAGTGGGTATAATGGGGAAGTAGCAGCAATGCATGTTTCCTCCAGTTTTTGCAGAAATGGGGGAAACACTCCTGTTTGTTCCCTTGGTTGTAGATGGTTGTTCCCTTGGTTGTAGACATTATCATAAGCGCCACCTCCCATGACTCATTTGTCTGCTTAAAAGGCAACAGCTGTGGCAGACACAAATTACACCAGCTATAAAGCTCAGTCACTCTGCATGTGCGAGGGCAGCAGTGGGAGGAAGACAGAAACTTCTTAGAAAACTGATTTCTCCTTTTTTCCCTCCCTTTTTCTATCCACCACTGCTCAGAGAAGTAGCCAGTCAGCATAAAGTGAGCCGAGGGATTGCTTTGTGGCAGTACAAGTAATGTGAATACGGGGGGCATCTTGTCAGCTGTCAGCTTGCTGTTCTATTGTTCTGGTGACAGATACAAGCCATGGGGCCTTTATCTGTAGTCCATTGGCCAGTATAAGTACATATGATTGCGCCCTAAGTACATACAATAGTAACACATGGGCTCACGTGTGCCTGCAGGTATACTTACACATGTGAATACACACAGGCACGTAGTAGACACAAACACGTGTACACACATTTACACCTCCCTGTAAGTGGAAGACAATTGATTCTAACCCACGCAGGCAGGGGACAGAATAAACTCCCAGTCATTTCAAAAGTATTTCAGGAGTAGATGTTTTTCTGCAAACTCACTTACAGCCAAACCAGAAGGAAACAGGGGGGAAAACGCAATTAAAGCCGGTTTTTGATGGAGGCCGTGGCCTTGCATTATTCAGAGCTCAGCCGCTGGCCTTAAGGACGCTGTCCATGTTTTACCCGCAAGCTCCTCTTGCCAGGGCATTAATTGCTTTGAAGGTTTTTCTTGGAAAACTAGACATCCACAGCTGACCAGTCAGTCCACCACAAAATACATGTCACTGGCAAGCAAACAAAATAAAACTGCCATCATTTATTTTGAGCACTTTCAATTCTTACCAAGCCTGCGGGGGAACATGAATGTCACTCGTCACTACAGAGGATTTGACCTAACTGGTTTATGCCATTGAGAGTGTGTGCCTACCGATGTTAAAGAAGGTGATTATTTACTTTGGTTACTTAACAACTTTCCTTTGAAAGTAACAAAAACATAGTATTGCAATAAAATTTTTTCATCAATTCTCACCAGTTTAAATATGTATTAATACATATTAAATATTAATATTAAAATGTGCTGACAAAAATAAATATGAGAGAAAAATGAAAGCAAGTATGGTCTAATATTCATTTACGGGGATACTGGATGTGTAATAAGGCTGTCATTAAGGTGAATGTTTGGTTGAATTTGATCCAGAAACCCTCAACAGAAAGTTTTACCCCAACACACACGCACACACACACACACGCACACGCACACACACACTTATCAGACCAACACCACACTCAAACTGCACCTCCTAATAGCAGTTATGCTGAGCTAAATGTTTACGACCAACATTACCCTTGTCTTGTTTGCAAAATTTATGAAAGCTTACAATTTGCAGTGGTTGTAAAAAGCCATTTTCTCCACTGATGAGGTTTTGTTTGTGAGCCTAGTCATTGAAATTGATTTCCCCACTGTCTCTGTTTCTGTGGTTCACTATGTCGACTGTTCTGCCACCTCAGCAAGTGTAAGAAAACATTGTTTCAAAGTGGCACAGTACTTGAAGTCATACATTTGGATTTAATGTCAGGGAAATTATCAACAAATATTTTGGATTTTGTGAAAGCACTTCTAAAGTAATCCATGTAATGACCTAAAGCTGCTTTATTTGCTTTTTCTTGTTTTCAAAGGTTTTTAGGCTTTTTAGATTTCACCTTCATCTTTGGAAATGAATGTAGTGGGTGGCTGCGTTGGTGTCTTTATTTGAGTTTTTATTCCAAAATGTGGATAAGATTCAAGTATAGTACATGTATAGTACATGTTGAAAGCCAGAAATTTAAGCATCTGTTGAGGGATTTTTTCTGTCATCCATTTTTCTCAGAACTTGCAATGGCCAGTACCACCTGCAGTCTGCTGCTAACTTCAACGTTGGCCAGACCACCTGCCAGCCAGTAACTTTACCGGGAGTACGTAATGTGTGTGGTAGGGGTGGGCAGATTGATACCTCAAGTTTTGATGCTAGTGAACCAATATGTCTTGTGCTGAATATCAATAGCTTACAGCAGTGGTTCTCAACCTTTTTTGGGCCAGCGCCCCCCTATCCATTATCCAGGTCCCTTACTACCCCCCATCAAATAAAATTAGGCGAATTGTCTTCCCTGAATATTAATATTGATCATTTTTCTGTTATATCATTAAAAAAGCATATCAGTGAATGACAAATAATATTAATTAATTAATTAATTAATTAATATTATTAATTATTATTCTGTGTTATATCGTTAAAAAAGCATGTCAGTGAATGCTAAATAACAGACTGATTTTAACTGGACAGTTGGAATATCATCATCATTAGTTTCCCAGGGAGCAAAAAAAGCCATATGAATAGAAATTATATTGTTAAACAAATGCAACGGTTAGAAATTTGACATTAAAACTTTAATTAGGTTAGATAACAGCGAATCAGAAATGCCAAACAAGAGCATTTTTATTAATTGTTCCAACGGAAAACAAGAGCAGCCTACTGAGGAAAAAGTATGAGGCTACTGGAAAAAAACACAAGGATTTATCTTAATGTTCAAAGGAAATCAGCACTGCAGGTTGCAGAGAAGCGATTGCGGTATTTGGACTGCATGTGGAGGACCTGGCTGAATCCCTGCTCAACTATATGTTGTTGGAAAAGCAAGAAGCAGCAGCCTAGACATCTCCCAGAGAGCCGGGTAACGCTGAGCATATTTGACCCACATGCTGCCCCAGCCAGAGGTGCGGAAAGTAGCCTAGGCCTTGTTGTGGCACTGGATGTCGAAAAGATGCACCTAGATAGCGGGCTCGCATTCAGTCAGGTCCGCTTGAAAGGGCTGCACCACCCATCCATGTCGGCCTTAACCATCCTCAGGTGGTTGGTGTAAACGAGGAGGCGGTCATTGGTAAGAGCCTCAGACACCTGCAATGAGTGTAACCACCAAATTGTTCTCAGTGCAGATTTTTTGACTATTCGATTTTTAACTGGTTATTTTATTGCTAATTAGTCTACTAATAAGTGTGTCTTTATATTTATAGTGCACATATGTCACTTATTATCCAACATGTGACTTTTTGGCATTAAATAGGGCAGAATTAATTCAGCAGATTTTTGAATGGAGTTTGGTCTGACCAGGCAAACATATTCCAGGCAAATAAAACCTGGTAAATGTCCCATGTTTTAGGATTTCAGATTTTCTTTTATTCATAGACTTATTAAAGATGTTTAATGAAGACTTAAAGTTCACGACTAGATGAAATTGTTAGAAAGCTGCAGAGAATCTTTGCTGCAGTAAACACAGCGTCACAGCTGGAATCAAGCCGGCTGATGGCGTTGCTGTGACTCAGCCTGTCAGGTGGCAGGTGTCTGGTTTTAATATGGTTTAAAAAATGTTTATGTTTATGATGATTGTATAGTTTGTGTTAGTATGCTTTGGCAACGCTGTCTTGTATGCAGTCATGCCAACAAAGTCACGTGAATTGAATTGTGTTATAGTGTGTGTCTGGATGCTAGATGCTAAGTTGCTTTCACGGGAAGTCTGACAGCGGAATATCCCTCTTGTAAATTTGTAACCACAGCGATACCGCGGCGTTCACGGTGTAGAAATTAATGCTTTTAAGAGGATGAAACTCCTAATTTCCTCCACGGGGAATACCAAGGAAGAGAGCATTTTCCTGAGTTGACCTGGAGTTGACACAGTAAACGGCATGTTGGTGAAATTTTATAGATGATTCTCTGAGGTCCTGTTCCGGTGAAGGTGGCATGGAGCTGCGCTACAGAAAGCTGATAGAAACACTGAAGTAAAGAGTCGTGGTGTGGAAATTATACACTGTCCCGTCTAGTCGCATTGGTGTAAACTGGCAGGTTTTAGAATGTTGCAGACCGTATTTATTTAAAAGTAGTTCAGTAGTAAAGTTTCAACTCCTCTCGTCATGAATCTTTGGTGTAAACTCAAACGCCCCCCAAGAACACCTCACCCCCTTTCACAAATTTTTCTTCCAGCACTCCCCGACATTCTCTGAACGCCCCCTGGGGGGTGGTACCACCCCCGTTGAGAACCACTAGCTTACAGGATCGATCCCAAAATAAATAAATAAACTTAATGTTTGGCAATTCATTTGGTAGTAACAAAAATGTCTTCAGAAGTAGCCTGTTAACGATGCATTCACCCCCTAAATAATGACACATGGCTCTCCCCTATATGATAGTACATTAGACGCTTTAAATTATCAGTATTTTATCAGTATCAATATCGGTGGTGTTGGCCCTGGTATTACTTGGTATTGGATCAAAACAAAATTTTATGAGTGTGTGTAGGTTTACACTTTCCTTCAGGCCCCCTCGGCCCACCACTCCCCAGGCAGGTACTCCAGTTAACCAGCAGCAGTCACTAGTGCAGCGACAAGGGTGTGATCCCTCACTGGCATCCCAGCCATAAACCTTAACAGTTGCGTTTGATGGATTTGAACCCATGCCTCTGTTGGGGTTGAGTGCTTTTTCTTCTGTGCTACCCAGGTGATCCCTGAAGTGATTGTTGAGTTATTGATCAGTAATGGAATCAACCTCCCATAAATATATTATGGTGATTTAGTGTTGATGTACACATCTTATATGAAATTACCTGTGAATTGTTGCTGGGAGTCCCCTAACCCTAACCCTGACTCGGCTAGAAGCATACATCCAAACCATGACTTCCACACGTTTCATATTTTAAATTGTATTCAAGGTTAAGAATTATCACATTTAACTGTTGCAGTGGTAAAAAGATCCCTTTTAAAACAAAAAAGCAATGAGATATTTAACACTGAGTCAACATCATGTTGTTTATCTTCTTGTTTTTTCCTGTTTTATAAGAGCTTCATGAATCCATTTCTCAAAGAGTCAGACTAACTATCAAAATATCTACGCAAATGGTCATCGACACTTCTATATTCCCTTTTATGAGCCTTCATAAATAGTGGAAACTGAGTTGCCTCACATACAGACCTGTTACATCACTCTGACATGCAGCCAAGGCCCACGGAAAAAAGAAATGTCTCAGAAGTAAGCCTGTATATTACGCAACTGAGTTTCACACTGTACATTGGAGGAAATATTCATCTGCACAAATAATTTTATCTTGTTTTGAATTGTTACACAGGGTAGAAAAAGGTTTCCAGTGGGACTTAATATGTCAGGGTAAATCAATAAATTTTAAGGGGTTTTTTTAGTGTTGAAAATTTGTAGAATACTTATAGGATTAATCTCATGTTAATTAATTCATAAAGAGCATTAAATTATGAAAAAAGTCACATTCTGTTTAAGGATTAAAAATAATGATTTAGGAACCAATATTTGATTAAATCACTCATGGCCGGCTCTACAATGTGGATTTTGTTTCTCGGTTGTTCTGGTCAGGTCCAGTCCCATGGGCTCCATTAAATTAGAGTAATGTGATAGTTCATTGATCAATGTGGGATATTTATCTTAAACATCCACATTCCCAACCCCCCTCCAGGAAGGTCAGAGGTTGGGGTTGGCTTCAAAACCGCATCCCTGAGCTGGGTGGGATTAATTACCTATTGGAGGAATATCTGATGTGTCTATTCCAATGACTTAACTAAACAAAATGTATCTTAGCAGTACTGTTCACATGATCTATCTAAATCCCATCTGATACAATGGCCTGTGTAACACAAAAGGCGGGACGTTTTTAAGAAGCGTGCACTCATGTTTCCGTTAGAGATTTTGGATTAAACTGTCCAGCAAATGGGAGCTTCAGCAGTGCAGTGTACCTTAAAGTTGAAGACAGATACCACACACCATAATGTAAATGTAATGATGACGAGAGTGTACGTTTTTTAAATTATTGCATCTCTCACTGACAGAGCTGAATAAAGCCGTAAAGTTATAATTTGAAGTACATTTTTATATTTATTTCCATTTTGCTCCTTTCTATTTTCAACTTATCTAAGAAAATCATGATTTAAGGTGACAAGCTGTTAATTTACTGCTCTACACACTTTGTGTCTGGTAGCTGTTTCCCAAGACAAATCATCTGGTGCACACATAAAGTGGTAAGTATGACTGTTTTTGTAAAATATTTTCTGAATTTATATATAAAAAACTGCCTCCATGCCCCCATGACTGACCAGACAAAATCTAAGGAAGCACAGTGACCCCTACACTGTAAGAATGAAACAAGATTTCTGGGAAATGCAGCGTCAAAACACCATAACCATAATGTTAACAGGATGGTGTGTAGCAAGTATAATCACCATTGGCTTGATGTTAGCATGCTACAACA
This sequence comes from Macquaria australasica, assembly GCA_005408345.1. Lineage (NCBI taxonomy): Eukaryota > Metazoa > Chordata > Actinopteri > Centrarchiformes > Percichthyidae > Macquaria > Macquaria australasica. The sequence goes on along the minus strand of SEMN01000530.1, from coordinate 300,625 downwards.
ACAACACAAAGTATAGCTGAGGCTGATGGGAACGTCATTAGTTCTGCAGGTATTTAGTCATAAACCAAAGTATTGGACAAATTAAAAATTTGACCTGATGATGATGCTAGATGAAAAGTTAAGATTACCAAAGTTATAACAATTTATCCTCTGGGGAACATGAATGTCTGTAGGCCTACCAAATTTCATGGTAATCCATTTAATAGTAAAACCACAAATGTCAACCTCATGTTGGCACTACATGAAAAGTCAGGAATCACTAAAGTCATGAAGATACATCTTCTGGTAACCATGAATGTCTCTACCAAATTTTGTGCCAATCACGTGAGATATGTTGAGATATTTCACTAAGCGATGGACCGACTGAACGATACTGTCATCCGTGAAACCCCAAAGCTAGTGCGGCTAAAAAGATTCTTATTCATTACAGAAAAAAATTAACTTTGTACCTTGCTATGTCTTAGGAGACAAAACATGTAAACACTGTTATTTACGCTTTGAATTAACTTTCAGTTACACAGATTCCTATTAAGAACAAACCCGCTACATTTTGGAACTAGAAAGTGGTGTTCAAAACTGGCATCACAGTATGCTTTAGGAACAAACAACAGAGGCTGCATCTTGTATTTTTCTAAATATATTAGTGGTGTGGACCAGGATTGCCTATTCCTATTAGTTCCATTCATTACCCACTGGAGGGAGGCCTAATGTATCTTCTCCCCTGCCGCCGTCATAAGCCTCAGATTGGTTCTGGGTGGTTGGTAGACTGCAGCCCGCTGCAGAGGAAACATATTGAGCTTCTTCACAACTTTACTTGGGGGTCATTTCATCAAAGGAGGGGCCTTCTGATTAACTTTCTCTCAGCCTCATTGCTTTGAGTGCCCAACAGATAGTTTTCATGGGGGCTCTACTGTCCCCTGATTAACATTACTCTGCTTGATGAGACGTTCAGAAAAAAGTTCCAGTCAGAGCAAATTATGTAAACAGTCATCATGGATGAATTTTCTAAAAGTAGCTTCACCAATAAGCATTACAAAATACAGTGAAAGTCTAAAAGTTGAAACAGGTTATATGACATGCTTGCAAGGTAAAATATATTGGTTTACATTTGGTTTACTGTTCTAAGTATCAAGGGCTTGGATGGGACACAGGCTCAGTGTTTTTGTATTTTTAGCCAAAGGAGGAGGCTGCTGATGAACTTTTGCTCAGCCACCTCACTTTGAGAGTTAAACAGATTAGTCTTGGTCATTCTGCTGTTTCAGGCCTCCAAGTTAGTGTTCCCCCATATGAGAAAAAAGTCAAAGTGATCAATTTTCTCTAGCTAGTATTCAAACATAAACCTCCACCTGATATCCTGATATCCCTCTTCTTGATATTAATGTGTTGAAATGTGTAAGTTTTGTCTCATTGTGGGCCATTGCATATTAATCATCCACAGTTGTTTTGTTGGTAGGATTTGAATTTATTCTTTAATTAAAGAAAAGAACATTGGCCTTATTGGCTTCATTTTGTATATTATTCATCTTCACTGTATTTGTGAGTGGGATGCCAGTGAGGGATCAGTGTAAGTGGCACAGGCCATTCCAGATTGGGAGAAAAATCCTTTAGCAGATGCTGAGATTTCTGGCTTTGAGTACACTGAAGTACATCACTGAGAAGTCAGTTCACTGAAATGGTTCATTTTCTTAATGTTGACATTCATTTTGGGATGAAATTCTTATAATTAATTTCAATAAAACAGCTCAGCATGCAAAAGTATCACCATTTTGAACCTGAGTTACCCACAATTTTTTTTAAGTAGCAATTTATTAGGTGGCTTTCAAATCATCAATTTCCCATTTTGGTCTAAAACTTAATTTGTGAACACATATGTAAAGCACACATTTTCCCACGGGGAGAGATTTGGAGGTCCAACCTTTGGATCGCCATCTGACAGTATAGATCTTCTTGTAACAACATAATATACATCCAAAAACACTTAAACCTCCTGGGCAGCGGGTGTAGCAGTGGTGGGTTACCTTTCTGCAGGGTATCACTATGCCCTTGACAGCAAATGGTGTCAGCTTTAATTGGAACAAGCACAACGTAATGGAGCATGTCAGATGGCTTCCACTGTGCCTGAGAGGAGGTATGGCTTCTAGGTTTCACCATGGTTGGGAGGCCAGAGAGAGAGTGGGGGGATGCAAAAGTAAGATGCAAGCAGACAGAAATTAAAAAAATAAAATAAAACCAAAAGAAGATTTCACTCAATCATTGCAAATCAGAGATGACATGAAAACATGTATTTTGCTCTACACAGAGAGGATTATGAGATATAGCAACAAATTCAACAACATGCAACAGCGGCAGGCTATTTTACTTTTTACTCCTTGATTTTATGTGGATCGGTAAAAATACATTTCTGTTTTATGGTGTAGGACAACAGTTATCTGCATTTTAAGACATACTGGTCATTTCACAATTTTGAGAGACCAGAATGATCAAACTAAAGACTGCAGAATACAGTAATGGAACTAAAAAGAGGCTTAGCATAATGTTGCACCCTCACTCTTGATAAAAATATAAAATGTACGAGAGGGAGGGCAAGTGATAAAAGCATATAGACACTAGAAAGAGACAGAAAGAAAGCCGGAAAGAAGTTGAAGGTATTGCAAGTTGATAAAAGGGGAAAAAAACAGGTTTTTGACACAAATGTATCTAGATGGAAAAGGAAAGTGGAAGATAAAGTAAGAGCTAACTGGGATAACCTAATAAAGAGAGGAGATATGCAAAGACAAATATTTACAATACACTTTTCTTCAAACTCCTGTATTGTATTAATTTACTGAAATATATTGATAGCAAAAAGACATTAGAATACCAAACAGTCTCAATGGTACAAGTACTGTGCCAATGCAAAACAGCTGTGCTCCAGGCACCACTCCAGGGTAAACAAGTGAAACCTTGTACTTGTTTTTCTTTTTTTTAAGAATGAACTTTGTATTGTTTACTTTACCTAAATTCATGAATATCTTATAAAACATTGGAAGAATCATTGATACATGCACAAACAAAGTTCATATCTGTCTCCCATTTGTTGAATGATTTGGTGTTTTTATTGGCCAACAGAAATAGATATAGAGATATTATTTTGACCTTAATTCTGTCTGTTGGGAATGTAATGATACAGCGTAGGGTTCGGGTACATGATTCACAATGTCTGAAGCAAAATCTAAAATTGAAAAATTCCATTTTTTAAATCTGGTGGACACAAAGGCATAAATGCAACTTCTACATTTCTGAAAGTTGCCAATTAAACCACAACAGAATAAAGTTTACAGATGCGAAACCAGGGAGATTTCTCAATAAGCACTGCAAAGAGAAACAGCTACAATTTTAATATTCCTGCAATTAGAGTTAAGGCACAAATGCCACATGTTGTTTATCTTGTCCTTTATCTTGTAACCTGTCTTGTAGCTGGTTTCTTTGTTTATTGAAAAAACAAAATGCTGCCACACAAACTGGAAATCCAGTGTCCTTGTTTTGTTTTGAGCCCATCTCATCTGCAACACCATTTTTGTAATGTAAAATTATGCATCATAAACCTTTATTAGATTCTTAGTCTCTACTTAGACAGACATGATGCACTGAATTGTTTTTCCCTTCTGTTTGAACAGCTGTGTAACTATTATTCCAAGGTCATATACATTAACAGATACAAAAACGCTGGCAGCCTGATCTTCTACATACCGCTTGTACTTTAAGCAAAATAAGTTAAGATTCTCCTCACATGCAACATGCATAAATGATCTTAAGTAATGTGAGCTCAACTTAAGGTTAGAAATAATAGATCAAAGCGAGGAATTTGACTGCATCGATTTCGATTCATGTGTTACTTCTGATGGTAATAACTGACGAGGTGGATGCTGCACTGTTGCATCAGAGGGGTAGTGATGAAAATAGCTGGCAAACGGAGGAACGAGCAAAAAGGATTTCAGTACATGACTAAATCATGAACATGTGAAGACACAGATGGTTTGCAAAGGTTGGTGCTGGGATGATCAGACTTTGAAACTACCCTCTCTTATATATTCATGCATGTTTTAACTATCATTCTGGCTTGACAGATGGGATTGATTGGATCATCAGGTACACAGTTGTAAAAATTCACAGATCCCTGTGAAGCTTTGGTGGGGCAGAGAGTTTTACAGGTGGCCACTGGGTGTCACTCTTCAGTTTTGGCTTTGAGATTCACAGCACCAAGACCCCTCCTATTCATCACATTACAGCATCTTAATTATAAGGCTGTTACTTACAGTAACAATTCTGTGGCATCGTTAAACCCAAACTAACAATTTGTACTGTTTCTGGTAAAGCACGAACAGTCTGCACACAGCTATGACACACGTTGGAAATGCTGTGCTGCTACAATTACACATGCAAAGACTATTGTGGGAGTCCCAGTTTTTTTTTTTACCAGGCTGAAATAATATTGCACTTTGGCTCGATCAAAGAACATTTTATAGGAATAATTTCTCTTTTAATTTACAGGGATAGTGGTGAACTAATACACCGATAAATGCAATTTAAGATGGAGCTTTGCAATGGCTCTGTATGTATACAGTATTAAAGACAGGACAGATGTAGGATAACTGCAGGAATGTGAGGCTTATACAGTAGCTACCCTTTTCAGCACTTCTTAAAGCAAATGGTTGTAAAAATCCATCTTTTCCTGGAACTTAAATGGAGGCACTGATGTGCTGTTTGCTCCCGTCCATCGTTTTTCTTCTCTGCTTCCTTGTTCCCTTGGCAGGAACAGGCATTTAGCCTCTGTACCTCCTGCTTGCTGAGCCAGTGACAGCTCGCTCCGCAGCACTGCTGTGGGAATAACTCCCTGCATGGACCTTAACACCCTGGAGACCTTCCACTGCAGGGCACAGCCAGTTAAACCAGAAAGGGAGAGGAGGAGGATGCTGTATACACAGTAGATATATATTCTGTGGCTCCTGTGGACAAGTCTTACAGATGGGCCAATAAATGTACGTTTTTGGTTTTTCTAACAGCTCGATGCTTGCAGAGGTGTGGGTGTTTGGGAGGGGGAAATGTGAGTTTGGGGTGAGAAAGGGAAAAAGCGGGGAAAAAACATAGAAGTGGGGGTTTTCTGTTGCATCATGCTGTGATGTGCTGTGATGAGCGTCTCAGACTTGGCATTCAGGTCAGATATAGGGTGATAACAACAGAAGAGGAGGCTGCAAATCAAAAGATCTTGATCATAACAAACCTCCACTGCTCATATGTGATGTGAGACAGTTGTTAGTCTGTTGTGAGATTGCTCTAACATTTGTTTGGCACTGCAAGATGCTCCCATTAACCATGCATGATTGAAGGCTGTGTGGCCCAACTTGTTTTAGTATACTAAAGGAAACTACTTGAAATGTAATTTACTTGTCAGGGAACTCGAGCAGAATTGCTTCCTTTCTTTTGAAAGTAGATGTACACACACTAGCTTCATCAAGGTTGTCTGCTAACAGTACTAATGACTTTGATGCGGGCACTTGAGGCTAAACAGCCTCGTGCTTGGCTGCCTTGAAGCTCAGCCACAGACCAGCTTTTTTCTCTGTGAGTAGGTGCTCAAATGAGTCTGTGTGTGTGTGTGTCAATGTGAAACTGCAATGTTTTGCAATGAGAGAGTAGCTCAAAGAGGAAAAGCTGTGACTTAACACCCCCCCTGAAAATCTTGTTTTCGCTGGCCTCCAGTGGTTTAACATCTCACCTTGATGCAGTGATGTACAGGTGTACTCCAGGACCCCATGACATCACTGATGAATGTGGTTACAGGTGCAGCACAGCACACTTCTGACCACACCCAGCATCAGAGGTGAAGCAAGCTTGAAACCAGAGAAGTGAAACAATGCTATCCTGCCTGGTGTTAAGTTACACTTTAATCTGTTGACTTTTTTTTTTAAATATTGAACACTTTGGGTCTTCATAGAGGGCAGTGCAAATAGGCAAACAAATCCAAAACTTTGGAGGCTAGACTTTGCTAGGCTACCTTCCAGCAGTGCACAGAGACTGGGCACTTGGTTAACTGCCTCACAGAATCATCAGAAACACAAATATAGGCCTACATCATACATTTTATACATATCATACATGTATGAATAAGTTGAACGTGCGTTTAGGTTATCTTTCAGTTTTTTCTCCATTCTGGCATTGAAACATAGTGGCCACCTCCTTCAAAGTGCCCAACTGTATCCTGTTATATGGACACCACTTCCAGCGCATGGCTGCTAGTGTATTATGTATTATGGTTTAAAGTAAATTCCACTAAATATGGCACATTGTGGTGTTTTAGGATGCATTTTAATTGCAATTGCGTGGGTAGCACACATGTGTACAGACACACTGCAGCCGCTGAGCAGCTTCCACTCAAGCTGTTGGAAATTAAGAGCCTTACAAAGGCACTGTGCTGCAGGTGGGCAGAGCACTTTCATCGCTGTAAGGCAAGGATTTGAACAGGAAACCCTCTGGTCACAAGCCTGTTGTCTCTATGGCTACCAAAGTGCACACAAACTACACTGCTAAATGTGTGTGTGTGTGTGTGTGTGTGCACGCGCGTGCGTGCGTACCAGTGTATGTAGTACACGTGTTTGAACATGCATGGACATGTCCTTCTGCTTGTGTGTCAGACTGGTGCTCATATCACCATGTGCTCCATGTGTGGGAGCTGTCAGGAGTGAGTGCACACTGTGCTAATGCTGCAAGATCCTTCTTCTTCTCTCTTTTTCCTCACTTCTGTTTCCTTCCAGCAACCCCAATGCTGCCACACCCACACATCATCACATCTGTAGAAACAGAAAACAAAGCATTGTGGTTCAACAAGCAGCCAGCCTATGTTATGGAGGTATTTACTGACCATCATATAGCTAGCTTAGGACTGCTAGCTAAGAGGCCAGCTTGCTAAGAAGACACAGCATGTAAATAAGGCAACATTATGGGAAGGTGAATGTCTCCAATTTTAGTCAAGGCTAGTATAGCCTCCCCCCACCACCATCCCTGCACCAAGCTAGAGTACAGGTCCTGGACCAGTCTCTCCACTGAACCCACAGAGATGAAATAACATACACTACTTGTTACTGAAAAAACTAATACATTATTATAGCATGTTAGTCAGTAATGCTTTATTATCCAACACTGCTCTATTTTTCCTGTTTCTCTCTCTTCCTCACAGTGTGGCTGTCCCTCTCTCGTCTCTCTTTTTCCTCCCTTTTTCTCTCCTTTTCTCCTCCCACTCTCCACTTCTGTCTCTGTCACTTCTTCCGCTTATTGTCACCATCTCTGTCTCTCGTTCTCGCGCTCACCCCTTCACTCCATCTGCCATCCCTCTCCCTTTCAGTCTGTGTAGTTTCTCTGTTTCTCTCCCTGTCTTCACCTCTTTTCTGGTCTTCCTCTCTGCCTTCTTCTCACAGACAGTCCTCATTAGCAGCAGCAGCCTCTTTTTGCTCCCTGTTTGCAGCCAATGGGCCATTAGTCTGTTGTGTGCAGGGCAATAAATCGCACCAGGCAGGAACCCAAGCGCCCTGACTTCCTCTCCATGTCGGCCAATCAGGACAATTTGCTATGGTTTGGTGAGCAGTGTGGATTCGGGAACAGTAGGCCTGGTGCTCAATCCAGTAAGGATAAATGCAGCAGTAGCATAGCCTCAGCGATGCAGTAATGAAGGATTTATGTTAAGAAGATGTGTATACTGTAGGCTACAGTACATCTATTTTAGTTAGGTGTTAATTCTAGTTATTTTGTGTGCAAAACATATAAGTCTTGTCAGTTAAAAATATTGCAAAATAAAAAATAAACTCAGAAAATAATAAAGAGAAGTGCAACAATCTGCAACTACAAAATACAAATTGTATTCTAAATGGCAATGAGCAAATGAAAGGTTAGATTTTTTTCAACCAAATCACATGTACAGATTCCTTTATGAGCTTGATTGGTACCGGGTCTGCAGTGGTATATAGTGCTTCAAGTATATGGACCTCTTACTCTGAGTATGACAGTTTTTCCTGGCTCTGCATACTCATAAAATACTATGCAAACTACACACTGCCAATGGTTGCAAATGAAGCAAAACAACCTTAATTCAGTGTTACAAACTCAGTCTCCACTGTCTGAGTTACTGTGACAAACTGTAGCTTACTTTTAGCAGTGTGGGTGGTGACATGTTTTTCCTTTGGGGCTTACCATAGCTATAAAAAAATAAAAAAAATCACTGCAGTGTGCTGAGACATTTCGATACTGGCAAATCCGGATAGTGGACACTCTTGCATGCTGGGTCACACACAAGGATGAATTTCTTGGCTCTAGCTGGTTACCATGACCGTGCTGAGTGCAGTGTACTTATCACCTTACAAGATATTTCAGTACTGAAGTAAAAACTTTTCAAAAACATGTTTCCCTTTCACTACTATTTGGGGCTGCCAGTGTATGAAGTTATGCAGCTTTAATGATCCCTGTGGGGAAACCGCTGTTGCAGCAGCAAGTAGTAACAAGACAGAAGAAGAGCAAAGAAGAGCAGAGCATGAGATAAGAAAAGAGAAAATGGATGTTACAAACACAGCACTTTTGACATTTCCAACAGTTAGACATATTAAGTAGAAAATATGTAAATGAAAATCGGCAAAACTGGGTTGGTGTTCACATGAATGGCAAAATAACAGCAGCAGACAAGAAGATTATTTAGGATTTCTGCCATATCAAAAATCTAAAAAATATCAACAGTATGCAATTGTATAAGGAGAATAAAAAAATGTCGATATGGGAAAGATTGCAGCATATATTGAAGATAGGCAGAAATATGCTTCCATTTACATTAATTCATCATATGGCAGAGAAAATAACCCTATAATGTGATTCATTTACACTACTTATATCTAGTTCAACATTTAAATAGACTCTTTGCATGCAGACATACTCAGGGCATCCCAGGGGAGATTATTAGGTGTCCTCAGCTGCACAAGTTAGTGTTGTAAAAATTCAATGCTTACAGCAGACAAAATATTAAGAAAGGATGAAGGAGTGATATATTGATTTGTGTATCGACACATTAATGGGTATACAGTATTTATTACCATTCCAACTTATTTAATATCTGCTGTGCGTTGCTTGCCTCGACCTCTTCCAGTTCTGTGCATTAGAACATTATCATAAGGAATGTACAATGATCCAGGCAATAACATTGTCTAGCAGCAGAGAACATGTCTGGAATACAAGGCAGCCTTTTCAAGGATTAGGACAAACATGCATGTATTTTGCTTCTCTGATCATACCGCTGCTAAGGACTGAGCTGACCTTTAAGGGCTGGGTAAGACAGCAATTTGAATGTTGCCGAGACACTGCTACAGCTATGGCTTCATTTCCACTCAGACTCATTTACTCTGCAATGTTGAATGATGGCATAATTACGACTGCAGTGGTACAGATTGCAGGCAATAATTAATTAATGGAGTGTGTACAGTATGTGTATATAAATGTGTATAAATGTGTACAGTGTATCTGCATGTGGTAGAAATCCCACATGCCAAGTATGCAGGGAAATTAATTTAGGAGGGTTTTGTTTGACTGGTGCATAGCTGCGCAAATGTGTGCATGTGGTGTGTTTTCATGAGTGTGTACATAGACAGTATGTCTATGTTTGAGATTTGTGTGTCTGTTTGTGTGCATGCAAGTGAGAGGGAGATGTGAAGCTGTACTCGCACATCTGAAGTGAAATACTGAAGCAGACCCAGACTCACACCCACCACTGACGAATACAAATAATTAAATGGATGCAGCACACATTTAGAAGACTGGTCTGTTGGACAACTTACATGTTTAAGAATAAGAACATTGACTCAAAATCTATTGTAGATTAATGCAGTATATTAGCAGTATCAGTGTGCAGTATACTGTAACATTGTGTGATACTGTTTCTCACCATTACAGCAAAACTGATATGAGAAGCTAAATGGTGACTAATCTCACAATAAAATGGCATCTTACCTCCTTAATGTGATTTATTTTTTGTCGAAATAGGATGTCAGCTAAGGACATAACCTTGAAGTGTAAAGCAATGGGAAATTGTTATATTGAGAAGGAGAGTTTTATTTGAAGGGCAGGACAGAGGGGGCAGCATGGTTCAAAAATCTGTGGTTTTACTGTTTTACTGTCATTCTTTTCAAATTTATAGCCTGGCAGTTACGTGTACCAGATTGTGTATGTCATGTAAAATTTACATGAAACACGTAACATGTGCTGTTTAGCACTACAAGAGACTAGCTACAGCAGCTTTATAATGTGCCCACATATCCTGTTTTTTATTTCCTTCAACACACACGTTTCTACATGTAATATTTCACTTTCATAGTACAAGATGGGGAGAGGCAGGGAGTGAGATCTAAAGGATGAGAGATTCTGAGGTCTTGCATTTTGCTCCCTGTGCCTTGTAAAAGGTTATGTGCTTCCCAGTCGCCCATTGTGTAAAGCCATCATACTGTTTACAAGTAGGTGTATGTACAAAGAATGGAGAGGGGAGAACGGAAATGTCAGAGAAATGTCAAATGCCTGCTGGCTCTGTCCGTTGTATTTCTGCAGCTGAAATGTTCTCTCCAGGGAAGAGGGTCCCGGGCAGGGGGACTGTGGTGACCCAAGGTCACACCTGTTGGTGGCTTTGAACAAAACCAGCACTAATGCAGTATGAATGGATTAAGTGACAAATAAATGGATGGGTGAATGAAGGGGTTAAGGGAGGAATTCATAAATTATTGATTGACGAATGGACAGAGGAATACTGTAGATGGTTCAATACAGTGGGGGGATTGATAGACGAATGGGCAAATGATTGATGGATTGATAGATGAAAGAGTGGATGAAAGGCTGGTTGAAAGAACAGTGAAAGAATGACAGATACAGTAGCTAAAGAGAAGACTATGAATGCACAGCTAGATGGATGAATATCTAAGTAGTGGAGGGATAGGGTTACACAAATGGACAAAGGATGGATTGATGGTGAAGGATTTAGTGGATGGACGGACAGAAGCATGGATGGATGAATTAATGGATGGATATAAGTACTGTTGTATATGAACAGACATTAAGGAATCAATTAATGTAAAAGTTCATGGATTGATGCATGGAAGATGAATGGATGAGTTGATGGATAAATGACAATACGTGCATAAATAATGGCCGGTTGCAGGATTTTTTTTAAAGTGAGGGGTTAAAAGAAGGCGAGAAAGATAACCCATGAAGTTTATAGGAGTGGCTAATTGATGGATAGATGGATAATTTGATGGATAGATGAATGGTTAAAAAAGGAGTGATAAACAAAGAAATGGACAGACTATTTGTGGACAGGATGCGACAGAAAAAAATAATAGGGGGTTGATGGAAGGACGGACACATAGATGGACAGATGGAGATAAACAAGTGAATACAGCTGTGTGCTAGACAATGGAAATTATTTTACTACACACACACACACACACAATATCATCACAAATCAAGCAACTCTCCATACACCCTTCTTATTGCCTCCTCCCTTTCCATTGGCGACATCCAGCGCCAGTGAGAAATTGCCTGTCTTCACTCTTTTGATTTGCTTGTTTGTGGGGCGCTAATTTATGGCTTAATCAATTATCCATTAAAGCCTCTTTCACATAAAGACTAGTGATGGTAGTTGCCAGCAATACTGTTGTGCTTAATATGCATTAGCGTGCCTATCATCCCCCACTTCCCCCTTTATCGTTAATGGGCCGAGGCACTGTTCCAGCTTTTATTATGTGTCATGCATCTGTGGATTTTTCTCCCCTTCGTCTTACTTAATGGCTTAACTGAAGCACAGTACTATACACTACTAATACTATGTATGAGATCTCCATTGTAAAGTGACATATCCTTTATTGCTGTACTATCACAACCACTTAAACTGCCAAGAACAACTTTTGTAACTGAAGATTGTCAGTTCTACATATTACAGGATACTGGATTACAGGATCAACATGTCAGCTGGTGCTTTCTGAATTTAGCTCAAACTAAAACAAGCAACCTTCAAAATACATGCACAAGTCTTAGCAAGCTCTTCCACCGTAAGGGAAGGACACATTAATTCATCAATAACATCTCGACAGAGTATTGGTACAACAGAGAGACTAGAGGGGTCCAGGGTAGATGTGCAACTTGGCCGAGCCCAAAAGGGCCTGAAGGTAAGGCCATAGTTGGGGTAAGTTTGGCCAATTTTCAAATGTAAACTGCACAATTGGGTTGGTATTGGGCCAATATAAATATCATTAATAAACATTAAATGTTAAGTTTTACTTTAGATATTAAAACGTCATCTATGCATTGATTGCATCAGATCGTGTTGTCCTTACTTCATCTTACACACACAATCCACTTACCTGGAGCCGAAGCATTTCTCAGCAATTTGTCAGGGATGTCAGCATTTGAAGATTTTGCTGGTTGGCAAAAATTTGGAGTATATGAAGTATATGAATTTGCTTTTTGGCCTGTTATGATTGCAAGCCAGCTAACTAAGTCAGGGGCAACTGTGGCTCAGGAGGTAGAGTGGGCCGTCCATTAATCCCAGGGTTACTTCATATAGTCCAAATTCTTGCCAACCAGCTAAATCTTCAAATGCTGGCATCCTTGACAAATTGCTGACAAATGCTTCTGCTCCAGACAAGTCGTTGTCCATAAATCCCAGGGTTACCGGTTCGAGTCCTGGTTCCTCCTGTCCACGTGTCGAAGTGTCCTTGGGCAAAACACTGAACCCTAAGTTTCTCCCGATGGAGGCCAGCACCTTGCACAGCAGCTCTGTCGCCATCGGTGTGTAAATGTGTGTGTGAATGGGTGAATGAGACCAATCCGTAAAGCGCTTTGGGAACCATTAAGGTTGAAAAGCGCTCTATAAGTGAAGTCCATTTATCATTTACCTACTTATTTCTACTGTCTAGCTCCCACTATGAGCTATTTTCTTATATTTTTAGCAATGTAGAGATTTCTCACAAGAAAAAGTGATGTTAACTAAGATCTGTCAACTTACGTTAGCTGGTCAGCAAATGTCAACAACGCCATGTTCTCCAATCAAGTAAACAGCTATTCATGAGAGCAACAACCAGATGCAACCAATTGTGTGGATGTCTAACACAAGTACACAAATCTCTTTGATATGTGCTTTGCATTTGTCACACTTATTTTCACTAAAATTTAGTTTGTAAAAGATTTAAGAAATTGCCAGTCTTGAGCTCAGTTTTGGGTTTGTAGTGGTAAGATTAAATGTTTTGCAAATACAGCCCCAGACAGTGTAGGAAATTAAAAGAATATTTCGGGGGCAACTTTTACCCCCACTGTCTAAAACAGTCTTTCCCAAACTTAGGGTAGCGACCCAAAATGGGTCACGGACCCGTTTTTATTGGGTCGTCAATTGGCAGAATAAATGCATAACAATGCTATGATATGTGACTTCATACACTGGTCTGTTCAGCTCAAATGCTGTGTGCTATGCACATACTCACAGAACTGGAGTTACTTCCAGTAACTACTTTGTTTTTGCTACGCTGGTTTGTTCAGCTGAGATGATGTGTGTGGGGCTGTTTACCCCCCCCACCCCATCCTGCGAACCTGGACCTGAAACAATGTTCGTGCTCTCAGACTGAGGTAACGTTGAGTGTTAGCTGCAATTGCCAACGTTATCTTGTTAGCCGCAATTGACTCGCGGGCTTGTCCCTAATGTGGCAGCAAAGTGCATTTATTCAACATTGTTTTGACGGTGGAAGAGTCAATAATGTGTGTATTACGTTTGTATTAACCTAGTTAGTGTGTATGTGTGTTAGTTTCCATGCCTGACAAATGTAAGAAATTCCAGGCGTGTGTGTGACTAATGTGGTGGTGACTAGTGAAAGGGATGATTTTTAATGATAATATCCTCTTTGTCATCTAACTCTCTGTCTCAGTCAAGACATTCATGGTTTGTTATGTTCTTTATCAGCAGTTTATATATGTAGATGTTATGGCAATTCATGATGTATTTTTGTAAGTTTGGCTGCCGGGGAGAAACCAAATTTCTCTTTTGGGTCTCAAGCTGAAAAAGTTTGGGAACCCCTGGTCTAAAACATTGGGGCATTTCCAAATTTTGGGGGCAAAAATAGTAATTAGTGCATAAAGTTGCTGTTTTTAATGTGAAATGAGCCCAAATTAAAATGCATAACGTTATAGTAATCACCAGCTTGTGCATGAGTAAATAAAAAGCTGTTCCAAAGAGATGTGTGCAATCACGTGGAATAAGTACATAATTTAAAACACAATCACAAACAGCAGTGATACTATTTCTAATAAATATAATGGATGGGGAGATTTTGAAATTTCATTAATATCGTTTGTAATAGATTATCAGTGTGTTTTCGTGGCAGGCGGAGAAAATAGAACAGACTCCGAAACTCGGCAGAGCGCAAGCCAGCCACGGAGCTCCGCAGCGCGCTGCCTCCTGTCAGCAGCTAACTTCACTGCAGGTGCAGGATCGCCTGGCCTCTGCCAGTCAGGTATCGTAACAGTAGTGTGAACAACAGCGCTGTTTGTGCGAATGTGTGTTAGAGACGGAAATTAAATGAACTGAATGAAAATAAAATGATGGTTTAATGTAGGATTAGGATATTGGCTTAAACTGGTAAATATCTACTTTTTTTCTCGAAATCTTAGGGGCAATTTTTGCCCCTTGATCACATTTGTTAGGGGCAAATCTGAGATTACTTGGAAATCTTGGGGCATTTTTGCCCTTTGCCCCCGCTAATTTCCGACGCTGGTCCCAGATCATATTAATATTTGTAAAAGTGAATATCTTTCACCATGTATGGCATGTTGAAGGCAACTCTCAGAAAGCCCTACTGCTATGCATTCTACCCATGAATGACTCCTCGGGAGCCAGGTGAATGCTATTAGCTACCTGGTAGGATAGAAAACCTGCAGCACTCTCCTGAGGGCTACTGTTGTATGACATGCTGTCTGTGTGTATTTATACAAAATGCTGAATGTGAACACGTAGTAATGTACAGAATATTGTATGCTTTGCACTGTCCCTTATGCTCTATATTACAATAATACTTATATTAATACATGTTTTATATTAAAATCACCCATATACTAAGTGGACCAAGGCTTCTTTTCAGATTGTGGAATATCTACAAAACACTGGCACACTGGTCTGTTTGCACAAAGGAAACATTTTAATGAGTAAGACTATTGAAAAAGGATGTCCACAAGTCTGAATTTATGCTTCTGTATGTGCACAGCAGGAGTCAACAACAGCCATATTTCAGCACTAAGCTGTCACCAGTGTTTACAATCTTATGGGGATGGACTTAGCACTAAAACATGCCCATTGTTGACTGCTGCCATGCACATAAAGAAGCATTAAATCACGCTTTTGCAAGTGCAGACATCCTCCATAATATCCATGAGTCTGCACCTTTTTCATATTCATTAGGTTTAGAGTTGAGAACGCCAGTCTTTTGTGTAACATGTTAATGAGAAAATATTTCACTTCTGACTCACACTTTGGGCTGTAGCTCTGTCAATTAGCATTTGGAATGCCACATGATGTTCTCTTCAAAGCTGTACATAAATTTTTTCTATTTCTTCTAGCAAATGGTAAAATAGAAAATATATATGAGTGATATGAGTTTTTAAACAATCTTTAGAGATGGAGATATTGTGTCAGTCTGTGTGTTGGTATATTGGTCGAACACTTAGGGCCAGAGTGACACAGAAGGAATGAAAATGAAAATGCGATGAAATTCGGTCATTCACGGAGGATGAACACGAATGACTATCTTTTTATATTAAGGATAATCCACAGACCTTGCTGTCAACAGTTTTCAGAGGGACTATTTCTTGGGTAGAAAGTAACTTTAATTGTATGCCAATCATCGCTATTATAAATATGCATGAAGCAAATCATAGGAATAGTCAGTAGTTAGTGGAAAGTATTTTTCTTGCAACTGCATTTATAACATTTTTTGACTCAAACGTAGCTTAACCATTTTATGGGATATTCTACTTCTGTACATTTTAAGAAAAAAACATTACTGGACCACTACAGAAAATTGAAGATAAACATATAATATCCAGTAATTCACATTATAGACACTACCACTGACTATCCGCGTAACAGTTTGGCCACAATATAGCACACACTCACCATACATGGCCCAGCCGTATGCTGGGTTTCGACCTAGCCTTGTTTAAATATGCTGGGAGGGAGGGTTCTAGCACAATTTGAGGGTGTATCCTTTAATATCATAGACCCTGACATGCCGTGATGCACTTGCAAAATACTATTAGAATCACAAATGTTCCCTTAGCTACTAATTTCTGCACTATTGCTTGTTTTTATTGATCTAGCCTCCATCACATATTAGCACCCACCATTAATAGTAATCCTTATTACTGCTAGTAGGTCAATAACCCTCTTAACCCCGCACTTCTCATCCACCATCCACTTGTCGCATTTGTCACAGATGACCAGGTATTCACTGCATTACCACTCACCACTCAGTATGTCTGGTAGGCAGAGAAGGTGTAAGGACACTGGGCACACTGCGATAAAGGCCTGGCAGGAAGCGAAGCACGGCAGACACGACAGCCTTTTCCAAAACTCCAAATGGGATGTTAATGTGAAGAGACATTGTCATAGCCGTTGACTGTCAAACTCACTTCAAACAGGCGTAATAATCTGTGCTGCAGTAGCATTAGCTCATAAAATGAATACACTGTAAGTTGGGGAGTTATGTGAAAGAACAACACCAAGAACACTGTGAACGCTTCCATACACAAATTCAAACATAAACAAAGACAGAAAGATAAATATCACACTGTCTATGTGTCTCATTTACTCTACGTCTTCTGTCTGCTGTCTTGTCCAGAGGATTTAACTGAGAAAAAGAAAGCAAGAAGGAAACTCTTCTGAAAATGGAGGTATAAAATACCATAGAAAAAACGTTCAACAGTATTTAAATCGGAACATTAAAGAACGGTGAGCACCAAGAAAGTATCTGCTCTTCTTAAGATACCAATGCAGGGCTATAAATACAGTGGGGCAAAAAAGTATTTAGTCAGCCACCAATTGTGCAAGTTCTCCCACTTAAAAAGATGAGAGAGGCCTGTAATTTTCATCATAGGTATACCTCAACTATGAGAGACAAAATGAGAAAAAAAATCCAGAAAATCACATTGTCTGATTTTTAAAGAATTTATTTGCAAATTATGGTGGAAAATAAGTATTTGGTCAATAACAAAAGTTCATCTCAATACTTTGTTATATACCCTTTGTTGGCAATGACAGAGGTCAAACGTTTTCTGTAAGTCTTCACAAGGTTTTCACACACTGTTGCTGGTATTTTGGCCCATTCCTCCATGCAGATCTCCTCTAGAGCAGTGATGTTTTGGGGCTGTCGCTGGGCAACACGGACTTTCAACTCCCTCCAAAGATTTTCTATGGGGTTGAGATCTGGAGACTGGCTAGGCCACTCCAGGACCTTGAAATGCTTCTTACGAAGCCACTCCTTCGTTGCCCGGGCGGTGTGTTTGGGATCATTGTCATGCTGAAAGACCCAGCCACGTTTCATCTTCAATGCCCTTGCTGATGGAAGGAGGTTTTCACTCAAAATCTCACGATACATGGCCCCATTCATTCTTTCCTTTACACGGATCAGTCGTCCTGGTCCCTTTGCAGAAAAACAGCCCCAAAGCATGATGTTTCCACCCCCATGCTTCACAGTAGGTATGGTGTTCTTTGGATGCAACTCAGCATTCTTTCTCCTCCAAACACGACAAGTTGAGTTTTTACCAAAAAGTTCTATTTTGGTTTCATCTGACCATATGACATTCTCCCAATCCTCTTCTGGATCATCCAAATGCTCTCTAGCAAACTTCAGACGGGCCTGGACATGTACTGGCTTAAGCAGGGGGACACGTCTGGCACTGCAGGATTTGAGTCCCTGGCGGCGTAGTGTGTTACTGATGGTAGCCTTTGTTACTTTGGTCCCAGCTCTCTGCAGGTCATTCACTAGGTCCCCCCGTGTGGTTCTGGGATTTTTGCTCACCGTTCTCGTGATCATTTTGACCCCACAGGGTGAGATCTTGCGTGGAGCCCCAGATCGAGGGAGATTATCAGTGGTCTTGTATGTCTTCCATTTTCTAATAATTGCTCCCACAGTTGATTTCTTCACACCAAGCTGCTTACCTATTGCAGATTCAGTCTTCCCAGCCTGGTGCAGGTCTACAATTTTGTTTCTGGTGTCCTTTGACAGCTCTTTGGTCTTGGCCATAGTGGAGTTTGGAGTCTGACTGTTTGAGGTTGTGGACAGGTGTCTTTTATACTGATAACGAGTTCAAACAGTTGCCATTAATACAGGTAACGAGTGGAGGACAGAGGAACCTCTTAAAGAAGAAGTTACAGGTCTGTGAGAGCCAGAAATCTTGCTTGTTTGTAGGTGACCAAATACTTATTTTACCGAGGAATTTACCAATTAATTCATTAAAAATCCTACAATGTGATTTCCTGGATTCTTTCCCCCCATTCTGTCTCTCATAGTTGAAGTGTACCTATGATTAAAATTACAGGCCTCTCTCATCTTCTTAAGTGGGAGAACATGCACAATTGGTGGCTGACTAAATACTTTTTTGCCCCACTGTATGTGAAGAAATACACTGTTCAGGTACTGAAAAGTATCCACACCATCGTTCTCTGCAGACACACAAACCTCTAGCACCCCACCCATAAAAACACACTCGCACACAAACACGCAAGCATCACCCTCCACACAAATATGATATCCTTAGCATCTTCCATCTATCATCCGAAGTGAGGCAGAGAGGCTGCTGTCTCCTCGCCAGTGTCAGTGTTTTCACCAGTTATTAAGATCCAATGGCAGGTTCAGGGAGAACAAGGGGAGATAGGGTGAGAAGGTTTTAAGGGTGTAGTTGATGGATGGATGGGTTGCTACTATGGGGGGGCCCCCAGATCCTCACATTTTCAGCACTTTTCATGGATGATAAGGCTCAGGTGATAAATAAAAGTAGGGCTTGCCAAGCCTCTGCCTATTTAATATTGCTGATGTGGTGCTGGCTGATGGAGGCTGGGGAATGACCTGTGTAACCTTACACATCAGCTGGTGTGGGATGACGAGCTTGGAAACATAAACTGTTATTTATCCAGGTGCAGCGGGATGTCATGGAGCAGTGAGTCCCAACCATGTGTCACTGAGGCCCAAAAGTCTGCAGGTTTTCACTGCTATGAAATACTGCAGTCAGGAGCGCACAATCAGTGAAATCAACTCTTGAAGTTTTGACCTCCATGGCACGTGGATATAATCTGCTTCTGTTGTGAGAAGTGAGGTGCCCTTAAATGCAAAGGTTTCATCCTCTGTAGTTACAAGACACTGAAATCCTTTCTTTATATATATATATATATATATATATTTTAGCTAGTAGCAGGGCTCTAGGGATGGCAATGTTGGTCGATCCACCACTTCAGTGCAGACTGAAATATCTCAACAACTATACGAAATGCGCTGTACAGTCGATGCCTAAATGAAGTTATTACTAGGAAAACAGACTCTGCTATAGAAGAGGAGTGGTAGCCTAACAGCAAGGCCAAGATAGTTACAGGCTACTTAACAAAATCTGGTGTTGGGGCAGTGACGGCGCACCTTGACACACATGAACCTTATTGACACACATGAACCTTATTGGTGACGGCGCACCCGCACATTGACAACATCATTCATGTCTGCGCATAGGCCTTATAAACACAAAACACAAGTGTGTAGGTCGATTATTAGTCAAATAACCAATAAATACGTCCTACTTACATCAGTTACGTCCAGCGGTGTTGTTGGAAGCATTAGCAGGTGTCTAATCGGAACTAGCTTTCTATCTCGTATTTCTTTGTAAAGTAACTGACTATTTTTGGAAGCGTTGCTTTTTCTTTCTCGGCTGCTTCTTTCAATTTTCGCCTCTGAAACCCGCTTTCGTGTTTGTAGGCCATTGCTCGTCTCTCACTCGCTTGCTGTCTTGAAACTTCACTAGCTAGCCAACTCTTCTGTGTGGATTTTGCTCCGCATTCTTCTTCTTCTTCTTCTTCTTCTTGTTCTTTGCGTTTTTTGGCGGATTGCACTATTTTGCCGCGGCCACACTTTTCACATTTTTGAACATCAAATCGCCCATTAATCCTTATTTAAACTTAATTTAGACATGTAACATGTATGAGTGTGTAAAACTGTTTTATGTTATTGTGTTGTTATTTTTTATTATTTTTTTATTGAACAATTTCAGTTTACAAACTCAAGAAGGGAAGGGAACAATAGCCTGCATACGAAACAATAAATACAAGCCAGGAAATATAACATAATATAGCAAAGTGTAAACTTGAGTTTAAGTAAAAACGCCTATAACTTAAAATGAAAGAGACTTAGACATGACTTCATATAATTCATTAAGAGACTGATTATTCTAAGATAACATCTTTATGGATGATAAATAGTTTTTATATTCATTTTTAAAACAAATTAAAGAGGGTTTACTGTTTTTCCATTTGCATTTATGTATATGATATTTATCCATAATGATAATTGTGTTTACCATATCCAACACCTTCCTTGATAGACCCTCCATATAAATCAAAACCTGAAATAAATCAAATGAAGGATTGTCAGTCCCTTCAGTATAGTATACTGCAGACTTATTGCTTGAGGTCTTTTATTCGATAGTGGCGAGATAACGGATGGTCTGTGCGTGCGTGCCCTACCTGCATTACCTGTACATATGGTTGTTTTGCCGCTGTGTAGGCTACTTGACGGATTGGCACCATATTTTATACAGCCATTCATTGTTCCCAGAGGATGAATCTTACTGACTTTGGTGATCCCTTTTCCGCTAGCGCCACCATGAGGTTCACATTTGTGGTTTTGAGTGAAATGGCCTAACAATTATTGGATGAATTTCCATTAAATTATGGTACACAAATTCATTTCCCCTTCAGGATTAATTGTAATCACTTTGGTGATACCTTGACTTTTCATCTAGTGCTATCTTCAGGTCTTTGGTTAATCACCAAATACCCGCAAAACTCATGACATTCCTATCAGCCTCAGCTGTACTTTGTGTTTACTGGTAATTAGCAGATGTTTGCATGCAAACATTATCAAGGGTATCAAAGGCTGTGCACCTGTACAGAACCAAGTTTTAATTGAGTTTGAAGTCTACAGACCAGACAGAGGCCCATGCACTGTTGTATTTGAATGAATAAATGTTATCAAGAAAGTTGTGTGTCCTTGTGTATCTGCAAGTGTGCCTGCAGCTTACATGTGTGTTAAACAGTGGGGGAGAAGGCTATTGAGGCCTTCACACTACAGGACAAAATGGCTGCTATTATCCTCACTGTGACTGACCCACAAGTGTGTGTATGTGTGTCACAGCTGGATGCCTTTCGCCAAGAAATCCTCCTCACGTTGGAGACAAAGAGCCCCACCAACCCACAGCAAGGTCCAGTGATCACGTTGAATGATACAGGAGCTTATCTTCCTCTTGTTTCAGAGCCAAGGACCAGAATAACACTGCCATTACCTTTATATGCTTCATTTCTCATGTCTTTAACTCCCATAAGAAACAGCATAATTACAGACGCACTGAAAAGCCATTATGCCAAACAGCTTGCTGTACTGTAGCATTTTGTCCTGTGCCTCCCCTTAATTTGAGCTGGGCTTTGTTTCATTGGTGCTAATGATGATGTAAGGGGAAAACGGAGAAGATGCAGCAAGTTAGTTTCTTTTGTGTGTGTGTGTGTGTGTGTGTGTAGTCTCAAACATCCCTGTATCAGCTTCAGGCATCACACACTCATATCAATGGAGGAAAAACAGATTTGGCGTGTAGCAGAGTATTGAAAAAAACAAAGGAGAAACAATTAAATATTTGGTACTTTGAATAACATGAAGTAGTCTGTATAATGATGCACAATTCATAAAAAGTAAAAAAGACTCATTTAATATAAAGGTTTTTCTGTAGGTTGAGTTTCTTTAGTTATTTATCAATTTGAATATTCAAAAAACACTTTTAAGAAAAGATTGTATGACCGTTAATAAACTAATTTCAATAATATGTACCATATTTGTATCACTGATTGCACTCATACATGTACTATTTTAAAATTTCCAAATTTGAAATCTCTCAAAACCCTAGAGTAATCAATATTGCATTCAGATCCTTCTGTACAAACACATTGTTTACACACTGGAAAACAGTGCTTTACCAGAACAAGCACGTCATTTTCAGCCAGACAACCTCAAAATGCCACTCTCACTAGCTGAACTTAGAAAATCACTTCTTGTGTCAAATAACATAGGATGGCTATCCTACAGAATTGGTACAGAATTTTGAAGTGAATGAGAAATACTTGAAATACTTGCTTTTAATACTAATGGTAACACTATCGCTAAAACTAATATTTGGTTTGAATCAGTTGTGGTTGATATGAAAACCTACAGAATCTTGGTGCACCATGGTACATACATTATCTAGATTAATAGTAATGAATGTAAAACGTAAGTGTGTCATAAGTATGGCGCAACAAACATCCTTGTGCTTTCTACAGTCATCTATGCACAAATAAAGCTATGTGCAAGTACAGAAAGTAGACGTGAGGGAGAGGGAGATGTGATCCAGCTCTACTTAAACTGCTGATAACAGAAAGAGGAGCAAAACAAGTAAAGTAAGTAAAGGGAAGAAGAGAGTGAGAGGGAATGAAAGAAAGACTGTCAGGCAAAGATAAAGCTAGTCCTCCTCCCTGACGCGCAGTTGTGGCCACTGAGAAGTTATTACTCAGTGGGGTCAGATGCAATCTTTTAATGCCTCTCCTTCCAGTGCCCCACAGGTGGACCCACACACACACATACAGACAAAACACACACATGCTCTCTCTCACACACACATAAGCACACAGAGAAGAAGGACAAGAAAGGTTACAGGTACAAGCCTTCACATGCAACAATACTCAGTTCCACAGGCCTTTGGTTGATCACCCTGACAAAAACCACAACACACACTAGTAGCATCTGTCAGTTAATCCCGCATAACACACACACACACACACACACACACAGAGACGACCTGTCACTACAAACAACAGTGTAAGAGAAGGTCAGTGAAATGAAGTGAAAAATCATTCAACTGTGATGCTCTTTCACAGCTCAACAGCTCCTCATAGCTATTTTTTTATTAATGTTTTTAAAAGTCCAGGTACACTGATAGCACACTGGATTGGTTTAAAAGTCGATGCTTGTGCTGTGCTCCTCTCCTCCCTTTCCTCTGTCTTGGTTCCTATCAGGCAACGCCCCAGTCAAAGACGTCCTTTTTTTCCTTTTCTTTTTTTTTTTTTAGTGTTGCCATGGAAACTGTGTGGGCATCTCTATCAAACAAGAAAACAGGAGCAAAAATAAGAATGCGAAAGAGTGAGATATGTGTGGTAGAGAGACAGGTGTGTGTTTGTGTACGTGTGTGTCAGAGAGAAAGGTGTGTATGTGTGAGGGGGAGGGAGCCAGAGCCAAGCAGGAGAAGAAACCCTTCTGTCTCTGACTCACTGGCTATACTGCCATCCCACTGTCAAGTATGTGTTATGCAAACCTTTCAAATGTTACAACTTAAATGTGAATTAGGGGACTTTCCATCTGCTGAACTGATGTGAACACATTTCTGGCAAAAACAGCATGACAGGTGCCTTTTATGTGGGGAAAAACATTCTTTCTTTTGCTTTTTGCTTTCTTTTTAAGGATATACAGCCTTTTTCTACAAACACAGTAAAACATCACTACTTATTTGAAATAAATACTTATTTCTCAATCAGTATTTATTTGTTTGATTATGCATAGTAACCCTAGGTCTACGAGCACAGGCAGAGGATGCTAATTCTGCCAACCCGCTGCTCCTTAAACTGCTGACTTAATGTATACTGGGTCAGTGTATGAGAGACCTTTATACAGCCCAGGGAAATATACTAAACTATACTGGGAAAAGTTGGTGGCTTCATTCTTGGCTGCCCCATTACATGCACATATCTATATGCTGCCGTGCAGGCACAACAATAGAGCCTATTCAAGGGGTAAATAAAAAAGAAAGGCATTTAAGGGAAGGCAGGTTATAATATTAAATGTCATTTTACCATTTTACCATGATTACCTGTAGCCAGGTGCCTGATCTGACAGAATGAAAACAAAGAAACAGTAGGCGGCTGGGTCCCCGTTTCTTTTTTTTTTTAAACCACAAATGAATAAGAAAAAGCATTTCTATTCATTCTTGGTTTTGATAATGAGGAATGGATAATCAGATAAAAATGTTATTCCCTGTTGCATGATCTAGCTTTACACCACAATTTCTCTGCTTAAAAAAATGACGGCGGCAAACCAAAAACATCACAAACTGCCAAAATGTGATCTAATTTCTTCAACAATGAAAATAGAATTAACTTGTTAATATTCATTCATGTCAATAGGTAAGGTGTGGTATGCACAAAACAGAGTGCACATTTTTACAAAGTGCTCTTCCCAGTTCAGGACCTGGATTAGGCCTTTGAGAATATTAAGGACGTAACAGGTGCAAGTCTTAAAATCCAAAAGTATTAAATACATGAATGCATACTCTCACTAGCTCTTGATGAGCTTAAGAAAAGAGCAGTAATGTAAAAGGTTATAATAACAGCGCCCTTGTGGTCTGTGTGTGCAGGGTGGCCTGAGGGAGAGCTTCATTCTCAGCCTGAATGATTTCCCTAATGGAAACCCAGCTCTTAACTCAGTGATATAAGTCAATACATGGTAGATGCCCAACGCCACAGCCGTCTAGTGTCTATTGAATTGCAGAGAAATAAGTACTTTGCTCATGTGCACCCTAGCATTAGTTTATGAGGGAGCCATTACTCTGCCTTGGAAAAAAGTTAAACCTAAAACTCTGAAGGCAGGCTCCTCTTACCACTGGGCTATAATCAGCCTCCCACTTCCCTCTAAAATGTTTCATGGATTAGAATGATCAACAACCCTGTGCTTTGGGACTCCTTTGGTTCAACACACCCATTGCAAGGCATCCCATCAGGTCAGGGGAGATAAGTGTCAAAGGTTACTGGCTCCTGCTAGGGGACCACAGGCTTTGAAGTCATCGTCATCAGACGATAGTGAAGGAGTGAGGAGAAAGGTCATATAGGATGGGATTACAGCACAGCGCACAGGTGTCACACTCTCCACAAGTGCCTTGTGATGAGCATCTCAGAGGTTTGATGTACAAGGAAAAAATTTGTTTTTAATAAATCAGGTCAAAACAGTGTAAATACCATATAACTAATCTCAGTTTCCCAGTTGTTAAACAGTGATATTTGAGGACCTGCTTGAGAGTGAAACTGCACTGGAGTCACATTCCTTGCTTACTGATATAATAATATAACAATAATCACAATTTTGTACATATATCAACATCAGAGAGTTACTTGGGAATATTTTTGACCCACTCATGTCATTACTTGGGCACTGCCTTGGCACCTTTACTGCTTCACCAGTGATTCGCAAGGTCAAAATATCACCAACATGTGCCTCTTGGGGTCTGCAGGTAATCTGGTAATCTTAACATTATGACCACAGGCCTATACCCTCACTTATTTGTTACACAATGAGGTGATGAAAATTCGGTTTCAATATGATAAGAATATATGATATATTTTATTTTATTTGTATATTTTATGCTCTCTACATTTGAAACGTAGGCTTTCTACAAGTGATTATTTTAACAGACCTGCATTTGGCAAGTCTGCGTTTTGTCTTATGCATTCCCTTCATGTCTTTTCTCTTTTCTTCTCAGGGCGATATTTGAAGGTAAGGTGATTCTACCTGGTTGGTTGTTTTCTGCTACGCAAGGTGATGCTGCCTGACTGACAGGTCGCTTTGGCTCAGGCAACCATTTTGAGCTAACCTTAGCATTAGCAAATACAATGTTCGTTTCAGAAAGTTAGCCATTCTTGTTGCTATGAAACTGTTTAGTTTATAGGCTGAGTAGCGACATAGAACATTTCATGAGGCATCAAAACAAGATTAGGAGGCTTGCTTGGGTGAAGAAACATACATTTAGAATGTGACTGTTGCAGGATTTTATTTAAATGTATTTAAAGTTAGAGAAAAGTTGTAACTGGTTCTCACTTGTTTGACCCAGCTGCTGTGTAGAAGCTATCTCAGCTGCACAGAAGCTATAAATAAACCGGTGTACCATGCTGACACCTGAATGTCACACCACAAGTGCACAATATAGGATTTTTTTTTATCATCCAGGCAACGGAGAAGGCCAGGTATTTGTTTAATCTCATCTGGATTTGGGGGCTTTGCAATGATCTGTATTTGTGCCTGTTTTTACAGTCTCATTTGAGCTCCCCCTCTGTGATATCTGTGCTGCAAAACAAACAAAAACAAAATGATTGTTCTTAGTTTGTTATTTTACCACAAAATGGAAAACCACATTATCAAAAATGGTGGCAGTATTGCGCTTAGAGAGGGAATCTCATATTTTGAAGTAAATTTGGCCAAAACACCAAACTCATCAGGTACATGTGTACTTCTTGTGAACTGCTTTATGCACAATTGGAACACCTGACGAAATAGTTCATTGGGTAAACAATGCAAGCATGCAAGGTTTGAGATATCATAGTACTAAATGTATGCTTACACTTTTCTTTGCTGCATATAATAACATAAATGGTGTTTGTTCAGTGGTAGTAAACAGTTATTTAGTGGTTGACAAAGATTTGTCATTGAGTGCTCTAAAGTTGAAGTGAGCTATCTATATGGCTGGCCTACAGTGACTGTGCTGCTTTGGCAGTTTCAGTGATTCATTTACTCTAAGCAGAGAGCTTCTTGTTGGCTCATTAGCCAAACAATTTAATGTATGTTTAATGTATGCTGCACAAATACTTTCTGAAAAACTTTCAGTGTAATGATGTGATGCTTGTAGATCTGGCACATTTGTCTTAAATCTTAAGGGACCTTATCTCCATTTGTAACCTAAACATAAACCCAACTTGACCATCTTAAACCTTATACCAAAAAAACAAACAAAAAACCCCCCAAACATTCTTAATCTTATACCTAAACCCAAACCTCTGTTTGCAAAGCACATTTCTTTCCATAACCCTGGTTGGGATCCATATTTCTGTGGTATGTTTGTTTCTAGCATTTTAGTTAGGTAAGGAAGATAGTGTGGAGAGGTTAAATCCCAGCTGTCAGCAAGTGGAATCAGCGGGCTGAATGTGAGAGAGAGAAGAGGAGAAAGAGACTGAGAAAGAGGGATTGTTAGTTAGGTGCAGTAACCACATCAAGTGTCCAGAAAACAGAACAGTTTGTCCCAGATTTGGAGGGAACAACAGAGTGACAAAACATCTGTATGAGATTTTATTATTCTGCTTTATATTTCTAGATCTGCTTTGTATTTTCTTGTGTAGATGGCTGTTTTAGAAACATTTTCAAGTGGTTGGTAATTATCCATTTAGTTTTTTATTTAGGCACAACTTGTTCAAATCTTCAATTCAATGTTACTCTCGATCTTCCTGATAAACAAACTGATTTGTATTTGAATTGCTGTTGTTGTTTTATCATATCTATATTTAAGGATGTTTCCACTATTTCAAGCTGTATATGCACTCACATTTTTGTGACAACACATTGATAAGATTTATACTTATAAAGTCACAGTCACAGTCTAGCACAGTCTGACTGATTGATAGTTGGAGCGCACTTAATCACATGAGAGTCTGGAGATCAGGGTGATGGATGTAACATGTTCACCTGGCTTTACATCCACTCTCATAACAGCAGCCTTTTATTCATTATTAAGTGGTTATAATAATAATAATTATTAATTGTTAATGGTAATGATCTTTCCCTGATGTTTACTAAGTCATTTTAGTTACCTAAACATAATCATATCTTACTATGGCTGTAACATGGGTGCTCATACGTGCAGAGATAAAAGTAGGGCGATTACTCAGATGAAAATGGGTATTTATGCAATACTGGCTAACATAGGTTACATACAGTAACAACTGCCATCTGCAACCAGCCAGGACCCTATTGTTTTTTGTTTTTTTGTAGAATTCTTGTATTCATTTCTTACATCTCTTCTTGTAATATAATTATTATCAAATATGTTTAATTGGACAATCTCTATAACTTTCAAATTGTAACATATTTTTTCCATTCTTTTTCCATAGGCTGCAGTATCTTATCTAATCTTATCCAAAATATTTTTAAACTTAATGAAGTTCTCACATTTTCGAAATGAGGAACTGTAATGTTTCAGGGCACAGAATGTCTCCATGCAGCACAAAGGCTGCAGTATTACCTGAGAAACAATGGACCTTTTAGCTTTGATTAAATGAGTTCTAAAGACCATGAGCTTTGGTTAATTGGTTAATTGCTCTTTTTAGGTTTTGAGTGAACTTGAAATTAACCTCCTGAGCTCCAAGGGGAGTTCACTGCAGATTTGGATATGCTGTCTGCTCCACTAAGAATTGTTCCATTTTCACATTAAGGATTAAGTTTACACTCCCATCCAAAACGAGTGATGCTGTTAAACACCCATGACACAAATCAAATATAGTTAGGGCTGAATCTGTGACTTATCAGTTATCAGGAGGTCTCGCTAACCACTGGACCACATTTCAACCCAAGGCCGTTTTATGTTGTGAGCCAGACAGCATTCATGCTGCATTAAAGGTTATTTTTCCCACACTTGATATCAAAAGGAAATATTCAAGAAAATATTCTCACAGGGGTGTCCTCAGTTGGCATTTTCTCTCAGAGAAGACAAACAACTGTCAGGATGGTGCCTGCTCTTTCTTTCTGTGCTTTCCCACTCGCTCCTCTTCTGTCTCCGACTCTCTTTCTCTTTAGTCTGTGTGCCTGTGCTTTCACCTTTTGTTTTCTTTTCAGACACTGTCATGCCACACATTTTTATTCTTATTGAGGTCTTATTTTGATTATTAATGCAACGTAATAAAACACAACACTTCAGCCTCCAGACCTTTACTTGACCGAAGAGTCTTTTAACTATACTTGGCTGCTTTTGGGTCATGTTTACCCTGAACACACTTTTCACAACTCTTCACACTTTTTATGTAAGGATGCAGTCCATGCTGTGCGAAGTCAAGGTCAAACAGTGCATAGAGACAGTCATCTGTGACTGATTAAGAAGCCTGTATTGGCAGATGATGAATGGTTTTAAATTAATATTATAATATAACTATTTTACTTTATCAACCAGTACTTCTGTTTGGTTAAGCACAAAACTGACACTGAATTGAGACACTCACTATACTCTCTTGTTCAAAAATGTTAAAATTAATTTACAAGTCATATTTATGTTCTGGTTGACAACAGTAGCAGCTGTTCCAAGCAACTGGGGAAGCTCATGGTAATTAGTTTTGCACTGTGTATTTGTATTTTAACAAATTCAAATCAACAGCATAAACCCAGTATATCACACTTTACTAGTGGCTGTTTTAAATCAACAGTCCCACCACAACTCACAAAGTCCTATCTGGTGCTTTTTTTATGATGCCAGAAGACTCACACCACAAGTCACTTGATATACAGAATACAAGAAGACATTTTCAGCCACCTGGTCTTCATCTGTGTCACAACTATGCAGTACAGATGCCTCTTAAGTAACAAAAACCTAATTGCCACTGCACCAGCAAGACAATCAGATACTGTATTTGCATAGCAACCAATCCTCATCCATTCAGCACTGTGCACAGTCTACCAGATTTACTAATCCATGAAATCTCTTCACATATCAGATATTGTTTATCTTTCTTGGAAACAACCAACTGGATTTCATCTTCAGTCTCTAACCAATAACAAGAGGCTGATCGAACTAACCCTCCATCATTTTATTAAATTAATGTCTATAATTGAGTCCTAAAAGCCTATTTTTTTAAATAAGAGAAACAATCTACCAGTGCACTAAGAATATGTCAAACTATTAACTGGTATCTGTTTGTTGAAATAATAAAGAATAAAGCAAGTTGCCCACTGAAATAAAGAAAAGTTGTTATTAGAAAGTACCTGAACCAAGTTAATCTGCATAGAAGAGAAGTTAAAGAGTTCTTATTGAAGTGGCAGATTTTCAGTCAATTACAGACAAAAATGACTGAGAAAGTATTAAATAAAAAACAAAACAAAATATTGCTCTTCCTTTAAGTAAAACTGATCATTAGTCATTGGATTTAAATGTTTCAACTCATGTTAATCATGATGCGATGATTTAAATACTGAGGAGCAGGCATGTTGCAGAAGGAATTTCAAAAGATGGGAGGGCCTCAGAGAGGTGTTTATATATGCTGTATGCTTGGTGTGTTTCACATTGCAGGCTTGAGTGTTATATTTCACCAGCTTGCTTGTTGTCACATCTCTAACCTAGTCTTGAACTGATATCATGACTTCCTTTTAGTGGCTTGTGACACGTAATAAATCGAAGTGAATGTCATGTTGAAAGACCTCCACCATGTCGGTCTAGTTTTGTTCTTTATCTCAACAGCAGACGGCGGGCTGGGAGCTGCTGTGTGGCATCGCTGTGACAGGCAGCCTTGCCAATGAGCTACTGCCATCCAGACTCATTATTCCCCCCCTCAGCCTACTTTGCCACTTTGATAAATGTGTCTGTCTTGTGTCTTCCATTTCAGAGGGAGCCCCTGAGTTGTCTAACTCATCAGCCAATAAACACACAAGCCAGTTGTGGAGCGTTCTGTTGTAGATGGATTGTCACCGTATTGCTGATGAATTGGCAAGTGTTCTCAAGTCTTTTCATTCTTGCGGTTATTATTATGGACCAAGGATAAAAACAGAGGTTACTGAAGATTACAGTTTATTAGGTTGTAAAACAATAAAATGCAAACACCAAAGGGAAACAGTTGGTATTGAAATCACCATTTTGTTATTCTTATCAGCCAAGGATTTATAATAACCACATCCATCCTTAAAAAGTAAATTTTATCTCTGTAAATAAGTCCCCTGTTTCAAATCTCTCCAATGTTTTTATTTATCTGTACAGTTCTTGACGTTCCTGCAAAGTTACTTACCTCCTTGTCAGTCATTTCCATCTCCACAGTAACAGCTTAAGGGACCACAGACTTCCTGTTCTTGATAAAGATAACTAAGAATAGCTAGCTGAGTATGTAAAAAATTAGGAATTACTTGCCTTTACACAGTCCGTCTTATTCGTCTCAAACTAAGAAATCATTTTAGTTGTATACCTTTGATATTTCACGTATGAGATTAGTCAGACTTTTTCCCCCCTCTTTCTTTTCTTCTTTTTCTCTCACTGAAAACTTAATAAAAACATGTTGAAATAAAAAATAGAGATAAGTCAGACTCAAGTGATTTGATTAAAAATACACTTCAGGGAATCATATTCAGAAACATATGCTCTTTTCAATCAATCAATGTATTTCTTTAATCAAGGGGAGAAAAAACAACCATTAAGTTAACTACTCCTTGCAACTGCTACCACAGCTCTGTGAAAATGATGTCAGCAGGATGGATATGTCACTTTTCACTGATTGGTTGGGGCAAAACAAAATAAAGACACACCCTCCCGTCAAGAAATCGGCAAAAAATGAACAGAAAGTCAGGCAGAAAGAATTAAGTGGAATTACTGCCAATTAATTCTGATCATCATGCTAATCAACTTAGGGTAAGACAATTCCTTATTTGCAGAATGGCACCAGGATGCACTTCAACTTGTGCCCTAATTGTATATCTATATACATACTGTACAGTGTACAGGACAGGCTAATGACTGGTATGGTTATACCCATCTGCCCAGCCTCAAATACAGCAGTGATACCTGAAAGACTGCCACACAGGTAGGTACACAGCCTTGTGTAATCAGCAGCACTAAAACCATAGTAGTAAGAGTCATCTTTGAAATATCATTTTGAATATCAATTAGTTCCCTAGTTACCACAAGAGTTGGCATAGCAACCATTAAGGCATGGCGTAATAGGAAGTAAACTCACAGATTAAATATAGACATTGGATAAAAATGTCCACCTAATGGCATGCCCATTTAAGTGTAAATTCCTTTTTCTAACTAGCTTTAATCAGAAAATGAGTATTATGACATCCTGCCAGAGGTTGCATGTCAAGAAAAAGTGTTTGCAAGCACATTTTCCACAGTTTGTGCTCAGGTGTCCATGTGCACAGCAGTCTCCCAGTCATGTGAAATATACTTTTCATAATAGAGCAGGCAGTATTTTTTTGTTTCTTGCAGCAAAAACCTCAAACAGCAACTGTATCCCGGTGGAAGAGCTTCACTCTTAGTGCTTCACACAAAAACTTTGCCTCATTTCCTGCACACTCAGTTTTACTGCCACTTTTTCAAGTCCAATCCAATTGAATGAGCTCTTTTCTCCTTCTCTCCTCTTTTCTTCTACTTTCTTCTGAGGTGAAAGTTGGTAGTTACTATCTATTTTTAGCCTGAGCTGCATTGCCTTTTAGCTAGACTGTTTCGCTCAGATTGATTTTTTTTTTTTTTTTTGCTCATGCACAATGATCCTTTAGCTCTTTCTTGTTCGCTGGCATTCCTCAGGGGATGGAGCTACGGCAGTTGGAGGAGTTTGGCAAAAACTTTTCTTAACTACAACTAAGGCGTGTTTGGAAAGTTACAGCAAAGGATAAGAACTCTGTGCTGGGATATCATCTGAGGGTGTCTGTCACGTATGCAGGGATCGGTGTTAGATACTTGCTGAGTCGCTCAATGTGTCTGAGCGCCATGTGCTGTGTGTTATGCTTGAGAGGGTTTTGAGAACATGCCCAGATGGTGCAGTCTTCCCTTTCTTTCTGCAAGCAACTGGTGGCTTCAGGATGGTTTCAAGTGATCCAACACTGACCACATTTGCTTTTAACATGAACCTGAGACTGGCAGCAGAGTGGCACGGAGGTTACAGAAACAATTTCACAACAGGAAGATCACTCTGGATAAGCGAAGATAACCCAAATACCTGAAATGTAATGAACCACTTTCAATTTTATGTAAGTGGAAATGCATGCCGAGTAAATGGGATGAGGCAAATGTAGGAAGAGGAACGCAGCTTCACTTTAGGCAGCACAAGCTGAAGGAAATATGTGATCAAACCTTCGTCTCGGACAGAAAATGTGTCAAAGGAAAAGCCGGCTTCAAAGAGGTCTCTATCCTTTCACCTAAGATTTTCTCTGCTCCAGTTTGGTTGTGATGATATTATGTGCACAATAAATGTTTCAGCAGTATTCTCCAGAGAAGACGTTGGTCAATTCTGACTTCCAAGCATAGAACAAATGGATTGGATTTAGTGTAGAACTAATGGGTTTTATTTTCAAGGGACGTACAGTGTCTCATCATTATTTAAAGGAATCAGTAAAACGTTATCACCAGTAATTGCAGTGGATTGGATATAGAATAGATGGGGCTTGCTGCTGCTGCAACATGTGGTGACCACCGTGAAAAACATGTTGTATGTTAAGACATGTTTATGATTGGTCAGGCATGATTAGTTTTGCTCAAAAGGTGTGCCAACAATGCAATTTTTCCATTTCTCTCCTAACTTGCCTGTATTTCTCCCTTGTTCAATCTTCAGTAAAGAAAAGAAAAAAAAAAAATCCTTCAGAGCTACATAACTGAAGGCTACATCAACAAGTGGCCATTGAGGGACAGGATGGGAAGAAGACACTTATAGATCCCTGCTTTTGGCAGCAGCTTCATTAATCACGCCCCCGATCGATGGCTGCACAGGAAACAGGGGCTGCCCACTAACAAACAACACAATAGATTTTCCCTATTCCATCTCTCACTTGTTGTATCTTTGACCCAGTTTGTCTCTAAATGTGATTTTACTCTCTGCTGAACACCCAAGTGTGAATGCAATAATGTCTCAGAGGAAATATGGAGAGAATAATCCAAACTGTGGTCAAGAAAAGCCATTAGTCCAGAGTGGACAGTCAGTCACTAGTACTGTATAGTATTATACAATATTATCATAAATACAGTGCCATTGTTTCATAGTTTTAGTTTCATAGCTCTTGTAATAGTGCCATTGTACCATAACAATGATAATAGTGCCTCTTTTCTGCTGATTATATCTTATCCTTTGTTGGTGTTGTGGATTGTCTCACTTCCCTTCAATTCAGATAACTGTTATGGGTCCCAGAGCTGGCCAATGAGCCATGAAGCACGCCTGATTAATTGAAAAATCTAAAGAGATAAAGACCATACTGCTGCTAAACCGAGGCGCACACAAAGTAATGAAGAGATACAGGCAGCAGTGCTGCAAAGCTAAGAGGTACAGAAAGAAAGACAAAGCACTAATGAAACTGAGGGTAGAAGCTAGAATTTGTAGATGATTCTTGAAATATTATACACAACACATATCTATAAGTACCATACTTAATATACCAATAGTAATTGTCACTGTCACTTTCTTCTATTGATTGCCCAACACCAAGAAGGCGGATCTTAAATAATATGAGTCTGTCAGAAACAGATGCTGAGGGAGGAGGAAACAAAACGAGAAAACAAGAAAGTTGGTGTTCTGCAGAAAAGCGAGTACCTTCTTTGTTGAGACCATGATGGACACTGAAGTACACAGCATCCACTACAGTGTCGGAGATCAATGGCAAATCCCGCATGGATGAGAGCTTGGTTTGCGAGAGTGTGTACACCTAACTTGTTGCGGACAGAGCGTGCACAACCGCAGAGGATCTCGTGCGTGGGTCACCACACGGAACATGTGGGAGACCTAGCTCAATTATTTGGTTTAGGTAATGGAAAGGTTGTTGGCCTGGTTAAATGTTAATAAAAGGCAAGCAGTGACTGTTGACTACTGCTGACTATTAACCTCTTAAGTCTCCAGTGTCAAAGGCGAAAACATTACGTATTCACCCACCATCCTGACCTCAACACCCTTTGCAGCACAATTTACTGTACAGTACATACGAGCATCATGCTACTTCCCTCCTGGACACTGGATGCTGGCATTATGCATCGTGTGCTGCAGAGTTGTCCAGTATGACTGTAATTCCCTTTTGGCTGAAAGATGGAGAGATGGAGGATTTGATGAGCCTCTCTTAGTTTAGATTTTCTCCAGCGGCAGGTACCCCACCATGTAGCAGCTTGTCTCTGACATGGATTTAAAAGGCAGATAACGTGGAAACCCTGGTGATTTTACTTCGCCCTCACACCCACTTCCCTCCCCTCATCTCCCTGTACTTTATCACCTCATTAGCGCACAGCCCTGGAGGATTCTTCAAGGTGTTGTAGGTGTAACACATCCAGATGGATGTTTCTAGCGCTGCCACATTATTTGTGTGATTACAGTATGTTGCTACAGTACCCCTTGGAACATTTTGAACACAGGTTGTGTAGGAAGAAAAGCCAAAAGATTTAAAATCAAAAACTGGCTCCCATGCCCCACTGTGACTCTTGAATCCCCTCTTAGGAGAATGTGCCCCTTCTACTTATATTCAAACACAACAAATCACCACGGGACCAGAGTTAAGAAGATGTGTACAGAGCAGTGGTTTGACAGCAGGAATTGTCAGATGGCATCTTTATTACGTTCCATGAGGAGTCCTGAAGGACCACACAAGCATCTGTTTCCCCTCTTTGCTACCACTACAGTCATATACAAATCAACCAACTTCACCCATTTGACAGAAGAGGACATTATTTAGAGGAACAATGCAGCCCAGACAAATGTTTTGCAGGGGAGCAAAAGGAGGGAAGTGCATTTTAAGTGTGTTGTCGGAGTGCTGTGGTTCATATATTTGCAGTTGCATCAGAAATCTCCAAGCAACTACAACCACAACAAGTGGTGTAATGTAACTCAAAGGCAAATATTGTAATTTATTGTACATGTATAGTCACCACTTACTTTAATTTTACATACAAAAATAACCTTAAAAATAAAACATAAAACATAAAATATTATGCATTATAATAGATTAAATTCCATGCATACCCCCAAACACGGGTGTTTTTAGTTATGTGGCTGATAAGACAATATTTGTTGGTTAGAAACTCGATTTTTTATTATTTTATTTTATTATTATATGTTATTAAACTTGATTAAATAAATGAACATTTGATCATGTAGACCAGACAGGGAAAGGGCTTTGATTTGCATGTACGCTTGAAGGAACTGTATGTGTATACCTGTGCGCTTTGAAAGTGAGTCAAAGATACATTGTAGATATCAAACACATGGGTAACCAGCCACAG
Organism: Macquaria australasica; assembly: GCA_005408345.1. NCBI lineage: Eukaryota > Metazoa > Chordata > Actinopteri > Centrarchiformes > Percichthyidae > Macquaria > Macquaria australasica. The sequence goes on along the minus strand of SEMN01000530.1, from coordinate 264,289 downwards.
GAAATAATCGGAAATAAAATGCTCCAGCCTCAGCTCTCGTGGTGTTACCAAATGTGCACGTGAAAATGGCAGTGCATTAGCATTTATATTTAACCTAGCAAAACGTAACAGCTGGCTTCTTATTCTCTGTGAGTCAACTAACCCCAATTTCTACACCTTGTCCCTACATCTGTGCTTGCACTTGCATTGACTAGACACTAGTTCTTCTAATGTTACCGCTAATACCTATATATATATATATATATATGTATAAATAAATGCAATTCAGTTTGGGTCCTGCTGGTTTAAATACTTTCTTACACTGCATGGAATTTCTTTTATTTCCAAATGTTTATAGAGTTTAAATTGGACAATTTCCTTCTATATTCAGGTATACCATCTTATCTCATTTATTTCAAAGGTTTACATCAAAAATCTTTTTTCCTTTGAGTCCCTCAGAGGAGTCTCAAAATGCAGGTTCGGTATGGGAGGAGATGTAGACTCATAGTGTTTCAAATTGAACGAAATAATATCCACACATGTGACTCGTAAAAGGCACCTGCTCTTGTGTTCCTGCTGGGAGTGTTTTCCCAGCAGTTGGTTGAAGATAAGGCCTGAAGACGGAGCAGGGGCCCAGTGAAGGTCCACGTCTGGAGTTTGCGAACATGAAGGTTGAGAACTGAGGCTTCAGGGCCTAATTTAGCAGCTGTGGGGGAAAAGAAGCTGTGGGCAAGAAGACTGAAGCACCACCAGCTGTGATTCAGAATTTTATTTCAAAACACCATATATCCATTAAAAAAGCTCCTCAAATCTTTGCATTGTGTGACATATGATCAGTTTATTGGACTAAATTAACTCTGATTAACAAATTAAACCATGTTGGAGCTCACCGGAAGCCTTGATTTCATATCAGTGAAACCAGTCAAATGGCTAGTGTTTGTAGCATCAGGTTTACCTTGGTAGCCACTACTTTACATATAGCTGCAATTGTTTTGTAGTTTTGTAGTGAGCACACACATGTAAATATGTGTGATGTGACACACAAATACTTGTGCACACATCCACTCACACACACTTAAATATGGTTCTCATCTGAAGCCTTATAATGTTCTCCCTCTTAAACATGTCGACCATACTAGCTGGATTCAGAGACATTTAAAAGGCAACAGAGAGAGTAAACCTCCATATGGCCACTCTAGACTGCTGTCTTTTCTACTTGAGGAAATTCCTTTTGTACTTTGGAAGAAATTGTCATGGTAACTGTCTGAAACTCAATTCTTTATATATTTTTCTGAGCGTTGTGAATTGCCTGCTCTGCAGGGGGGGGGGAAGTTATCGATTTTTCTCATATTGCATTTATGGACAAATAGCGACAACATCAAAACAAACAAATACAACTTGGAGCCACTACTGCCAGACAACTACTTCAGAATTGATTTAATGTTCTGTGCACTGTAAAAGACTCGGCTGAACAATATGAATTTCAGTGTTTCTCTTTTATGAAGTTCAACAAAAGGAAAATACACAATAAGCCAGTCTATTTTTGTTGGTTAAACTGTACATTTGTATGGTTTACGTTTACATTATAGGCATATTTTTAGACTGGGGTTTATATTCAGGCCAACATAAAATGAGTGAGGCAGAGATACGGGGTTTGGTGCCTTGTGTAAGGCCACTAGGCCCCCAGTTATACTACAACTGTTAGGATAAGCAGATAATGGATGGATGAATGTCCTCTTGTGAATTCGAAAACTGATACATGAATGATGGCCCAATGCAAGAGAAATTCCAATGTCTATATGAATTACTGGATTTGGACATTTCTATAACTAAATTTAAAAACTTTCTTAAAATTTTAGGGAAAAAAAAAAAATTATATATATATATATATAATGACTCTGTAATAGGTGAACTTTTGAGTACAATTATATGATCTGACAAAAACTTTAAATGTCAAGGTTTTTAGGTTGTTGGTGTCTTATTGTGTTTAGTAAGTAACATTCTAATCACACAGATGAAGTTTGAAGTTTTTGCAGCATTAGTAATACTTATTTTTTGCTACTGACATCAAAACAGTTATGCAGTTTTTCAGGCGTTAAGCAGCCATTCAACTTAAAACCTGAATCAGCATTTTAACTTTCAATTTAAAGATAAAAACACCAACATTGCAGTCAGTTGAATTTACCATAGTAGGAAGAAGGACCGACGGCTTAAAGAAGACTTTCAGTTCTACATGTGTAGGATGATGTTTATCCAGCTGCCTGCAGCTGTATGCTAACAGCATTTTGTCTGAATTTATACAGCACCAAGATACAATGTTTTATTGCTGCAAAGTCCAATCATCTGCCTCTGACCCCATGAAGATATTATCGGCCTTCTCCTACCCATCTTAAGATCGCATCAACTCCTCTGTTATCTCTTGATTTAACCTCTTTGTCTCCTTACTCTCCTGATGAAGTCCGGACACTTGCATCTTCTAGCAGAGGGCCCAAAAGGACTCTTAACCTGAACCCTTTGTCACTCTTTCAGACCAGTGCTGCATGCCTACTGCCCTTTCTTGCCTCTGTCATCAGTATGCCAGCTGTGTTCATGTAAGCAAGAGTAACCCAAGAATAACTTGAGCATGAATAACTCCTCAAGAAGCCACCTTTTGACACTACTAATGTCAAAAACTTCAGACTACAGACAAGTATTATTGCTTTAATTCCTTTCCAAGCGAAGGTCAGAAATACACAACCTACTTGACCTGTCTGCCCAAACTAACCCATCACTTTTCTCACCACATATTCAGGTCCTCCAGGGCTCAGTCCTTGGCTGACCTCTTATTTCCACTTGGCTTTTGCTGCATGCAATATCTTCAGTGGCTGTCCTTCTCAATACCTAATACCCAATTAACACCAACCTGCTGTACCATCCCACAGCCTTATTGTGATCCTCTACGATATATCCCATACAATGAATATCCCCACAGGGATGCTAGTTCTCCACTGTACAAAATCTGTTGAATCAAACCTTGTGTTAGCATAGCATATGTGCAGCTCCTGGTTCAAGCTCTTGTCATGTGCAATTTCTCATTGCTGGTCACCCTGAATTAAGTTATCCACATCACTGCAGCCCAGCTCATCTTCATCCTCCCTAAATTCTCCCATATAACTCTCCTCCTACCCTCACGCGACTAGTTCCAACTCATAACGCTGGTGTTTTACTACATAAGCAACCAGTGGCACAGTGCTTCCATACCCCCAGATACCTCCACCTACCTCCCATAGTCGACTGATTCCTCACCTTGGTCACAGCTGCAAAACTGAAAATCTATATCTGACTCCACCTCACAAACTAAGCTCCAGCTCTGCCTTCACTCAATGCTTAGCAACACACGTTTGATTAATGTTGTAATTTGTTTTCATAGCACTTTGACTCTGGCTACTTAAGAAGACTAAGAGTCCACAAGCATTCTAGTGGCTCTGTGAGGCTGTGCTTTGAGCTACATACTAACATCAGCATGATAACAAGCTCACAATGACAATGCTAACATGCTGATGTTTAGCAGGGACAATGTTTACCATGTACACCATCTTATTTTTGGCGTATTAGCATGCTAACATTTGCTAATGAAAGTATTGGACAAATTAAAGTGATGGTGTTAGATGAAAAGTCAGGGAATTTGGCTTTATCCTCTGGGGACCATGAATGTCTGCAAAAAACAAACAAAAAAACCCTGAAATTTTCACACATTGCATTAACTGTGAAACTTGTGAAATTGTTTCTCTTGATTTGCACTATAAACCTATACTGCTAGTACTTTTACCATTTCCGCTGCTGCTGCTACTACTACTGCATCTATTAATGCTGCTGCTGCCACTATACCTGTTCACTGATCCTACTATGTGGATCATGTTTACTGGGTCCTGTTTATCATTACACAATTTAAGTGGTCACTGCTGATTTGCAGTGTTGTCTTCTGTATGCTGGTGCTAATCCTACTTGGATTCATCCCTCATGAGAGCTGTATCAGTTACCTTGATTATAAAGCCATAGCAACTAAAATGTAGCTTGGAGCGCCTGTTGCTAAGCTTCTTCTTCAAGCCTTGATATTGCTTTCTCTATAAATAGGTTTATCTCCGCTGAGGTCAAACTGCTTCATTCAGGTTAGTGAATACAAAGTCAGAACCCCATTTATCATCAGCAGAGCAGTACATTTAGAAGATTTACATTTTAGTCATTTAGCTGGCACTCTTATCCACACTGACTTAAAATGAGTGAGCCAATTGGGGTTTTCTGTCTTTCTGAAGGATACGTGGACAGATTTCAGAGAGTTAGTAAAGCTGTCAAGTGCCTTTAAGTCTTTGTCTTATTTTGCTTGGGAAAACCTGTCATTGACTACATTCAGTCAGTATATGAGATCTACTAATCCTTATTGTACTTTGTACCCAGAGCACAAGCCCAAGTCCAATGCAAAACTGTCTCAAGTCTAATCCTAGTTTAGTTCTACTAAAAATCCTAAACCTACTCCCCTAATCTTATGTCATAGTATTCTTAAACTGAAGGTCTAAAACTGCACAATACAAGAATACAAACACTTTCTATGAATTTCCCTCTGAATAGATATTATCTTCAAGGTTCAACTCTCATTGAGCTTGAGGATAGTTTGAATCTTATTTTTCATCAATGATAAAATGCCAAGATATTTCTCACAACACAAGGTAGTTGTTGTGGGCGACTTGTTTATTTTCACCAGTCAATTATGTCACCAGGCCTCTCCTTCACCTTGACTCATGAGCCCTTCATCTATAAATAGGCTTATCTCCACTGGGGTCAAGCTGCCACGTTCCCTTTTGTTCTTGCAAGCAGTAGTTTGTTTTATAATCGGATGTCTCTTCATTCTTTTCCCTTCTCACATGAAAGCGGCTTTATATGATGCAGTATGTACACACAAGTGGAGCTTACAGCAGCTCTGATTGTCTCCTTTTTTTAATCAAACAACCATGTGGAGTCTTCCTAATGGGCTTAATGAGTATTACCTTGCATGGCTCCTACATTTGTTCACTAATGAGTGAATCTATATGTGGGTGCACATATACATGGATGCATGCATTCACACACAGGTGTATACACACCGTTCTTTATACCCAGCTGTCTCACTGTTGCTCTGCTCCATAATGAAAATCCATGCGTTGTGAATAAAATCATCTCTTAGTTGTAATTACTGTAACTACATAGAGTCATTTCATATCCCATGGTTCAATGCTAACCATAGGATCTTTCTATACATACAATATAATGGTTCACTTTGTCATCTTTGAAGACCAGTATCACTCACAGTAATTCAATTGCAGCATTATTCAACCCAAATGATGTGACTAGGGTGTCACATGGCCTCCATACAGGCTCCTGTCCTTCAGAGGCTGGAGTCACTAAGGTGGACATGCCTTTTTTCATCATCCCAACTCCAAGGGTCTGAGGTGGAGCCCAGAAATAATTGTCTCAGTGGCCTTTTGTGCACTCAGCAAAGCAAGATGGGGAGTTCATTTGCCGTGAAAATTTATATCTCCCTTTTCCTTGGCTCCTGGTGTTCTCCCATCCCCACCACACACATAGCAGTATGGGTATTCTTCTTTCTGTGGGTAGCAGCCGCTGTCCCTGACACGCCACATGTTTTATTGCCCACTAAAGCATAATGCTCCGCTCCTTTTTGATATTGAATTATTTATTTATTTTCCTGTGCTGCCTGTGAGCCCCTATGAACAATTGGCCGCCTCGGGCCTGCTGCGACATGATCTCGGGGGGTATTAAATATATTGCCGGTATTTGTTTCCCACCTCTAAGTGGATCGGGCGACACTGCAGACAAATACTCATCATCCAAAGCAGAAGAGCCTTGACAACAAAACAAGTATGTCCTCTATTCCATAATCCTTATTGCATCCAGCTGTCTGGAGGGGGGTAGAGTGGAGGAATAGAAGACTGTTATTATCAGACTCAGACTGTTTTGTGGTTGCCCAGTATGGATTTTGCACATGAGACCTGTGACACTGCACAACTGTAGAGACTCTAATTCTAGATATATGATACTGCTTGTGTATTTGTGTGTGCTTTTCTTTTTATTTTAAAATACATTTTACATTTAGTTATTTTATTTCACACCTAACAGTGCATGAAAAGGGAAGGGTTTTTTTTTCTAATCTACAATCTTGCGAACCAGATTTGTCTGGAAATCGTTTTCTCAACAAATCTAAATATTGAAATATTATTAAGAGATTTAGGCTGCATAAGTCAGCATACAGTTAGCAAAAAGTGAAGCTTACAGAGAATTTGTGCTGAAGAAAGAAAGACTGATGAAACAAACCCTCTATTAGAAAATACATTGTCTGGTTGAGACTAGTGGAACAGAGGCTATATCTTAAAAAGAGTGCTCTGAGAGCAACACCAGACCTATTAATTCCCTCATATGTGGGTGTTTGTCCAGAGGACTGGAACCAAGCTAAGTAATTAATTTAATGCTTTATTAGTGAAGCTTGGGCAGAGAAGGTGGCCTATTGTATAGAAATAAAGTACAGGAGAGTTCTGTCAAATTCCAGATCCCAAGACACTTAATGCTATTGAATGCTAACAGCAATAATATATAAATGTAAAAATGTAAAGTAAGAAGTTTCAGGCCAAAGTTTGTTTACACTGTTTTATAACTCTGTGACAACTTAGCAAACTCCATCTACTGATGAAGACTGAAGATGCTGAAGATGCAGCTGAAAGATCCATAAAAAAGCTTGTAAGCCGAACGATTATTTGAGAACAATTTTCAAGGTCAAGAATGAAGTTTCATGCTCAAATTTTGATTAAAATCAGTATGGTTCCCAATGTTACAGAACAACTTAAATGAGAATACTTGTAGTATGTGGAAGTTCTCAGGTCATGGATAATTTGAAACCTAAACATATTGGACCAGTGTCTTTTTAAACTCTTACCCTCACTGGGTGAATTTAGGATGTTTTTTTGAAACATACATTACTACACTGTAGGACTGTTGGAGATTTTTCACCAATTAAAGCAACACATAAGTAGAGGAATCCATATTTTATCCACGATTCAAGGCCACAATGTCTTGACAAAATTGTAGGACTTTATTGGAAATCATGACTGACAAAATCCCGTACCCAGTATTGATGTGGAACAGAAGTGCAGGATAACTGCAGTATCTCTCTCACACTAATGTCATCTCCATATCTCTGACTTTCTTATTACTAACCCCCCACCCTTCTTTCTCTCTCATTCACTCTTTGAAGCTGTAACAAAAGAGAAAAATTGAGAGAGTTATCAGAGTTTTTGCATAACCAGCCCATCAGTCTCGTACAAAATCATGTTTATTCATTTTGCCCTCAGGGGAGATGGGGTAAAAGGGAGATGATTAAATTCTAATTTGACCTCTATCATAATTTAGCTGAGCCTATTATGATGTCAATCATTTGAACTCCATACTGCAGTGAGGAGAGAGGGACTGTGTGGCAAAGGGAAAGGGGATTATAGACAGTTTGGGGACCACACAGTCACTGTATCAAATTGGTTTTATCCAGCCACATGTAATTTTTTCCCCGGAGAGAACAGAGCTTGTTCAAATGTTCGATGTGTGAAGTGAACATGGGGCATCAAAGGAATGATGGACTCGACTATAGCTAGTGAAGGTTGCTTTTCAGTGTGTAAAAATGTGCTACATCGGGGGAAATTATTTGCTTATTACAAGGGTGAGTCATAGCTGTTACGAGCTCCATATGATGGAAGTCTTAGGAAATAAAAAAGCATTTGGTGTTTTCTAGCTCTCTGTGTTATGATCTGTTATGCTCTGTGCAACCATTTGTTAAGGTGTGTATAAGATGAAAATGTATGGGTAAGGCCCTGAAACCCATTAGGCACATTTGGTGCATTTTCTGTAATGACTGCCATTATATTCATTTGCGATACAATGCAGATTGCATATACAGAGTGTGAACACTATGTTCTCTGAACATCTAAGTGCTTTTTTCAACCCTTAGATTTTGACAAGGTGAGAACAGTAGCTTGCTTCTTATTCTCGCAGCAAATGCATTACTGTACCAAGACGGCTAAAAATACAGGCCTCTGTCCTTTTCTGTTCATTACGAGACAGAATTTAATCCAAAAAGCAAGAAACTGCAGACTGGACTGGTGCTGATTTTAAGAGTGCTGTATATTGCACTTCCTTCAGCGAGAATGGCGATTCGGTATAGTCAGTATAGTTTAAAGATTTGTTCATTCGTGTACTGGACACCTCTTGTTACAGGAACTGGAATCAGATTAGTTTTGACTCCTCACTGCCCATGTCACTGCTTGGGATGACAGGTCAACAAAACTAGGAAATAAGATATTGTTGACTTTATGTGACTAATATCTACTAATTACTACTACTAACTACTAGTTTGCTTGGAATTAGGCTGTGTGAACCTGAATGAGCCAATTACAAAGGTGCACATAAAATAAACTTATAAAACTGATGTTTGGACCAGTGAAAGAAAAAAGTGATGACCACATGTGCAGCAACCACTGCAGACCCTTTATGGGCATAGAAGAGTGCTGATACTCAGTATGTGGATAATTCTGTTGTTGTGTGGGAGCCACAGTAAAAATATTTTATCTAACATGTGCAGTATTGATCCCATTTAGTCTCCGTCTATTGCACCTCTGCTGATCTGTAGAGAACAGCAGGTTTCCTTTGATGCTGCTTATTGATGGCTGAGAATCCTCAGTGCTGTTAACAAGATTATGTCTCGCTGCCTGGGAATTCTCTCTTTCTGTGTTTTTCTGTGTTTACGGTGTTGTAGGATTCGGCTGTTGTTGGTCTGTGTTGTGGGCGGTATAATGTTAATGCTGTTGCCTGTGTTTGATTGTCTTGATGTTTCTGACGAGAGGGTTTGTGTGTGTGTGTGTGTGTGTGTGTGTGTGTGTGTGTGAGTGCTTGTGTGCATGTCTGACTGTACAGAACTTCAAGGTTCAGCTTCATTATACAAAACAGGATTACACAATGAAATACAGAACTTTTACATACTATAATTGTGTGTTTACATTACTACTTCTGTATATATATATATATATATATATATATATATATATAAATAGACAGTGTGTTTGGTCTGCAGTGTGTTTGGCACAGCTGGCTCAAAGGCTAGCGGACCACAGGGATCCACTCAGCGGGTGAAATCACTCCACAGAAGGAGGGGGAGGTCTGCTTGGGGTTATCTCCTGGAGCGGCCGGAGCATGCTATGGGGATAATGCCACAATGCATGTGATTTAATTCCTCGCTCTGAAAGGAGGAAGAAATATATATATTTTCAAAGAGCTGGCAAAAATCAAGCTTTTCATAAAGCCTGGCTTGGAAAGGGGGGAAAAAAGTGACATAAACCCTTAAGAACTTCAATTCATCACTGCTTTGATTTCCTGTCCTCTCCCTTTTTTCTTGGTGTAATTTCTTTTTTTTTCTTCTGTTATTTTGTGACTATCAATCAAGTGTGAAAAGTGTGTGTTTTTTTTTTTTTCATTTGTGTTATGAGTTATTAAGTGTTACTGAAGGCAGTTCTGGAAATGCAGTGCGGTGTGTTCTCTGTTTCTCACAAGGTTTTCCCATTAAACCAGTGCTGCTCTGTGCTCATACTGAAATGAATATGGTTATGATGTAACCATACAGTTTCTGTATCATTCCTGACATGTACTTGTTCTTCTGTGCTTATCAGCTAGTCATAATGCTTTGTCCTAGTTTGCGTACCTTTTTGTTGTTGTTTGAGGATTAACGTTAGCTATTTTTAGCTTCTTCGCTATTGCGTAGCACAGTGCTCGACAATTGGGCACGAAAGACAACATGGTAATGTTATTGGCCACAGGAAGTGAAAACGTTATTTTCTGCGACAGTATTTTGGTTAGTGTGGGCTTGACGCCAGAGTAGCTAAGATGAACGTTACGTCTCCGTGATGCAACCAAACATCAACACAGTTTTAGTATCAAACTAGCTAGTTTCAACGTAGCGTTTAGTGTGGATTTTGCACCCTAACTTAAGAGAGAACTTACGTATAGCTGGTGCAACAGGCTGCAACAATATAGCCCTACCAGCAGCATTTAAAACTGGGTCAAAACCAATGTGTGTTTGGGTGCCAGCATGCTTTAGTCACACTGAATTATAAAACAGACTCAACAGTAATAGAAAAAAACAGGTGCTGCAGATACAGAATTATAAAGAAACGGCTACAAATCTTTCTCGATTGCTGCACAACTCTTTATCACCAGGTTGACAGCACAATGAGGGGAAAGTCATAATCAAAAATACTTAGGCACATTAGGCCTCTCTGCTTGTGGGATTCCTCACTGATGATTTTAGCATAATAAAATTTAACAGCTGAACTCATTTGTTTTTGCCAATTCATGTTGCAAAGGCATGTTACAGTAATAAATTACTTTCCCCAGAAGCAAGAGGGTAAGAGGTCAAAAGGTTTGCTTGCCTTGCTTAAGGTAGAAATATTTTCACATCTTCAATATTATCAAGTGAATAATGACAAGAACAGTGTCACTTTTAAATGGTGTGTGGGCCCTGATTATAAGAAAACCCCCCAATGTTGAAACACCTGTGTCTGGATAAAAATGTTTAAAGATGAGAAACACTAAATAAATCAAGGTGGGCAGATATACCATATTTAACATTTTTGAGAAGTAAAAATATATGAAATCAATCGAAATAAGATAATCAACAAAAATTTAAAAATGTACAAATTCAGTTATTTACTGGCAAAAAACATACAGTAGGGAATCTGCATTAACCAGCTGGTTTAATAATATCAAAAGCATTCAGCTGGTGATAAAGATACCTTCATTCTGTTTTTCAGCCATGTGCTCACACACTCTCCTGTCAAGCTATTGGCTGGTTTATAGACAGTAGGTTTTGGGCTCGCCATCTTCTAACGTGACATGCTGTGACACCATATTTTGATAGATGACTCTGTATGGACCATTTCAGTGGAGAAGACATCAAGAGACACTGTCCACTCTTTATTTCCTCTGTGGCAACAAAAGATGTAACAGGAGCCAGCAGAAAACTCTGTAGGTTAATTGTAGGTTTAACTAGGCCTACTGGACACAATATAGATGGACAGGTAGAAACTCACTAGCTTTAATAGCAACATTAATGGTACAAACAACCCATAATAAAACACTCTTAAAGTTATATGGTCAGTCATTGGCACAAGAGATGAATCTGCTGTTATAAGTCTTATATTTGGGCAAATAAGCTAACTGAAAATAAAACAAAAATCTCCCACTGAAACAATATCACAACTCTAAACTCATAATGAAAGAAAAAAATAAAATGGATACATCTAAAATAATGTTAGCAAAATGCTTGTCAGAGTGTCAATATTCCATGATCTCAAATACAAGCAAAAATCAAAGACAAATAATACATGAAATTATTAGTTTTGTACTTTTGAATGACTGTATGCAAATATTAAGTGCAAGTGGATATACAAAGCATTCTCCTTTTAGTTTAACATGACAAAAGTTTAATATATCCAATCAACAGACAAGTCCAAACCCAATCCCTTCGCTCTCAGGCTCCTTCAAAGCTCTTCCTTTTGTCACCACTCAAACAGGTCACCCTCGGTTGGAACAGACTTCGTCCCCCAGCAAATCATTTTAAGTTACTGGAACCAAATACTATAAATCTCAGTTTTGCCATGCATGATAGCAAGCACAGTGATCATACTAGAACAGAAACAATATCCTCAAAAGTTCATGTGAAAATGCAGTATCTTCAAAACAAGGCAGATTATAACTGAGAACAATATGCTCAATGCACAAAAGAGGACTTGTCAGATCAGTTGATTTCAATTGGAAGCTATCAACATTATCTTTAAATTAAATTATTAATAGATTTTGAAGCTGTTAAGTTAAGATTGTTTTCGTCAAACTGTTTCCCAAATCAAAAATGAATTTTCATGCTCAGATTTTTAATCATTAGGCTTTAAAAAAGATTTTGAGTCTTAATACTTTCATACGTTTTTAGGCCAGGTGTTTGAAGTATTCAATGAAGGGCATATTCAAAAATTATGTGCCAAAAAGATAATAATTGTAATTTAGAATACACCCAACTATGTGAAATTACTATATACTCAAATGTAATATGTTAATACAGAATAGTAGATAACCCCAAATACTTAAACTTCAAACAGTGCAATACCAATTACAACTAGATGTTATGGACTTGTTGCCAGTGTGGCATCACTGTTATACTTAATGAGTAAAGACGTGTGTATTTGTGTTTTGTGCCGCTACTAAAATGTGTAGGCCTGCTCTCTGAAATAAGGCGGATCATGTCACTTATAGTTGCATTTTTTTTCGCTCTTGAACGTGAACATTAAGCGTGCATAAGGTTGGCCTTTCATGGAAAAAAGAAAAATCTTCCAGGTGCAGCATTTCTTTGGAACAAACAGAAGATTTGTGAGCACACGTCCAATTAAAGTGAAAAGACAAATAACTACTCACACTGTTTGATTGTTGATCGGTAACACCATAACCACAGTTGAGACAAAGACGGATAAACAATAAAAACAAGGGTCTCGAGATAACATACAGGGGTTAAATCACTTGTTTAGACAGATCCACATTATAGCTAAGCATGATGGGAGGAAGGGTGTTTGTGAAGTTGTCAGCTTGGGGTTGGAGAAAAGCAAATGACTGATCATCACTCATTAATCCCTCAGCTCTCCAGCAGCCACATCTCTTAGGCTCATTTCTGACCTCCCCCTCTTTCTGTTCCAACATCCCGCAAGGTCTCATTGATCGGCGTTCTTCAAGGGCACAGTGCTCGTGCGGTTGGAGGCGTGGACTCTTAGACGGTCGAACAAGTTAAAATGATTGCTGTGGACCACTTACTGTAGAGAATCAGCGGGGACAACGATCAGGGGACCACAGTGGAGTACAGCTCAAAGATTGAGGACTTACCCATATCTTCACCTCATTACCCTGTTATTCCAATTTGCAGATACATTCCACAGCACAGCGTTGCCACTGAATCATAAGAGGACTTCTCTTCTGCCGATAACCTGGAAGGCGGGAGAAAACACACACACACACACACACACACACACACACACACACACACACACACACAAAATATGGTTTAAAAAAGCAATTTCCCCACATACAGAGTTAGCCATCCGTCTGCCCTGCTCTAGTGAGGTGATTTTGTATGATGTTTTTTGATATGAATACCTGCATCCACCGCCTATGTAATTAATTATAACATGCCTGGCGATTGTGTGTGATTGGAGAAGACAGCTCTATCTAAACTAGTTGTTTGAATGGCTGGCAGGGTTACATCTATTCCACGTGCTTTGTTTTCTACTGACACCTGAATTTGAAATCATTGTTCTGAGAATTATGTTACCCAACCTCAGCAATATTGAACGCCATTCTCAAGCACATAGATGACTGAACATGGGAACTCCTAATTGCATCACGATCCTTCTGACCACCAGGTTATTGATGTATATGGTATGAGGGAGTGTGTAGGTTTCCAAAGGCTCATACGTGGTGTTTCTTTGGATTTAAGCTGCCTGTATTTTGATCTTTAAATTTAACTTTTCTTGCCCAAAAAAGAAAGAAATTCCATGATGCTATTGTTTTAATTGTGGTCAGGGCAGAAAATCATGTAAAACAGCATTTACACCGTTGTGGGTCACTGAAACTCTTAATTCAAAACAAGACTAATGAGGCACAATTAAATGTAAACCAAAACTCAATACTCAGGGTTGGAGACTTAACAATTATTATATTATCTTTTATGATGCTTTTAAAGGTTTTATTTATTTTTTTATTTTTTACATAAGCAATGTTTGCAAAGGCAGCTGTAAATAAAGCAATAAAACAGGGCTAGATTTTAAATTATGTTACTCAATTAATTTCTAAGTCACAATCTTCAACTATACATGTGAAGCTATGTGTAATTTATATGGTCAGAACACAGTAAATTCAAAGGGCCCGCACACCCACACAGGTGTTACTTACAGTATTCTCTGCTATAGTGGGACTCATATGAAGCCACTGGACTCCATGTACCAATAAAGGCGACTGTTGAGCCGATTATGAATATGAACTGAACTTGATGACTGATCTGACCAAGTTGGACTGGATCTGTTCCGGTCTGGATCAGTTGGTGTTGACAGTTGGCAGATAAAATCACATTGTGTCTGATATGTAAAGACTCTAATCTTAAGATTCATTTGCATTGCTGACAGTGGTTCTCATAAAGATGTTTTTAAAAAAAAAAGATTTGCTATTCTGCTATTGCTGGGAAATAAACAAAAGAGGAAGAAGAATGGCAAACTGAATGAACTGTGGCAAGAAAATGAATGCTTCTGCAACATTCAAACACAAATCAAAGACCTGCTGCAACAGGACTGATAAAGGAAGAAGCTGCACATAAACAGCGCAAGCTGCTGGTTGCAGTCCATGTTTGTTTTGGTACAAGAACACGTGACAAGTGGTGTTCTTGTGGGATTTGCAGAGTCGTGTATCTCCAGAACTCCGGTGGTTACTGACCAGACGTTCAGTGTGTTGCCTGGTGTATTTACTCAGGCGTGAGGTTTATGCTGGTGGAAACAATCTTTATGTGTGGTTTGTCAAGTCTTTGAAGGTTTCAGCTAGTCTTCATGATTGTCCCAAGCTTAAGGATGGTAAAGGTATAAGTTATCTCAACAAAGATAAAAGGGGAGTGGGGGCATGTCAATAAATCAACATCTGTATAATCCCAAACAGTCCTGAGAAGAGCTCTAATGAGCTAAAATTAATGAAAACACCCTCTGTGCATGTACCATGGGTGTGCAGGGCCTTTAATGAAAAAAAACAAAATAAAACAGTTTTTTAATTGTTTCATATTCTTGTTAATTGTAACAGTTGTTTGCAGCTATGAATGTGGAAGGTGGATGACACGACTGGCTGATATGCAATATTAAATAAAAAGGCCTGTAGCAGCATAGTCAGCATAGTCATTTTTGGCATGTAACTGTGCCTGGCAGATCCTCACTAATCATAAATTATATGCACAGAAACCGTAATTCTGTCACCAGTCAGGCACATATGACTGTGTGCGCTTCTCGCTCTATATTATGTTGGTTCTTAAAGAAAAACGGAAGCATGGAATCAATAATGTACCTTGCTGATAGTAATCAGCAGGGTAAATTACTCAATGCGTTCCCTCCCTCACTCCTGCTTTGCATATTGCTTTACATCTCATTGTAACTCTCTCCCCTCCCCTTTCATCCATCTCCTGTTATATATCTCCTCATGAAATCACTGTTATTTCTGAAGCAACCATCAGGGATGCCGGTATGTAAGTCTCTGATTAGATTACATTCCTTTTAAGAAGAGGGAGATTTATGCCTTTTCATTATCAAGGAGAAAGCATTTAATCAATAATTATTGGGGGGAGAATTTATGGCAGGCACAGTCGGTTAAAAATCTTTCGGGCCAATGTTGTTAACTGTGACAAGGCCTGTGGCTGCTGAGGGCTTGGATCTGGGCCTGCTGCGTGAAGACAGGCGGTGGCAAAGCAATCACTCTGGCTGCCTGGGTGGATGGAGGCCTGCAATCTCTGCCAGCTGCTGACAAGAAAGACACAAGACACTCGTGCCACCTTAAATCTCAAACATGAGGGAAAAGTGTGTTTTATAAAAAGGAAGAGAAACACATGCAGATATGCATGCAAACACACACACACACACACACACACACACACACACACACACACACACACACACACTCCCCCATCTTACATGTCTGACTGCTTGTTGCTTCACTCAACAGCAGAAAGCTGTGATACTGCCATGTGTGAGCTGTGTACTTGTCCCCGAAATGATCACAGGCAGCCAGAAACTCCCTGAAGAAACAACTTGGTAAAATTCAAGGCGAACAAGTTCACTCATCACTGCCAATTCCCTATCCACTACCTTATGTGTATTTGTCTGAGCAGCACAGCTTGCTTGTTTGATGTTTATTTTTTATTTCTCTGAGACAATTATGTTTGGGCATACCCAAGGGCCTCCCTTACTTTCCCTCCTCTACCTCTGTAAAGTTTTGATTGATTGATTTTCAGCAATTTTGTCTTGTAAATCCACCATCTCTATCATGCTTGGCTTACTGCGTTGATGTCCGCCCTTGCTGTCGACACTGTCTCAGCAATGAGATGAATGAAGGAGGAGTTGCAGGGACAGGGAAAGAAAAAATAAAAACTCCGATAGAGAAGGGAGGGAAGCCAGTTCTGTAAGAGGCTTAAGAGCCTCCTGGAAGCTGTCGTTTGGCTTGGGAACGAGTGCTGTTGTGGGATTGAGTTGCTCCTTTATCTGCTTTCGGCTTTGTGATTCCAGGCAAAAGTCTGACCACTGTTGCTCTGCTTGGTTGGCTGTAGCACATACACACAAAGTGCACATGTACACACAACCACAGGCTTAAGACCCTCTCACACACGACTGACTCCATCTTTAATTTCTCAGTTTGAACTTTTTAGTTGCCGTTTGGAGGCAACAACAACAGCGGGGAGCATCAAACGGACTGAATTTGTTCATTTCTCTGCTTTGGGGATGATGTTTGCACATCACAGACCAGTTTCTCAAACCAACGTTCATCCTCATGACTTAGATTACACTTGTGTTCACTGATGTGGCAGGTCCAATACTTAACACCTTCCTTCACTACAGCAGTAAAGACACAGGTTTGATTTGTACAAAGTGATTTTAAAACTAGCCATGATTTAAAGTTAAAAACTCTTGTTTTTCCTTTTTAATGCTGACAAGCCTTTGTCATAGAGAAAAACAGAGAGAGCAAGTTTTCTAGATTTATATAAATGATTCATTTTTTAAAATTACAATGATCACATATACATGTGACATGTGACAAGTTTTTGGGGGTATAAAATTTGTCATAGTTGTCAGTTAGTGAGGACAGGCAGGCGGTTCTCAGTTCAGAAACACAGTCTTTCATCTACTTATGTGACAGATATTAAATTTAAAATTGCATTCATGTAATGACTTTCATCATCTTGTTTAGAAGATAGGACTGACATAATTTAATCCTCTTAGTGTTATCAACAATTTTAAAGAAAAGATCAAAACAATGAGTTTATTTCATTTATTCCTTTCTCTCACTTTGGCAGACTAGCAAAGCAATGTAAACACGGAGCTGACTCCCTGAGGATGTGCAGTGATGTTTTCTCGACTCAAACCTACTCTACAGAAATTCAGAAAATGCATTTGTGGAGTTGTTTTAGAATAAGCTGCAACTGTAGTTATTGTAAAACTCTAAAGGCTATCGTTCAGCCCCACCTGACAACATATTTTGAGTATTGGGCACACGTGCAATAATAAATATAATGTACTGAAAAAGACTGCAACAGATATGAATTGATGAAATAGCAAGGAAATGCAATAGAGACAGAATGATATAAAAAGACTTCTGGCCAACTGTGATTCCAGGCCGTTGCGTGTGGGTTAAATAACTTTCATGTAGGTGCAGAGTGGGTCTGAAACAAGATGCATAAAGGTGCATTTAGTAAATCTGGCCCCAGTTAATAGGAAAGTATATACAATTTATTTAATCAGGGGAAAATCAATTGAAAGCAAAGCTCTCAGTCACAATGGTGCCCTGCAAATACATAATCAAAATATGTTATGCAATAAAAAATGTAAAAAGTGTAACATCAACATTCTTATACAAAACATAAATACAACACAAAACACAACACAAAAACCCAAAGAAAAAGACAGTAAAACAAGTACATTACACAGGGACAAAGCAGACATTAATAAAAACAGAAGCATTAATTATATAAAACACTGCTCAACAGAAGCTTAAACTTACCTTTAAAAAGGTTAAAAATGTGTTCTGAAGCTTATTCCACCAAGGAGGAGCATAATAGGCGGAAGCAGTTTGAGTCATTCTTGTGTTTTATCAGTCAGTCATACAAAGTAATAAAATGGAAATCTATTTTCAAAAACTGTTAGATTGTCATAAGGGATGTGTAATCTACTCGGGTGGATACTGAAAGATATAACTGTATCTGCATCACAAGAAAATATTATGCAGTAAGCACCACCAGCAGAACGCTGTGTTGTACTGTCAGAAAAATCGACAAACATTAAGTCCTAATTCTGTCACAACACAAACCTGTAGCATCATGCACACACACACACACACACACACACACACACACACACACACACACACACACACACACACACACACAATACTATTTACAGTTCAGTAAAAAAAAAAAAAAAGACAGTAAGTGGAGAGGAACTGGATTTGGAGGCATTGTCAGTAAACAGTACAAAGTGCTAAAACATAATATTTTACGAATTAATAAATCCTATTTGGAGTGGCAGCATTTCATTTTACAAAGCATATTAAATTGATTCAATATTTTCATCTTGACGCCTATGGAGTGATCTGCCTTATTTTACCTTGTTTTGAGATTTGAACACCTGTTTTTAAATAAATTCCTGAGAAGCAACAGATAATAACTGAATTGTACACATGGACAATGTTTTTGCTTTGCAGGCTTGATACAAAACAGGATGAGCAGCTAATAGAAAATCTTGAGATAAAAGAGACTGTGAAATTGTATCATTTAATGTTTTATGAATCGAACAGATGAATAGTTGTGTATCAGAGACAGGCACCCAACCGACAGACGTGGCAGTGTTTTCAGAGTCAGAATCCAAGGTCAAGGAGATTTATATTCTGGTCATGCATGCTTGAATAAAATGCTAATTTTACCCAAATGTGCAAAAATGCACAAAGACATGGAGCCAAATTATGCACTGAATGCTCTTATCCTGTCATTTTTGAAGACTTTGCTCAGTGTTTAACTCTAAAAAGGACTTCCATCATTTTGTCAAAATCATCAATTACAGCACAGTCACCACTGTGTCTGTGTTTCCTCATGACAAACTGACAGTACACACACACAGTGAGCTGGCCCGTCAGGTACAAAAGACAGTTATTTTCTCTTGCAAGTCCTGTGGAACATTCGTGTTTAATCAAGCAGCGACAGAACAAAGACGCCCAAGCTTAAGTTCAAAGCTCTGCTTCTTCTTTAGATCCTCGCTGACAAAACCAGGTCCAGTTTTCATGGTGTCAGGCTCTGTTTATATAGTTTTTCTGGATAAATGTCAACCCATGACCTTTTTTGAAGTAATTTACTCTCCACAGAAGGCCGATGCGGCACCTGCCTTGGTGTGGTTGTGTTCACTGGTGAGGTGGTCTTTTACTGCTATAATCCTTTACATTGGCCACCTTACAACATGAGAAGATGCATGTACTGTCATCACACACACACACACACACACTCTGTACATGTTAAAAGGATTGAACATATGCACTATAGTTTCCCTTCAGATTCAGAGCTATCTAAATAATAGTGTATAAATAAAAGATAAAATAAAAACTAAAATAAATCCAGTATGCCTCTTTTCCAGAAAATCTGCAAAACAAAATGCAAAGTAATGCACGTATACATCCGCTACTGTTGGACACATTTCCATTGCACTTTGCTTTTAAGACTTTTTTTTTTTTTTTAAATATTCCAATTTACATTATTTACGCGTTTCTCAGTTGTTTTTTTGATACGCAATTTGAAAATGCACATACAAGCAGGTGAATGGAAATGCACTTACTGTTTTTTCCCGCTGCTCTTTCTTCTAGCAATTCTCTCTTATTTTATCTCATACTGCTCTCCACAGTGACCTACAGTATAAAGACATTCGTTATTAAGACTCAATTCGATCGCCGACATTACAAACAGACCGCATCCTACTTGCGTTGGGTTTCCGTAATTCCCCTCATTAGTTTGTAGACGGGAGGATGGACAGTCCCAGTTTAGACTTAATGACTGCACTGCATTGTGCACTCTGCGGCTAACCTTAATGTAGGATGGTGTCACAAAATGCCTTATTAAAAACATAGTAGAAACAGTAATCCCAACAATGTATATTATATTCACGGGAAGCTTTTTAATCAAACACTGTTTTTCAAAGCTCTGCTTCATTTTCTGTTACTTACAACCACAGTCTTTTACTGCTGGTCCTAAACTGGGCTGAAAGTCCTTCTCAATTGCAACTCGACAATGGTTGTTGTGAGATTTTTACTCTTTTATCCACATGCAAATGTCACAGCAGCTGTTCAAATTGGTTGATTTAATTCCCACAGTAATGTACAATTACTGACACCCCCTTGCATCTTAAATCTAGTCAGAGATTACAAAACACATTTTCAATTTTAAGATATATATATATATATATATATATATATATATATATATATATACACAAGAATAAAATGTTTGAATTTGAAATAATAACACAACATGTGCAGTGAGGCAACATTTGGGCAATGCAGGCACCAGAAAGAATGCAACAATCTGGATAATCTGCAGACAAAGAGGGTCATTTGAATGAGGTGTGAATAAAGAAAACTACAGTAGTCTGAGCTTGGGCACACACTCAAACACACTTTGCAAATCCTCCATCTAATTTTGAGAGTGGTGATAAGCCTACTTCTCTAATGTCTAGGCTACCACATGGCATTGTAGTACAGCATATCCTCCATGTGCTCCCGCAGAAGAATGGCGGGGGGCCCAGCGGAGGGTTACATGGTTGGTTTGGCTCTCGATGTGGCCACCTGTTTAGGCAGCCAAGGGTTCAGTCAAATGAGGCTCTCAGTGAGTCGAGTGCTGGGAATGAGCAGCATTTGACCGAAGCACCCTTCACGCTAAAATCACATCACAGGTGAGAGGCACTCAGACACATACTCACTTGTGTAGACACTTGTGGACGAATGTGCTTCTACAGTAAAGCATGATTGCCTCTTTACCAATGGACATGTGGCTCTTTTCTAATTGATGGAAAGAAGTCCTCTATGTTTATTAATCACGTTTTTCCATGCATTTGAATTTGTTGCTCTTATCCAGAGATGTATACGCTTAATGAGTCTGTGGGGGTTGGTGTGTTGCTAAAGAACACTATATTAGAGGACACTGAGGTTGATGAACACTTTGGTCGCACCTGTGTCCTTCTTTTTACCTGTTGGCCCTGGGAGGTCAATACATGTTAAACCAGGCACCTCCATCAGGATTTCTGACATAACAGTGCAACCAAAGCTTATATAGGCTGTGTTCACCCAGTCATTCATTCATTAAGCTGATCTCCATCAGGTGTGGGTTATACTTAGTCACAGCCACCTATTACATCAATGCACAGCAAAGAAGCATTTTACACACTCCACAATCAAAAGGCAAATACACACTGCATATGTTACAAATATATATATTTTTCAATAAAAATAAAATTGCATGGTCAATTAAATATCAGGAGATTAACTGTCCTTAAAATAGACCTTTAACAGAATATCCACAAGAATGGTCACAGATCAAATTCAACATTCAAGCCATAGGGTGCAAGTGAGTGTTAAGGGAATGAAACCAGGGAGCCTCTCTTTTTGGCAACAATATTTCCCCCTTGTCCTTGAGACTCCAACCTCCTCGATTCCAATATACCTTAAAGATGTGAAACTGAAACAAACTGACAACATATAAAACTCAAGGGACTTTACTGCAGCGTAAAGGAAGCAAGGACTTTTTCAAGCATCCTATATTCCACTACTGGCTTTGTTGTTTAGTTCATTTTTTCTCTCTGTAGCTGATACTGTAACTCCTCACCCTCCTCTTATGGGGTTTCTAAGGTCGCTGCTTATATATGAGACAAATGATTGAATGACTGACACTGAAATACGTCGTATCTCTCCTCATCTGAACCTGTACCATTATGACCTTCTCATTGACTGTGGCTGACCTCCTCACCTTACTTACAGAGGGCAGCCAGATTTATAATTTAAAGCCCCTTGCCTCCGCCTCTGAGTGACCCCATTAAATTGAGAAGGTTAAAGGTCAAGAGGTCATCAAATGTCCTGATACTACTAGGGCAGGCTGACATCAAAGGGGAGGCACTTCCCAAACACCTATTTTCCCTTTAGCTGATTAAAAATGACACCATATCTTTTCATCATGTGCAGTTTTTCCAGGAGAGAGGGATTTAATTACAGGGTGTTGGCCTGTTTAATATTGTTCAGTTAATATAATGTGAAAGGTTATATCAGCTAGAGGAAGATAAATGAAAAGCCTCCAATCTCAAATTAGTTAAATATCATTTGAAAAATGTAGCATCTGCTTTTAAAATGACTGCCGGAATGAAAGAAAAGCATGAGTGAAGCTTATTTGTTTTCTCAAGGCCTCCCTTTCTAAAACACAAAGATGCAGTGTGTATGGTGAAAAAATTCAGCAGTAAACACGATGAAGCAATATTTCATTCAATATGGATAGGAAGTGTCATTATGAAATGAGATTATCTGCTATTTGAGAGCAAATGTTGGAGTGACTGTGGGTTAACCTTAAAGACACAGGGAGAAAATAATCCACAGTTTGTTATTAATATCAATCTCTGGTTAATATAACACAATAGTTATTCAACCTATGCTCATTTCATCAAAACATTTGCTCCTCTTAACACCTGGTAGCTTTTTCCTTGAAGAAATAGTGCAGCACACAAGAAGTGATAGATGTCCCACTTTTAACTGAAATAAGGAAATTAAGCACTGATTAATGAGCGTGAGCAGCAATACCCACCATTGTTGAACAAAGAAAAGAGCCTGCCTACAAAACGTCACCACAAGCACACTTTTACTCCTCCAAGGTGTTACATGTGTTTTAATTATTTTGTGACATTCAATCTCTCAAGTGCAGTGGGAGATATAAATACTCAACATGGTGAGAAAAGAAGATGAGGGTGCAGAGATAATTCCAGAGGATTTTACTGTCAGTTATCAGTAGAGGGCACTGTGAGCTTTTTGGTCAGTCCGCCCCATCCCCCCCACCCCTCCCCCCCAACACAATCCTGCAAGTGGACCAGCCTGCTGCCTGGCCTGCTGTCTGTTGGTGTAGGAGATTTAAACAAAGAGGGTTAATATCAATCAGTGTGTGTGTAAACACACTCATAACTCACTTGAGTAATGAAGCGGCAGTGAGTCAGCCTTTTTTCCTGTACGGGGATAATGCTCTGTGTGTGTGTGTGTGTGTGTGTGTGTGTGTGTGTGTGTGTGTGTGTGTGTGTGTGTGAAGGGGGAGGAATGTGAGAGACGAGGGTAGCCTACGATAAGAGTGTAGGCATGCTGTGTGCTGTACAAAGAAAGAAAGAGGAGATTGGAAAATGACCTCACACAGATTTGTAAGCAGAGAGTTGCTGGATCTGAGTTCTGTTTGGTACTTACACAATCCCTCCATAAATAAATACACAGTGTGTGAAACATGTCATACTTTTGCTGCATTAACAGTCAAACGCTGTCTCATTCTTTGGACCTTGAAGAAAAAAGCTTGTATTTTGAATCAACGTCAAAATCAAACGTTTAGTTCAGGAAATAGTTTTCCTCATCAGTGATCTCATCAGGAGTTTCATCATTACAACATTTCAGAGGACATTGTGTAAGAATGAATTAAACAGGCATTGGAAAAAAGCATTCAATATACTCTAGATATTGTTAATATTTTACATAGTAATAATAAATAAAGATAGTACTGTAAAAAGAGAATTAATAAAAAGCTACTTTTTCATAAAATACATGTTTTTTTACAGCATGTTTCCCCTCAGCAGGTGTACCTCCGATGAGGTCAACCAATCAGCATCCAGCATTGTGATCGACTTAAGCTTAATTAATGCTTGCTTGTTTGACCTGTGCGAGTGTCTCTGGACAGAAACTACACATTTTCACCAGACAGGAGTGTCACACGGCATAATTGTCAAATGCAGCTAGAAATTATTAATGTTGTGGGCAACATCATGGACTGTCACACAGTGTGGACAGTTCATTGCCATGGTGATACTCGTCACTTTCTAACACAGTCCAAGCAAGGAACAAACACGGAAGGTGGAGAGGAGAGATTGTAAAAAAAAAAAAAGGAAGAAAATATCATCATTTATATGACTCACTAATGAGTGAGACCACAGCCGCCGAGCCAGAACTGGCAGGGTGGAAGAAAGTGAGTGATCACTGCATTTAATCATTTCTGTCTTTCTACTTACTGTCAGTTAGGTATAAATGTGGATCAAATGATCTGTTTTCTTTTTAGAGAACTGTCAAGAGTTTTGAGCTATGAAGAAAATATAGAGTAAGCTTCAGTTTTTAAATTAATGCCATAAATACCCTTCCAACTAAATCACCTGCTTCTGCAAAACATTTTGACGACCATTTGTATCACCCAGAGCCATGCCATACATGAAAATAAAACCATTAAAACTTAATGATACAGGACCATTAGCAACAGCAGACTTGAGCTATCAGCTTGTGAAACAACTACACACTGTATGCGCCTGTAGAAGCCATTAGTCAATTTGATTCCAAATTGTTGCGTTTTATTTATGAGTTTGCTTGTGAAACACTACACTACCCACAAGCTTTCAGGACTTCTCACCCATTGGAGATACTGTTGTTGCCATAGAAACGTTGGCAGCCAGACCACGATAAAGTAACATCAGCGAGCTAGCAACCTTTGCTGGCATCAATCCACCATGGTTTTACTGCTGGACATGATGCCTTTTTTTAGAGAAGAAAGTGAGGAAGATCATTAAAAATCAGTAATTAATGTATGCGATGAATAGTTTATTCTGCCCTGTATTTATAATTTAATTCTGGAACCAGGGATTAAGAGGGTGGGCACGTTTCAGCTCTATCAGAGACTCATGGGAGTTTGAATTCATCTCCTTAAAGGCGGGGGAGTCGATTTTCAACTGGAACAGATTACCTACAGTATAGCCTATATACGTCTGTAATCCACCATCCAGCTTGTCACCAGCAAGATCATCCCACTGAACATTAGTCTCACCTTATTAAATTAGGTAAATGGCATAAACATATTTGTCTATAACCATATCATACAGGGATCTCAAGCAGTATGAAGCAAATTCCTACCAGCACTAAGACGGCATTTGAGATGAAAAAAAACAATCTCAAAACGGGTGAAAGAAGGAGACAGATATAGATTTATCCACAAAGACAGAGCTGTATTTTGTAATTTACTGTGTGAAAATGCACATTAGACATACACATCCAGCTCACATGCCACCATCATATCTGACTCCTGGCTTGTGTGGGAAGGTTGGATCTGCTGGGCATCCTGTTCATCTCACTGTACATTCGATTACAGTCGCACACAAATTACATCAAGAATAGGAACCAGCATGAGCCGCCTGCCACCTCCGCATGCGAAACACACTCCTACTCCTCCTCATGCCCCCATCTTGCATTCATTCCCTTCCTCTTCTCTGTCTTTTCTTCAGCGTTTTCGCAGACAAATGCTGGACTGTTAGTTGTCTGAGAGCAACTTGCTTTCGGTTTCCGCTCAGATACTTTTTGATCTCTCCAACAGAGTCAAGATGGAAAACACATAAGCGGAGAGAACACCCTCAATCAAGCGTCCTCGTGTCTTTAAACACCCACTGCTGACACGTGCTGATAAATCCTGTTCTCTTCTACCTCAGTGCCACACACACACACGCACACACTGTACACACAAACACACACACACACACTCACATGCATGATGCACACACAGATGAATGTATGCACATATATGCATTCACCCAGATGAGTGCGTGTACACACACACACACACACACACACACACACACACTCCAAAGCAAAATTTACACACTCCCACTCTGCTGATACGTAAGTGTGCTTGTCAAACGCACACACAAACACACACACACACACACACATTCCCGACGTGCAATGAGGTTGTTCTCAGCATGTGTTCTCTCCATCGTTCTTGCTCTCTCTGTCTCTCTCCAGGGTATGCATGATAGCGACTGATGTAGAGAGCAATTTATATCGCTGAAGGAGGCGTATGAAAAATACAGATGATATCCCGCAAAGGGGGTTTCAAAAGTGGAGGAACGGTGGTTTTGAAGGGAATGACGAAGAGTGGGGTAGGGGGTCCTGAGAGCTTGATGTAAGGCTATAGTGTCATTCAACCACTCACTCAAGAGACATTTGCAGTCCACTTTAGAGTGCTTTAAACACAAGCTGTTTTCTCTCTGCATTTTCCAACATCCTGTTGTAAGGGCACAGTCAGACACTTGATATTGCATTCACTTAAAGCTGAAGTTAACCATGCAGTGATTAGAGATGGGGACTAAATACGGGGGGGCTTTTGCCTCTGTTGGCAAGCATTTGTCCTCTGAGCAAATAACTGAATCCCCATCAGCTCCAGGGGCCCAGATCTGTTACTGACCTCTGACCTCCCTGTGGAGTGTGGGCAAGACAAAAGAAAATAATTTATACTTATGCCTGCATGTTAACAGCAAAACAAGAGGAACAGAGAGAATGAGCCAGTGTGTGTTGGCCTCTGATGGGCTCACACAGCACAAGGCTAAGTAGGGACGACTTGATTGGGGAAACGCCAAGGGATTAATATCAGAGCGGTTTTGTGATGGCCGACAAGTAGTGTCTCAACCATCCTCCTTCCCAAAACATCTGTCCTGTCTAAGTTGTGTACATTTAATGCCCTCATTTTCTGATCTGACACCCCTATCGGCAGGATGACATAATTTATCTGTGCCTTCATAAAACTTTTACAAATCCCTGTTGGACAAATACATAAGTGTATGATTTGACAACACTATTGTTTGGTTAGAAACAACTTGGTTAGGGAAAAATTATGGTTTGGGTTAAAAGAAGTGCTTAGTTAAGGTTAGGGAAGCATTGCAGTTTGGGTTTAAAATACTACTTTATTATGGTTAGAAGCCCTTTGTTGTCATGGTTACGATCATAACCACTTAGTTAAGGTCAGGGTACGATCGTGGTCATGGTTAAAAGAAACCAACTTTGACTGTAAACAGTCTCCCGTGGCAAAGTCCCATCATGGTAACAATAAGAAGCCTCTCAGATGAACAGCAAAATGTCTTTAATTAAGACTCCAGTCGATTTGTATTGAATCAGTTTTCTCTTGGTGGAATGCCCTTTTAATTAATTCAAATACATGTCACTTTGGTAATGTGGCGATTAGCTACCTATTTGGGGCACAGAATGAATCCGAATGAATCATTTAGTAAGATGATACTGTATATCAGCATGCCGTGTAAACGGTGCCTTTTAAATGAGCAGCATTTAATTGTATGTAGCTGAAAGCTCTTTCAGTGCCAGCAACTTGCTCTTGCAGCTGTCCTGTGTGTGTGTGTGTGTGTGTGTGTGTGTAGGTGGTGTTGGAAAATGCCAGTATATTGATTGTAATGAACCTTACTGCTGATTTACTTTTACAGCAGAACAATAATATGACAATACACACTGCTTCCCTTATTATTTTCTGTTACAAGTTCAGGTATTAAACTAATTTGATACTGACTAAAACATAAGGGTATCCTTAAGTCTCCTGACTCTTTATCCTGATTGATCCTGGACTGTTGCCCCTTGAACACGAATCTTGAGGAGCCCTTAAAGTCACTCCATTTATCCCCATTTGGGTTGGGAAGAGCTCCAGGTAGGGAAAGGCCATTTAATGAAACACACTGAGGTTAAATTAGACTTTAATTATTAAAGCCAAGTTAGGGCAACCGCTTTTAGCAGCAGATAGTCATGAATTTCTGTGTTTGAAACTTTGTTACCACAATTCCTCAAAGACTAGCTCCTGTTTTTACTGATGCCAATGCAATAGCCACTCAGTGTATTTACATTCAGAAATTATATGTATAGTAGTTTTTGTTAGTAGTGTCAACATACCTGCGCTGGATTTAGATTGCCTAGCTAAGCATGACAGATTCACAGGAAAACAATGCATGCGTGTAATCCATCGTAATTGTATCTAATTGATAACAGCCTTACCGTTTACTGTTGACTTTCTTTACACCTTGTCAGAGCTGTATTAAGTTACTGCTAATGCAAACCGAACCTCCTGCTGTTTGCCGCTTCACTTCTGACAAAGCGGCTGCTCAACAAGTGTTTGCTGTAGTCTTAAACTGCACTTGCTGTTACCATGGTAACCAAGGATTACAACTTTTATAATTTTAATATGTTGACGAGGTTTAGAACAGTCTGCCTTTTAGTATTGGCCTTTGATAATTAAAGCAATTTCACATTAAAGAGAAAAGGAGAGTCATGTCTATTTCTTACATGATGAAGATTAACCCCTGACGAGTCTGTAAAACATAATATAATTTATTTTCTTTTTAACCAATAGTTTCCCCTATCATTGAAAAGATAGCTAATTTTCTCTAATAAAATAATAAAATAATACAATTCTGGAGGAAAATAGTCCTAATCCTTGTGGGGATTATTTCACATCATGAGTGCTGAATATCAACGTATATTTCAGCTAGGTTCCGTCAATATAAAATGTTACGATAAATGTTGCCTTTATGTGACCATATTGGTTGAAACATAACATAAATAATTCAAGATGTATACTATTTAGGATAACTTTAATATTACTTTATTACATTGTTATCTTTGATTTTGAAAGAGAAAATGTGTTTAATTTTAAAGTGTTGGTCATTTTGGTGCTGTTTATGTTCTACTTTCTCTCTACACTGCGAGCCTCAGCCCTGCGATCCAGTCAGAGGCGAAATGCTGCAGTACACTCCTCATTATAATGTACTACAAAGCCATTCCATTATTTACAATCAATACACAATTATCCCACAGGAAGGGGGAATATCTTGTTTACGTCCAATAATTTTTTCTGTAATGGTTCCGGTTGACCTGTGGCTGGGCTGCGGAGAGAAGAGGGCGACAGAGAATGTCAAGGGTTGATAGACTCTCTGGCTTGGTGGCACCACAATGGGGCTGGGATAGGTAGATTTTAAAAGGCGTCGTTTTATAACAGGAGAGTTATGTTCTCCCTCTGATGTAAAATAAATATTTACAGAGTTAACATAATGCAATAATCGTCTCAGGACCAAAGAAGAATAAAAATGAACACACATATAGGCCTATTTTCTCTTGTGAACACATGACCAAGGAGTTTATTTGCAAACATCTGACAAAAAAAAGGAGAAGAAAACTAAAATCAAGAACTAACAACCATAAAAAATGTTAAGATAAACAGTAATTTAATATGGAATAATTAATAAATCTATCTTTAACGTGAAACACCAGAAGCTTTGGAGTGATCTGTGAGAGAGGATGCCCAATCAATCGATATGACAAACCTTTCTTTACCCAGCAAGGAACAAGGTCAACCTCATGGTAACAGTTACATTTCAAGTCTTATGTGGATCAGTGTTTCCCTTTCCCTCTGGTTAGGGCAGTGGTAAGCTATCCAATATTCCCATACGGCTCAAGCTCTTCCAGTGGTGGCTTCCAGAAAAGGAGAAAAACACACACACACTTCTCTCTTCTCCGATTGGCTCCTAGTCTAAAAAAAGTCATCTCCCATTGCTTTATTGATTGGTATACTCTGGGGAGGACCAACTGTAACATTGGATACCAGGGATCTGCTTGTGGATTGTGTCTGCCTGTCAACACTTTAAATTGCCACTGGGGCCAAACTAGCAACATTCAAGCTATTCAATATGTCAGATGCAGTTAAAGGCAGCGGGTGGGATTATCAATGAGAGGGTGAGTAACCAAAGCAGCGCCCCATTTTTGGGGGGGGGACACAAACAGAAAGTGGAGCAATTTGATTTCCATATTGATAGTTTCTGAAATGAGAAACTGGGGGTGGAAATTGATGCTATGCACCACGTCGAGCTCAGGCTTGCTGGCAGCGTTTAAAAGAGGCATGGTTGAGGGGTAAAAAAACCCCACAATCACCTGGGTTTTTATTTTTATTCCCTATTACACCAGCAGTCTTCTGACCAGCCTCAGGCATTCACGATGCTCCACATCTCCTCCGTGGAGAACTGACTGGAAAAAAGCTGTTCCCCGATCATGTCATTTGACACTGGAATAATGACACATTGTTATAAGCGCAGCGACATTACCATTTCTCTGCTGTTAAGTGACTAAGTCTATGGTCCGAGACAAAGTGAGGGCAGAGTCATACAAATGTAACCAGGAACCAATATGACAGGGGGCTGACAGGAGGAAAATTATGAAACAAGATTACATTATTCTAATGTGGGCAGACAAAAGGGTAAGGGACAAGAATAAATGGAAATTCAGCTGAGTCAGAGTAAAGCAGATAAATGCCAATGAGCCAATGCAAAGACTTCTGTTTTAATGAGATATAGGAGGGGGTGATAGAATGAAATGAGAGATCAATGTGACCAGGGAATGAATGATTACACACCAACTCAAACATTATAAACTAGTACATTTTCTAAAGTTTTACTGTAGTTTTCACTGTTCAGATGTTAAATGAGCACTCACAGTGCACCATTCATTTCTGTTAAGATAAAGCCCGGTAGAGCAGTAGGCCAAAAATGTAGAAAAGTGTAACTAAAATGAAAGAGTAAAATTTTAATGTTATTCAACATCTAAAAGAAGCAATGACTGTTGTTTAAAAATTTCAAGACAGGGATGTGATTTTTAGATGGAAACCTAGATAGTTTGTAACTTACTAACTTATTTATCTGTAGAGAAATGGAGACAAAGTTAATTACGTGCCTCCTCTCTGCAACACTTCGGGACAGAGGAGTGTGCTTCATTTCTATGTCACTCATCAAAGGAAAGAATAAAAACTGATCTATTTCTCCTGGACTTACTTACATGTTTTCTACATGAAATTCTGCTCTTCACAAACAGCCCTCGTATGATCTGTCTGTGGCGTACCATGCTTCTTAACTGCCTATTTTTTTTCTCGCATTTCAATATTGAATCCACACTGTTCCCCTTAAAGAAGAAACAGAATCCATTAGTGTTTTCTAGAGGACATGTTCTGTTTGTTTTCCCATACTGCTAGAGTAATGGCAAATATTTACAGATACACTTTATTTTTTGTCATTTGTTACTATTCACACATTTTTTAAATGTTAATTTGCACAAAATACGATGCAAACATTGAAATAGACTGAACACAAAAGAAAGATATGCATGTATACTTGACATTTCTGGCTATTTTGATCAACAATTCGTCAGTGGACTATAAAATAAACATTAAATATCATATTGTCATGTCAGTGTCTAAGTGTGATCATGTGAATTAAAATAAAATAAAGGCACCCCATCCTTAATTCTCTAACTTGCAAAACTGCAACCTCAGTATCAGTTTGTGTTTGTTTATTACTTGTCAGTGCTTAAGGTGGCAATTCCCGCTGGGGCCATTCATGCTTGTATAAATTACTAATATTGTGAGGGTCTTAATGGAATGACCACATGCTGTTTGATAAATGTGAGCCTCGGTGAAGAGAAGGTGGAACCTTGTGCTGCAACTGTACAGAAACACAAGAGGCAGGGGGATTTATGTCTGCGGCTCTCTCCCTGGACCAAGAGTCCAAGCTCCTGGAGCCTTCTGTCTCTGACCCTCACAAGTCAGTGTAAGCCCTCTCATCTGGAATTATTCATGTTTCCACAAATAGGGCTGAAGCTTTAATGAAATGCCTGCTACCCTTCGTGCTGTCGACCTCTCTCGCGCGCAGCTGTCACAGCAGGGATGGTAGGTCAATCGCTTCTGCCACCACTGTTTCCTCTGAGGAGCTTTTCCACCGCGTGGGATGGCCATTAAAGCGATTTGAATCAGTGCTGGCAGAGTGGACGTTGCTTGCCGCTTGCCGCTTGCCTTGATAACACACAATGTAATGATTAATGTATGAGGGTAGTGGTGGTCTTAAGTTTGGGACAAAACACAAGTGAGTGGAAGGCCAGTGGTTCAATTCCACAGAGTGACTGGGGAAATCTGGTCAGGGAACAAATGAGTAACAGTCGCCCCTCTTTTAACAAAAGTTGGAGATGCCTTAAAGCAGAGCACTTAGGCCACATCTGCTAGAGTACAGCTGCTTAGTGGCCAGTGGTAGAGGACTGAAAAACAGTTCTAGGAGCAGTTGAGAGCAACATAGGGTTCAGTGTCTTGCCCAAGGACACTTCGACAGGAGGAGCAGGGGATCGAACCGCCAGCGCTGGGATTAATAGGCAACCCACTGTACCCACAGATCAGTGCTTGCACTAAGTACCATTCAGCACGATTGTGTTTTTGTATGAATAAAATAGCACCATGCTGAAACTGAGCATGTGTTGTTACATTGGAAAATTATTAGAACTGGATAAATTGTTACAAGTCCATTGGAACAGCTGAACTCATCCTGTACAGTATGACTTTGATTTAACAGCTTTGAAAACTGGTTGAAACAGAGACTAAACTAATTTTACAAAATCCTTCCCTTCCATGCCTGTAGCTCTAATGAATGTGTGATTGATGACTGTGAAGGTTGGTATTGTAGAGAGGCTGAAAATACATCAATATAAATGGTTGTTAATGTTTTCTTGTATATCAATGATATGCACTAGAGTATAACTGAACTAAAAGCTACATGGAGGGTAAAAGTGCTAATTTAATTAACAAGCTGCTTTCACATATCTCACATATATATTTCTGTTTTAAAAACCTTTAACATAGAATGCAATGGTGTTGACATTGTAAAGCTACAATTGGAAGCATTGATACAAACAAAGGTAACCAGCTGTGCGTCACAAGAGCCACTTGCTTTTGGCAGACGACAAGGCCAACACACCTTCAACCCAACACATGTCAACTGAAAGAGAAAAATGATTATATAGTGTTTCCACTAGTGTTAATTCACATGTTCAACAGACACATTTGCAGTTTTGCTGTAATTACTGTGATTATTTTGTACAAGAATGAGGATAATGTTTTTTTGTCTGAACTTGGATGGACGTTGAAGCTCCCCTGATATGCCGCAGTATTTTATGTCAACCTTTAGTAATTCCCTTTAATCTAATGAGGAGGACCTCCTGTAGCTCGATAAAGCAGAGGACATGGGAGGGTATTATCAAATTTCTTCTGATAAAGCCATGCTTATGACTGACCCAATGGCAGGGCGTCTCTCTGTCTGCCTTTTATTACTTGTTACAGTTGTCGCAGACATTCCTACACTATATATATATATATATATATATATATATGTCATTAGAAACTATGGTTAATATTAATAATTATCTTGAATGATGTGTTTTTGTACTTTTTGATCTTCACAGTGAAACTTTCCACAGGGAGGTCAGAGGTCATTCAGTCTTGCTAAGCCGAACCTGAGTATCTGAATGTATTTCTCCTGACAAACTATGCCACTCTGACGTTCTTCTTATTTATTTATAATTTTTTTATATACAGGATATGCTGTAAAAGTTCATGTTATTATTGTCCATTGGCTTGTGACATATGTAGCAAATGTTCAGACACTTCAGACGCAACAAGAATTTGTATTTTGAATCTAGTTTAACTAGTTCAAATGTGACTTTGTCCACTGTGATGAATAACAAAAAGTTTGTTTTTGATTTACAGTAATTGCAGCCTGCATCCAAGAAATTATGGTCATCAAGACACTGAGACTGAAAGTTTATCATAGAATACATTTGGCCATCTATCACATTCAGCTTAAGTAATCATTTTTAAGACATGTTTGCAAACTATTACATTCACAACTCAATAAAATTAATATATGCAAGAAATCATATGTTTTATTCGAATCTCCACATGGATTTTTAAAGATTTTTTGGGAGTCAAACTGGCATCTGTTTCTGTCTCACAGTCAGCCTTTTAGACCTTCATACAATGCCTCTGTGCCATTCCTGAGAGTGGCATCACTCATCTCCTTGGTATCTTTATAGGATGACTTGCTGTGAAACGCCAGCATCATTTTCTTTCACGACTGAACAGATGCTGATAGTGACTCTTAAGCTGGCACAATATAGCAGTAGATCCAGATAAGACTTCTCCACATGATGCAGTGCAGTATTATACCACACCGATGCGTGCTAATCCCACCAGTCACTGTTAAGGTTCCATTTATTATCATACCTTCCAGCTCCTCTTTTATCCCCCGTCGAAGTGAAGGCTCTAACTCTTATTCATGTCTTTTCACACCCAATTAACTCATGGAAGCAGAATATGCCCTGTTGACCATACTATGCTACCCTGAGATATTTCCTACCTCACTGCCGCATGACAAGAATAGAACTGTTGCCAACTGCAGTTACCCTGGCAATCCTTGCCAACACACAGTAAACACTGACACTACTCTCTGTGCAGAATAGATCCCCAACAATGCAATCATATCACTTCTGTCATTTTTCTATTCCAAATCGCGTTATTGTAACTGCACACTAAACATTACATGACATTATAACACAGAAACAGTATCTGTGCAGTCAGTTCTGTCAAAAATGTGAACACACAGCATTCGTTTAATGTCATGTAACCTTTCCATACCCCATGATTATAAATCATAATAAATCATGGAAAACTGGTCATTAACAACATAATAAATTTACTATATCTTCTCTATATTTTCCATACCGTGGTTCTGCAAACATACAGTAAACCATTGGTTTACTTTGTCTATAATTATTTGTCTTCACACCACTTTTTTGGAAACATAATGTACACTCATAAACACACACGCGGTACATATGTGCATAATCCATCACTGGTATTGTGCGTTCTGAGATAAATATGGAAATAGGGAAGGATGGATGATGTATGCTTGAATTGTCAAAGTTGATCGCAATGAAGGCATGCTTGTTTTTCACATCGATTGAACAGAAGTACACAGCACGCAATTAACCCAGAGCAAATATTGCAATTGCTTTTGTGCAGTCGTTCATAACACACACACACACACACACACACACACACACACACACACACACACACACACACACACCTAACATGCTCCTCCTCCTTTGTCATTTCATATTAATAGATCGCTTACAGTGGGATATTTCAGACAGATGGGGTTGACTTCTTAGATCTGGGTTGCTAATCCCTTCTTAATTTATCTTAATATAGTCTGTATTGTACCCGCAGTATCTGGAGTGCGGTGGTAGTGGTGGGTCTTCCAGGACCACTGGTGCCAGGTACATATGAGTTACTAGAAATACGACACAGAGAAGACAGAGCCATCTGTATTCCCAGTGTGCCTCATATACAGTATGAGTGAGCTATGCACAGAACAGGAAAGTAATGCCTTTTCCACTGCCTTTTGCTCGTTCAGCTGTTTTCACGTGTGGACAATCGAGGCAGATGAATAAAGGCTGGTTTTCATTTGTGTGGGTGTGTGTGTGTATGTGGGTGTGAGGGTTGTGAGTGCACAACCATTTCATCAGTGGAGATGATTCAGTTGTTGTCCCATAAATTCACAAGTTGCTAAGATGGAGTAGACCAAAGGATGTGGATGCTTTTTTTCAGAGGGCCTGCTGTTTATTGTTCATTTGATTTGCACAAACTTAATTAAAGATGTTTTGAAAGTTCAGCGAATTTGGCAATTACTACAAAGAACTCCACAAGCAGTGAACAAAATGAAACATGGACAAATATACAGAAAGCATTTAAATGTAATGCAATTAATAAAAACAATTAAGTGTTAGCGGTAAATTCGACTGAATCAATTCCCCAGTTCCCTTTTTTTGCATGTTTCTGTTCACATTCCAATTTGTCCCAATGTACATAATTTTGTACAATATAGAATAATTGGCTCCACAACATTTGTTGTTTATACAGTTAAGTATAAAGTACATCTGGTGCATTATAAGTTGCAAGTACACATGTGCATTTCTTTTTCCTTGATGAAATGATTTTGTAGTCACATATGTGTACAGTGGTGTAAGGTGTAAGACCCTTGGCTCTGTGACACAAAATTAGCAGAAAATCAGAGATTTAAAAACACAGCAATGAACAGCAGCAAGTAGCTATTAGTTTTGTATGATACAAGTGGTACAAGGGCATCAACATTTCCCCCAGACTGTCCAGTTGTTTCACCCGAATTTCATCTCACTATTAGAAAGCACAGCAATGAAAAGAGAGGTCTAATCTTTCCCTCTCTTAAATTGGACAAAAACCAACAGTCAAGACTACATTTGTATGTCCAAACTGTAATTCCTTGAAAAAATTTTTTTTCTCTCTCTAAGTAGAAGATGAGATAAAGGGGACTGACTGCCTTCCTCTCTCTATTATCAAGCCGAGAATGAATTACCACTCAACTGGTGATTTGAAACAGTACCTTTCTCCTTTAGAGTTTTTTAGTTACCGTATGCGTTCATGTGACTATCTTCATCTTCCAGTTCTGTGGCCATACATCTGGAAGCAGTCAATTTGTTTCTCCTGTAGACTGCATCTCTGCGCATGACTTTCAGGATTCATGCACATATATGTGAACATAATAATTTCAATGCAGTTTTTTTTTCTGTCTGTGGGGTAGCACTGTAATAACACGGTATCCCCACATGTAAATTAAATGAGCAGACAGGCACGAACTCTGCATAATCTGCTTTTGATTTGTTCATTTTCTCCATTCTGCCTCAATCTTTCAGCCTGTCAATCCTTTGAATCCCAGCCTCAAGCAACACCGTCCTTGATATCGCAAAAACTACTCTTCATATTGTTTAAATCATTGATCAAATCATTAAAATCATCAAACACCACTGGACCCAAGTCACAAATACATCTGTAATGCAAATTTTTCATCCTGAGATCTGAAATCCACTGATACAATAGCACTGAATAATGGGACAATTAAATGAGCAGGAAACAGAGTGGCCTCTCAGAGCAGTACTCCTGATGACAGTGACCATTCAGCTTCATTAGGCAGTATCGACACATTTGTTCCAAACTTAATCTCCTAGCAACAGCAGCGCTACTTGGCCTTTTAGACAGTGGCGATGAGATTTCATGCCTGGTCACCTCCAGCGATGGCATGGCAGGCAAACCACAATGAATTAACACCGTGTACCATGTACTCCAAGTACCTCAGTCAATGATTTTTCAATTTTTCAGTTTCTCTCTATTGGCCCTGACAGCCTGGACAACGGAAGATAAAAAGCTCTACTTTCGTGCAGAGACACTATGCAAAGCACATGCAAGGCCTTTTCTTCTGGCACAGTGAGATTTCTTTTGTACCAATTTTGAAATTTGGTGACTAACCCTAAACACAGTGGGAGGAGAGGCACAGTAGGGACTGTGTGTCGAAGGTAATCCAGCCGCACACTGTAGTTTTGGTATCAGTACGTCTTTGATCTGTAGTCTGCAATTTGAGTAATTCCAATTGTCATATTGCTGTTATGCTCACCAGACCACCATCCGTCAGACCCCCTTAAGTTATTTCAGGCACCACTGATTTTTGGAAGTAATAGTGGTGTTTATTTTCTGCATAGACAATGTTGACTGTCAGTTGGAGCACTTCAAAGGCTTGGATGGGCATGAAACTCTCTCAGCTGAATGATCAGTACCAAAGAATATATCTGGTTCTTTGCCAGGAAGTCAAACGTTTATGCCTGTGTGCATAAAAACGTAAATGAAAAAATTAACTATGACTCCCAGGGTCTATTTTGGTATGAATCACTGCATTTAAAATAATAATAATAATAATAATAATAATAATAATAATAATAATAATAATAAGTTAAACCTGTACTGACAGGTGGAAGCCAAAGATCACAATTTCTGAAGCTTAAATCAAGTCACTTTCTGACAATTCTGTATGAATTTGGCAACTTACTGGCTTTTTCTCCATGGCTATGGGTATAGTAGTCATGTGCCAAGCCAAACTGTAAACATGTTTTCTACAAAAACAAAACTGAAATAATTTAAACTGGTGGCCATAACAGCGTCGTGTCATGAAGCAGGAGACTCCTGTGTTTTTATGTTGAGGAACATTGAGGATATCATTAAAATAAAATATTGAAATGGGAATTCAGATTGGGGAAAAAGTACTTCCAGAACCAGCAGCTCCTCTCACTTCACAACTCTACTGTTTTGTTGTTCTACAGCGAAGCTTTATAAGCCCATAGTAAAACTGAGAATCCTGAATGATAGCTGTAGGTATCATATATACAGTGTATACAAAGATGGGGGTTTGAATG
Organism: Macquaria australasica; assembly: GCA_005408345.1. Lineage (NCBI taxonomy): Eukaryota > Metazoa > Chordata > Actinopteri > Centrarchiformes > Percichthyidae > Macquaria > Macquaria australasica. The sequence continues at coordinate 226,201 of SEMN01000530.1, read as the reverse complement.
GGTTGCATGAGAAAACAACAAACAAACAAATAAACAAAAAAACAATAAGCAAACAACACAATACAAAACACATACCCGTAAATGATAATCTTTTAGCTAGTTATAGATTGACCCATTTAATTGAAGTGAACCTGTTCCATGACATGAACCCATGAAAATGCTCAAGAAACTAAAAACAATTCAGAAAGTGGTGACCATGTGTGATGGCCTTTAGAGGGCTGCGCTGGGTAGTAATTGGCCAAGTGCGCCAATTTACCACCTTCAAACTAGAAACCTCAGACTTCATGGCAGAATGATCAAAGCCACCACACTCTCCAGTGTTTCCTCCGCACACAGCTTTTCCACACAGCTTTTCGACTTTCATCTTTCAATTCAGATTTTCGTCCTTTCTCTGCTTTCAACTGTCTGCTCCTCTGCTCATGGATCAAACAAGAATGAAAATCATAACACTGTATATCAGAGGAGCGTTCATTGCATAAATAATGATGTTACTGTGGCAATAATTAATATTGTTCACACCTTATGATCTGCAGTACATCTGCAGCACAATGTGATTGCTCTAGTAGTTTTAGATTGATGGGTCTGTGTGGAGGAATGTACTCATAAAAAATGCAAAGAGCTGCACTGTACTCACTAATGACACGATCAGATTTTAAGTAGTAAATTGAAAATAAAATTCCAAATACCCTCCTTTCTGCACAGGTCAGACACAACAGTAACTTGCCAGCTGCACTCACCAGGTGTTGAAGTAACATACATGAAAGGTTAGCAAGCTAGGCTAACTAGCTTCCCCTTTCCAAGTGGAATACAAACTAAACATTACAATGGGTCATCCTAAACGTTGAATGTTGTATAGGGAAAGGCAGCTTTAATCACCAATGGTTGATAGCCAAAGCTTTTCTTAACACTAACACTTTTTCAGAAAGGGGGGAGAATACTTTGTATCAAAGTTTGTTGGTTCGTAGGTTATACAGTATACCTTTCCCCAAGTAGTAACGCACCACAGAAGTTGACAGCATCTCCTACTGCAGCAACACCACTAGTATTATGCGGGTATCACGACGACAAATAAGTGAACTCACATCAGACGAATTAATATGCTGAGGGTGCATTAATGAAATCCCTATGCTAATACATGAGTAAGGTTGCCAGTAATGGTAACAGGCAAGATGTGGTCATGAGCAGTGTTGTACTGTAAACTAGACAATCTTTTAATAAAGACCACTTGACTAACTAAAGTCATGGTTGTAATGATTGAAAGGAACATGTGACTTAAAATATTTGTGCCTGAACACCTGTGAGATTCAATTTATGATGCAATATAGGCTCCAGATGCAATTGTAATTAGCCTGCTGACACATTTAATCACATCTTTAGTCTCTTAATCTCTAATTTTGTTGGATACTATGGCAAGGTTTCAATTCATAGTTTAGATAAGATAATTTAGATAAGATGCTTTCCACAAAGCTATTAATTAATGCAGTATACAGGCTATTTATGCAGTAACAAATCATATAGAGTGAGTGCTGATTATTGTTTCCACGTCGTTCTGTTGATTTTTAATGTAAGAGCATCCAGATATAGTATATAACTGCATTTATCTGGATCATTTGAGCTGGATAACTTCATATTAACCTGGATTAGTTAAGCGACATACTGGGTTCACTAGGGCTGCCCCCAGAAAGCTGAAGATTTGAATCATCATTTGGAGACCACTGAGTCGACTGAGATTCTTCGAGTCTAGTGGGGACATTTCGGTCGTAGTAGCTGCAGAGTGAGTGGTGGGAACATGCTGCCCGGAGGAAGAGAGGCCTTGCCCGGTCAGGCTCAGAGATAAAGTTATCTTCTGCCTTCTGCATAGAAGTGGTGAACAGCAACTGAATACGATATAGTCTCTGGCTTTTGTTTGATAACTAGTGTCGGCAAAAAAATGCTGTTGCAGATTTCCGATCCGTCGTTAGCGTAGTTAGCACGCATTAGCTTGGAGGGCAACCTTGGCTTGCTTACTACATGAATGTCGCTGTCACCCTGACCCTGCCGAACCCCGTTCAAATATCTGGCAGTTCAATAAAGCGTTGCTTGATAGTCTGTATGAAAAAAAAAAGAGCAATGAATAGTCAAATATTCGTATTGAACAGCCAAATCCGTTCCACGTGTGTTTATATAGGTGCACAAACCGCACACTGAAAAAGAAGTCATGCATTACTGTCTTCCTACCTCACTCCCCCTCGCCCCCCTCTCTCTGACATCCATCTCCTCCCCAGACTGAGAGACCCACCAAGCAGGGCGAAAAGCCATTATCACCAGCCTTTCTTCATCTTAACTATGATACTTAGGCAAGCATCTGCATTAATCAGGGAGAGAGGGGGAGGGTGGGAGAGAACAAAGCAACAAAGAGATCAGACCTGAGAATACACGGAAGAGGCCACCAAGTGGACCACAAATCACCCTCTTATCTCCAAGAGATGAAAGACTTGTTTTCCCTCAGCCAGTAAACACAATTATGCATCTGAACATACTCTCAGAAGATCATTCAACGACGAATCTTCTCCATCTCTAATTATGCCTAATATAAGCAGATAAGAGCTATGCCCAAGCAGTCTGGTAATCTGTTACCTTCGCAGCAAGTGTATACACCACTCAAAATCTGAATCATCTTATTTAACAAGTAGCCTGCAATCACTGCGCAATACTTTCTTTTGATAACACTGGTACAGAGAGACATAGTAACAACAAAGCTGGTGTACACTGACTCTCATGGTGCAGGGACTGATGTTGTTACCATAACAGATTTTTTATATCGCTTCAGTGCATAATTTCATTAGTGTTTCACACCAAATGTTTTCTGCAAACTGAGATTCTATTTGAGCATCACCAGCAGAGCGTATAAGTGCAGTTTGCACATTAGTTTTAATAGACAAAGGTAGGATTGGAAGAGACAGAGATGCTGTTGTAGTGAATTGCAGCCGTGGTTCAAACTGATGAAAACACAGCAATGCCAAATAGTATATTACATGATGACCTGGATCCCAGCCCACTTAACTGAGTTTTTCTATTTGTTCTCCTTGCAACGTTCCATATGAAAACATTTAAGGTTGACATTTTATACTGATGTTCAATTGAGAGTGTTTCACATGATGCTTTTGGTTTAAAAAATGGAGTATTAGTTAGTTCAGGCAGAGCACTGAAGTGGCGCTTGCATTACCTGATGCTTAATTCATGCTTCATAATCACTAGCTCAGTCTTCAGCTCCTTGGCTACCAGCTGGCTATTAACTCCCAATCTATTCTATTTGTGTTTAACTTGTGGTTAATCTTGCTATTGTGACGACTCAACACGTGCTGTGTAAATGGATGACAACAGTGAAGACAAGTGGAGTGTCTGGCAATGCACTGAGCCAAGTTACTGTGAGATAAACCAAGTGGGACGTAATGCACAAAACACAAGCAAAATGGCTACAGCTTAAAATATGGTTTTGGCTGCTTTAGTTAAACATACTACAAATTATCACGTGGGCAAAGATGGATGTGAAGTGTTTTCTCACACTCGTCCTGAAAGGTACTTTGCTGTGGAGTGGGGTGAGATCATTTGCACATCCTGCTGTCTCTCCTAGGCAAACTCAATTGTGTTTGGTTGGGGCACATTCTCACCTCAGCGTTAAGCATCCCTCCCATCTCAGTCTCTCTCGCTGGGTGACTCACCCTCCACTATGCTCCCACAGATCCAACGTGGTCTGTGCTCACCATTTGAGCTTCCATTAACACCGAACTGTGAAGAAACCGGGGGCTGACTGAGACTCCAGGGCATCTATTTCATCCTCTCTGCATGTACCATTGAGAAACCAAGCCTCTGGGGAGAGCAGACGGCTCCTGTTTCATAGTGTAATCTCTGCTCATATGTGAGGGCAAGCAAACTACCCGTTTCTCCATCACCCCCCAACCTCGAATGAACAGCCTGAAATGTAGGAGGCATGCTTGGCTCACAGCATGCACTTTGAAAATGCTCCTTAATACTCAAGTGGTCAATGGACTAACTCAGGGAGGATAGATGAGAAAAACTGTGCACTGACAAATGTGCACTCCTTAAAAACAATAACTCGGCTAAGATCTCATGGTCAGTTATCGCAATTATTTATTTCTGTGACTGACACCCTGGTAAAATGTATTCTATAAGACATATAGATCTGCCTATCACTGATGCAACAGAATTGGTCTTTATGATAATTTCTATGCATTTATCTGAGAAAATACGTATAAAACCATTAGATAAGGTGGTGACAAGGTGACTCATTTGGTGTAAGTAGAAATAGGCTGCTCTTGGATAAGAGCAGAATGATTGAAGGGTGCCCAGGGTCTCACAATTACAGCAGATTTCACTTACGTAGACAAGTGAATACCTCTAAATGACCCAATGCCCATAATGTCTACTAACATTTTGCACACTGGTGCCTCGTAATCTTCCATTTGATAAATGGGTTAGTTACATGTTATGTTTACTGCCTCTCTTGGGGTTAACGTTCAGCTGCAGTCCCTGAACTTCCAGGGGAATGTAGGCTGTTTCAATGTTTCACTTCCTCCTGGCCTCATTTTATGTACAGTAACATGGTACTCCCATACCATTAGCCTTTCCCTGTGTGTCCCATGAGATTTAATGAGGTTTGCTGCACAAGGCAGCTGGACTGAGGCTTCGATCTTGTTAACTTTGTCCACCATTCAGTGTTCTGTGGAATAGGTTACTGCTTAAAATCAATGAGTCAGCCTTACAACTCAACATTGTGATTTAATGTGTTCCATACCTTTATTGATCTTCTCTCCCCTCTCTCTGCTCCCTCACTTTCTCTGTTTCACACAAACACACAGTTCCTTGTGTCCTCATACAGCGGCTGGATACATGCAAAGAGACGTGGACCAGATGTGGAGATCCCTTCTTAAGTCACGAGTCTCATTCTGCTTGTAACACCGTGTGTTGTTTCCCTGGTGCTGCCCCGTACATGCTTGTGAAGCAGTAGTTAAAAGCAAACATAAAAAATGACCTGTTGAATCGATATATCACCCCAGTGCTGACAGTTTCCAGCGGTGCGGTATATAAATAGAGGTTATGGAGCTGATGGTGTACATGGGGCAAAGAGCATAGGGAACATTTGGTCTCCTGTGGGAATCTGTCCTCCCTCTTCTCCATCATTAATCAATGTGTCACCCACCACCTCGTACTTTGACATTCAGACATGTGCATCAGTTTCTTTTACAGCAGACTTCTTTCAATGGATGACAAACACTCTCATTTGACACTCATAATGAGACGTGATGAAAATTCATAGACATTACGTAAATGTCATTTTATGCGCACTGTAATTCAAAGCACTGTGCAGCACCACGAGTGAATGCGCTTTAATCATTAGAGTGCCTAACCAATACGTACGAGTATCACACTTTCCCCGCTGAGCAACAGATGTTCAGTGCACAGCAGCACTCTTTTCAGGTGCTAATTAAAGTGGGGAAGATCTTCATGAAAATGATGGAACAGAGGGCTTTCAGGTGATATAACACGTCTACTGCCGTCTATGTTGGAGGTAAAATACATTTAAAATTCTGATTAATTTCAAAGTTCTATGATTACTTTTGTCTGTCAGATTTATTATAGAGGTATAATATAGATAAGAATGACTGACCAAATAAATTACAAGTTTTTTAAAAACTTTTACTTAAAATGAGGACCTTATCTTAGTTGACACACACACACACACACACACACACACACACACACACACGTATACTGGTGGGATGGGGGGGGGGGTCTTTGCTGATGCAAGTTGGAGTCAGCATTTCAGCCCCTTTTTTTCATGGGGTCTGGAGACAGAGAAGCTCCCTCAGCTCCACTCTTTCCATTAATCCCCCACTCTCCTGAAGGAGTGGAACAGGTGAATATTTCACGCTGACTGCCCAGACAGAGGGATGAGGCATACGGGTGACGCTGGACTCTATTTATAATGGATGGGTGGAGAGGGCTGAGCTTGTCTCATAGAGAGTAAAAAATGTTCTCAAGGGGATTCCTCCTTATAGTTACATTCATCCGGCACCATCTTTGCTTTGACGGTCACTCTGGACACTTTTTATTTGTGTGGAACAGACATGATGCCACCCCTGCCGCACAGTTTTGGCCAGAGGAAACAGGTCATTTTTTAGGTTCAGCCCACTCTGTTGTAAGTCATTACGTGAAACAGTTATTGCTGGAGTGGGAAATTAACACCAACCACCGACTGCTCGTTAGAAGCTGGTCAGTATTTTTCTGTTGTTTGTCTGTTTGCCACTTTGGCAGCCATCCTATAATAATTTGGAGGACCTGTTTTATTTTACAAATCTTGTCACTTGCTCAATACTTGCAAGAATTAATCAGCAGCCATTGCTGGGGGGAAAAAAAGTGGTGTTGTTACAAATCCATTTTTAAGTGTTTGAGCTTGACCACTAATGTCTGCAAAAACTAACAAAGTACAATATTATTGACTGACACTGATTAGAGTCTTTTTTTATATAAATTTTATGATGTAGATAGGGCCCAACCATAGACTGTATATAAAGATGGACGACGCGTCTCCACTTCCTCCTTCTGTACAACAATGAAACCAAAATATCACGGATACAGGAGCTGCCATCTTGCGCTGGTGATGTCATTTGGAGCCAGAGTTCCCGCCTATACACCAGCCTGAACCAATCGTGAGCACACTCACAGTTGTCAATCATGATGTGACACCCCCTTTTTAGAGCGTCAAATAGCTAATTAAACCCAAACTCATCAGAAAAATGAACACTTGAACATACATCACCATGTTAAAAACGACCTAAAAAAGAAACCATCTTTGGGAAAAATGTATTTGATGTGTACTTTGACTTTTCAGTTTGGCCCATGTCCCAACCACTAACATGGAGGAGGCGGGATTTATGACCTATACTGCAGCCAGCCACCAGGGGGCGATCGAGATGTTTTGGGGAGCTGTCACATCGTCCATCTTTATATACAGTCTGTGGTCCCAACCGGTTGACTCTATGTCAGCATTAGCCTTGCAAAGTTCAGGGCTGACTTAAAATAGTAGATGGTGTGTTGAGCCATTTTCAGCCCATGAAATGCTGATTTTTATAAATTTGGTAAGATATGTCAATATTAACACCAGCATTGATGTGTTTCATGGTTGTACAGTCATATCATTTAGTTGATAGCTCTAAAAACACATTTAAGTGTGCAGTACCTCTTTAATATGTACTGCTAAATACTAAAGTTCACTGATAATATAATTCCAAGTCTATTGTTATTTTCTAGCCCTTTTTAAGATAGTATAGTTTTATACCATATTAAGTTTTAAAAAGGCCAAAGAATTTTCCCTGTTTTGTTTTATTTTGAGTCATTTTCCCTATGTTTTATGGATGATAGGTGTTATGGTTGTTTTCATGATATACGTAAGGATTCACCACTAGAGGATTCCCCTCAGCTATCTCGTCTTTGGCGTGCTCATAAAATATTGAAGTCTCATTGAAAGTGCAGGACTGCAGTGGTTGTGGTTTCACACTGGGCCCTTTTTGTGTTTTGTGTATCTGTGTGCTTTTGCATCTCAGTGTGACGAGTGTGTACATGAATGCGCCTGTGTGTGTCGTCGTGTCTGGATGTGTATGTGTGACTAGGGGTAACGACTAGGGGTGTCTTTCATTGGTGGAAGTTTAAATATATTCAGGCTTTGGTCTGAGAGCCAACATGCCAGTGCACAATGTCACAAAGGAGTTTTTGATGGAAAGGAAAGGGAGAAGAAAAAGAAACGAGTGGTTTTGGGTCAAAGCATTGGATATCCTTTCAAGCCTGAACACTCCACTGGGCGTTTCAGCAAATGTCAAAGTCACTTCTGGCTGTGGACAGACAGCCTAATGGACCACAGCACAGAGAGTGTGGGAGGGCGATGGAGGAGGAGGAGATGGAAACCAAAGGCAAACATAAAGGAAAAATGGTATATGCAACATTTTTTTTTTTTGCCACGTCCAAAGCATCAACAGTTGAAGAAGACTAAAGAAATTCATGAGCTTGCCCAGACACTTCTCATCACCTTTCACTCTGTGCTTTGGCAGCTACTGTGGTTTATTTGTCCTTTTTTTATGCTCTGCTTTGTTGTTGAGACACGTGAGAAACGGCTCATGAATAGGAGTACAGCCCCAGGAGTCTCTGCTCTCACTGACAAACATTGGAGGCACTTGGAAATGCTCAAAAGCTTGAAGGATGATGGTGATGAGCTGAATGCCTCTTTTTGGCTCATATTTCCAGCCACACAGTGTTTTGACATGAGAGAAACAAGCCAGAAATTAAAGCATGATCAGGATGCAAGCCATGAGAGTGCTTGAGAGGAAATTGTTGATGAATACTTTGCTATACAAACATCTGACAGTCGCACTGTAGGATGACTTTCACACACAGTACACTTGTCAGATTTAATTCCCATATAATACTGCTTCATGTGTATGCCAGCTATCTTTGTTGACAAATTATATTCTATACCAATTGTCCATGATGTTTGCATACAGACTGAAGGACAAACACATATTTAAAGTTAAAGGAATACTACATGGAAAAACTTCTCAAACTACTTCTGCAGAATAATCCACTTCTCTGCCATCTGTGTATAAATTCTGTATATTCCAAACTCTTATCATTTTCCTCAAAAAAGTAGCCAGATACACTAACACATCACGCTATTGCCTCCTTATCCAAAGCTACGCAGGAAGTTGTGTTTAGTGATGTTATTGGCAAAGCAAGGATTGGGTAGATCGCGAGCAGAAAAGCGGATTATGCTGCAGGATGACCCCCTTGTGAGTAACATAGTATGCTGAAATTTCCTGATTATTAACATTATTATTGCTCCACATGATGAACAGCAACACACAAAGTGGCCAAATTCATGTGTGACAGAAACAACCACATGTATGTTAAATTTCTTTGTAGTAAAAATAAATAAATAAATCAGACTTAACTATATTTACACATTGTTTTTAACTGATATTATAAAGATTTTCTTAGCAACTTTCACTTTGCCTTTATATTAACACAAATTGTAGCTTTAGTGCAGGTAAATCATGTGTGTCATTCAATCTGATTCAGTTTCATATGACCTGTGACCTACAGTGGCCCAAATGAATACTTGACAAAAAAATGACCTAAATTGGTCAAAACTTGACAAGTAAGTGCTTTAAAAGACAAGTAAGTAAGAATACAATAAATACCTGGAAATAGAGCTACACTACTTATATCTGGCTATACCATTATCCTCACTAAAACCTGTATGTGTTGTGTGTAACATCAGCCTCAGTAGGGGCCCTGCAGCAGGGAGCCAAATGCCGATAAAACCTACTTCAACCTATCAGGTTAAGAGGGGAACTTGCCAAAAGAAAAGAGATGGACTGTTTGCACAACTTCCAATTACCTCAGCCTGTCTAATCTGTAATTATATATTCACTCAACAAAGAGGTGTAGCAGCCATAAACAGCGCCCATCTGTTTATGAAAAGCAGTCGCTTGAAGAGCACTGTTCCACCTGGCCGCTGTTTACAGTGCTGTCAACAACACTCTACGCACATCATCTCAATTTACCCTGACGTCACTGCTGTTGCCCTCCAACTCCCCTCAACAGTCACACACACACACACACACACACACACACGGCTCTCGTTAATTGCGATATACCACTGTATGCGCTGTAAGGGGCTGTTTGGCATTGTGCTGACTGTGTATATCTGCAAAGGAATATCTTCCTTTTTCTGTCTGTGAGGCAATTGGAAAAGCTACTGCTTACTGTTCATGTCAAATTTACGGCAGAATCACAGATAGCATCTGGATTTGTTGCATGGGCAGGGGTGAAATGTAACTAAGTACTGTTCTTAAGTACAAATTCAAAGTACTTGTACTTTCCTTGAGTATTTCCAGAATCATTGATTACAATGATTCTGATAAATCGAAGGATTAAGTGTTCCTTTATGGGTTGAGGGAATTCTCCTACATCTTAAGCTAAATACACTATTTAATAATAAAAAACAACAAACTTGGATTAGCTGTCAAATGCACAAAGCTGAAAACAGGGCTGTTTTTCTGAGCTGAGATATGTGGTTCCCGCAGGACAGCAACACTGCAAACGTAATGATCTTATAGAATATGATGCAGTGCTGTAGATGAAACAGTATATAAAAAGTTAAAATTAGCACAACCATAAACATCTACAGCAGTAAAAAGCACCATACACATTAAAGCACCAGTAATATTAATCCTAACTAAAACTAAAATATAATAATGGGAAAACACCATTTTTCTACATAATGAGTATTTTTACTTTTGATACTTTAAGTACATTTTGCTGATAATACTTACATACTTTTACTAAAGTGAGGTTTTGAATGCTGTACTTTTACTTGTAGTGGAGTATTTTCACAGTGTGGTATTAGTACTTTTACTTAAGTAAGGGATCTGAATCCTTCTTCCACCACTGTGCATGGGTGTGTACATTTGAGGACAGAATCCCAAGAATCCGGAGTATCGACTGCTGTATAGAACATTTGCTATTGTTCTGTTCTTTTGACACCCTTCATTTGGAGATTTGAAGCCAGATCTGAAGCCATGATATAGCACACACATACAGCTGACCTTTCTGCGTGACCTTGCAGTCGCAAAAATGCACATTAAGCTCGATGTCAACCACATTATTTGTGCAGTTCATTTCTGGATGACTTGAGGTGTGAGCCATCACACCAGAGTCAGGCCAGTTTGTAGATAAGGCATCTATCCTTCAGATACACAGCGATGACTTTGTCTGCCTGGCTGATTGTTGTGCAGGGGCCCCGGCTTTGATGGCTTTGGCTAGAGGGATAAGAAAAGGCCAAAGTGATGGAAATCTGGATTCTGTTTTTGCCAACACTGTCTCTGGGTATTGATTTTGTCTGGAAACCTTCAAAGAGGAAGCATTTATGTCTGAAGCACGGAACAGTAGAGAGGTGCAGAGAGGCTATTGAGACAGTTGGAGTGCAACTAATGTAGATTTGGCTCAGTCAGAGGGCTTGTCATTGGAAGGAGTGGGCTGCAAGTTCAGGAAACACTTTTTATGGACGAGGGAGATGATGGGTAGATTTATTGATCTGGCACACTTACATAAACACTAGGTTTCACAGAGAAAATGATGCGAGTTTCAACTTTACAAATGATAAATTATGAAAGTCACTTTGCTTATGTTTAAATGAAGATCACAAGACATTTATGAACAACATTTATAAAATAAACTCAAAATATCTTTAAAACTGTTTTCCTAGTTGAGAGAAAATGTGTGTTTACTGTGTTGAAATGTGTGGAGGCCCAATTCTCCGATACTCATCCTTAACTGTAGCTTAAGAGGAGATTTATTGGTATCGCTTATGTACAGTGTAATGTACTGTATCACACTTAACTCTGTTATTGTCAACAAGAAAAGTATAATAATGTTTCAGCGATCTAGCTGGCAGATGGGTTGCTTTTGCTTCATGCAACACACACGTTGCCACAATACCAGTGTGAGAAGGTTCACATGATCACAGGAAGAGTATCTGAGAATACTGCCAAACTGACTGCCAAATTGCCCAACATGATCTGAATTCTTCTGACATGGTAAAACCCTCCCATCTGGTACTCCAAACTGGATAAAAACAAATACTAAGAATTATTTGCATGCAACTGCCACTTATGCCTGCACAATCGGTGTCAATCTCCATTCAAAATGATGCTGGCAGCAGTGACGCCGCCACAACCGCAGGATCATGCTTTAAGATTTCATACAGATTCTGTGAGGAAAGATGAAAGTCAGGGCCATTTATCACATCTTTGAGTGGTTCTGTCTTTGCGGGGGACAGGAAATGTGTCCTGTGACATTTGGCCACATCATCTTGAATTATTAGCACCTTCTGAGAGGACACAGGATTTATCACCGCTTCTGTCCCAACACCCTCCGATGCCACACCAAGCAGGACTTGTGAGTCTCCTCCAGGCGTGCTGTGACAAGGCAGCCTGTGCAGGGCAGAAAAACTAATAATTAACATTTTACCATGGGTTAGATTATGTTAAAAACAGAATTAAACATTAGATATTCCAGATTCACCCAACTTGTAACCAACATTTAAATTCTATTCAGGTCCATCACTTCGATCCATTTTAGAAGGTGTATATGTTCAGATTTGAATAGAAGAAGAGGACTAGAATAATAAGAGCTGCAGTCTGGCTCTTGACAGTAGACTGCAGCAATCAGCACAAATTTCAACAGCTGGCAACATGGCGACAGTGTCAAACAGTTCACCATGTCTCGCAGTCAACCCAAATATGTTGACAATGCTGGTGCTAGGTACCAAAACGGAGCAATTTCACATATACATCTGTGCCTACAGGTAACTCCCCGCCATATCAAAACTCCTGTGAAAAAGTTGTTACATCAAGTGTGATAACACTTTGCTTGACAGTTCTTTGTTTGCTGCAGTGTTGTCTTATTATAAACAGTAGATTGTCTTGATACAAAGTGATATTTCTGATATGCTGACTACACTAGCAGCTGCTTTTCCCCCATAAATTCACCAGCATTCTGTTAAGAACTGAAACTCAAGGCGGAGGACTCAAAAGCACGACACTCCACACTAGACATCTTTAAGAAACAAAATCCAATTTACTGAGAGAAAGTTCAACAAAAAACGCTCTTTACAGAGGAGAATCAAAAAACAGTCCAAAACCAAAAACACTCACTAAGAGGAAAAATCCAAAAATACCTAACACAAAGCGCTCGTAACGAGGAAAATCACAAAGTACAAAAGAACTCAAAACATGAACGTAACCTGACATGAATTGTAACGCTGGTTCACTTGGAGAGACTGACACACAGACTGGACAAGACAAACTGGCACAGGACAAAGGGAAACAAGGACTATATATACACATAGGGAAAACGGAACACAGGTGAATCCAATCAGGGACGGGGTAGACAATCACAGACGGCGGGAAAACACACAAAGGAAGGAAGTTCAACCTGGAAACAGGGACAGTGAATACAAAATAAAACAGGAAGTGCAAGACGAGACTAGACGTGAGTGAAACATAACATGAAATTAACCTTCACACACTTAACATGACATTAACACATCTGCCGAGACACCACACATTCACTGGGGGATTTTTAAAAAGAGGATAGTGGGTGATTTTTGGACAAAAAAAAAAAAAAGGTTGGTAAAGAAATCCAACTCCAACTGGCGATGGTGAAAAGAAGAACTGAAGATTGTGTAAGACAAAGTAAGAAGTCCAGGAGGTACAGTGTGTGTGCAGATTACCCCTGTATGTGGCCCACGTGTGTAATTACCTGACTCTAGCCCTCTCTCCAGGGGAGCATTACTGGCCAAGGTGCTGGACTGGCGGCAGCAGCACAGATGGTTTGGTATTGCCTGTCCAGGAAGCTTAACCCCCGTGGGTGCAGATCGGTGTGGAGCTGCATGAGTCCTGAAGAAAAGAAGCTTTGTCCCTGGCGTCACTGTGGAACTCCAGATAATGACGGAGAAGTTGCTCAAGGACATGTTGACAGAAACAGATGGCTGTTCATGGAAACTGGGATCGAAATTGACACCTGCATGTTAAGTTATATTGCGCTTGTGCTATCAGCATGTGTTGTCAAACTCTTAAGGTGTCAAACCTATTACTATTACAAATTCCTGTACTGTTTTTCTACCTTAATAATGGTGTTTTCTGGGGCTGTTTATACCACCATGCTCCCTGTTGCTCACAGAGCTGTGTAAGTACAGATCCTTTTGCCACGAAGCTTTAGTAATCAAAGCTTCGGCCCCAGCGAAATCAACAATGGAATCACAGTCAGCCTTTCAAATGGGGACTTCACTCCCCTGGATGTAATCTGCTCAGATAAACCTGCAGAGGCCATTTTACAGTTACAGTCTGAGGACAGATAATCCTACCTGGTGTCACATCAGAGGAGGGGAAGGCTGCCGAGGTTATCTGTGCAATAATGATCGCCCCTAGGACTCCCGGCACATGAGACACCATAGCCTGATAGCCTAGTCAACTCTACAGCGTAGTCAAACACTAACCTCTGCTCTTCCTTTTCTCTTTTTCTCATTCTAGTGTTTATAGCTGTCTCTCACATACTCACTGCCTTTATTAATTGCTTTCTTGCTGCTTCTTCTTGCTGCTCATCCTGTTTTAGAAGAGTATTTTGTGTGAATGTTTGCAAGCAAATTTTATGTATGACCTGGATAGGCTTGTATGTATGTATGTATGTGTGTGTGTGTGTGTGTGTGTGTGTGTGTGTGGTGGTGGATGGGTTGCAAGATGGACCAGTCTGCAGCAAAAGGTCACAGGTGACAGTTAACAACAAACTACACTCAGAGGCAGAGTCACTCCGGATGTAGAGAAAATTGCATAGACTGACTTGACCCTTAATGGCCCCAGTGACAACACTCATGGCTCATGTGGTGTCAGCCAATTGCGCTGTTACTGACATCTAAATAGAGGCCTCTACGTTTTTGTGTATGAATTTTCATTTTGATCTTATGTCCTAGTTTTTCTTGGTGGGAAAAATTCTCTATGGCCTAATACGTTGCTGTTGCTATCTGCCCTGCTCTCCTTGGCTGCCCTTCCACTTCCTCTGCTCTGTGGTGTAGTGACAAGTTGGGCCAGGTTGCTGGGTGAAGCTGGGTGAAGTAATGAAAACAAATGGTTGTCATTATGAGCACTTCACATCATATCGCACAGGCTCCATAACAAAGCCCGACAAGGAGCTTTCATCATGGCCGACATGGTATAGAGGGGAGACACTCCATCTCTGCTTCTACTTTTTCATATTACGAGACTGTGATGCTGTGACTTACAGTTCAACTGTTCCCAAAGGAAAAATGTGTCAGATATGGTACTATATAGCTCAGTGGCTACAGCATTATAGTAACACTGCCAGGGTTATAAAGTTATTTCCCACTGGGCCCACCGATGCTAAAAATGAATGTGGTCTGGCTACTAGAGGTTCTTAGATAAAACGTTTTCATCAAATATCAGTGGATATGTGATTGTTTTCATTTTCAGCCAAAAAGTATTTAATGAAGCAGTCACTTTATGAAACTGACCTGTTTATTGATAGCATGCAGTTAAACAGTGGATCGACAAACATGGTAAAAACACTTTACAATAGCCCAATAAATACCAATGTAAGCAAGTGTAAAAGATTTATAAATAAAAAACGAGCATCAATGCGACACATTAAACTCCACTGGATATCTAATACCAATACAATTCACCTTATGGCTGTAAAACAACACAAATAAACTTCTGAAGATTTTGTAAATCAGTTTGGTATTTATTTCCGGTTCTAAACATTAATGAAGCAGTATAAGCCAACTTTTCAAACAATGAATTTAAAAACAGACCAGTATATTCAGATAGGAACACAGAAAATGTTATCACAACACTTACATTTCATGGGTTTAAAGTGTAAAATATAAAACCAGCTGTTGGTAGCTAAATAGGAGGTGCAGTTACTTTTCTTGCTGATAGGTGACAGATTGGACTGGAACTGCATGTCCAGAACTGCAGGTCTGACTCTGTGAGACGATAGTGTTGTTAAGCAAAAATTACAATGATGTGTTTTTCACTTAGAATTAGTAAAGGTTCTTATTGAAGTTCCTCTTACTTTTGTAAGCTGCCGAATGTTGCAGTTGTTCAATGCTGCTAGTTTGAGTTCAGCTTAGTATGTCTCACATGCGTAGCTGCTTTTTGTAATTGTGATTTACAGTTGTTGCATCAGATTGTTCACCAATCGAGAAGTTGAGGTGAATAACATCATGAACAAACCCAGCTGGAACACTGGGAATAGGACCCAAATGCAGACACCCGAGGCAGAGCTGATGCAATTCAGTGGTTTATTAACACAAAAAGGTGCAAGGCTACAGGATGGTGAGGCAGGCAAAGGTCAAAACCAGAGAAGGCAGTCCAAACAGGCAAACAAGTTCAACAAAGAGCAGGCAAGAATCAAAAGTCCAGTAAACAAGCAAAGTCCAAAACAGGCAGGTAACAGATTACAACAAATGACAGGCATCTGGTGGACTAGCAAAGCTCAGATGGTTCATCCTCTACTCTTAGATCGTTTTATGCAACTTCACCATGACAAAAACCATAGGCTAAAAGTAACCAAACTCCTTTGGTTGCTCAACCTTGACACTACCACAAATAGATCTAGTTCCCTTTCGTACTATGACAAACTGGTGAAATAATGTGCAGTTTCAGCAAAAGTTCCACAATTTTTTGTGCTGGTAAATTTAACATTATTCAGACCATCAAAATATAATCTGCATGTTTGTACAGTGTTTACTGATTTTATAATTTTTTATAAGACTGCACTGGCCTGTCCAGCCTCTGGGCCAACACTGCCGCCCTATGTACTTGTCATATACATTGTGGGATTAAGAACGCATTTCTTTTTCACATACACTACTGATTCACAAATACAGTACAAGTATGCATTTTATCTCAGCTGTGCAAACTGCACACACAAGTTTTTTTTTTTTCTCTGAGCATTAGCATCTTAAAGATATGCAGTTGTTCTTCTCTTGGAGCTCGGCTGTCACTTCCTACACGGCACAAGTCATACTTGTTCACCCTTTGATGTGGGAGTGCTGACTCATGTTCCACCTCCTCCTCCGCTGGTGTATATCTGTAACATCAAGTTTTCACGTGTACTTTGACTGCACAGTTTACATCCTTACCCTCGTCTCACGCCCCACCTCGGACAAGAAGCTGCCTCTGTCGCTCTGTGGTTCATTAGGAGCCTTCATTTTTTTCCTAACACAAACAGTGGGCAGATAAAGAGGAAGATCAAACTTAATTGTTGCGGTTTAGCTGGCAGTGACAGCAGAGAGTGTCTTGCATGCAAGGAGGAGAAAGACCAGATATCTCCCTGTCAACTTTGCTTAAGGACAACAGTATTTAAATCCTATCCTACTTCTGAGGTGCTTTGTGAGCAGAACAGTTATGGCATGCAGCACGGAGCAAGGAAGAGAAGACGATTATAACAAACAGCAAGGTAAACTACTCACTAATTAGGATGGATTGCCCACTACCCTCCCTTCCCCACACACTCTTTATCTCTTTTTTCTCTCATTTCCTGTCCTGGAGTGATACAGGGGAGAATCTAATGGCTGTGCTTGCTTTTTATGTGGTTTCAGGAAGGAATATGGAGGTATCGTTTCTTCCCTCTGGCTGAGCGGCTGAGAGACTGACAGCATCGGGTAAATCTTGGTACCCACATCCAGTAGCTTTATTTCAACGAATTGTGTGCACATGGTGAACTGGAGCTAAATTTAAACACACAGTCCCTGACAGCTCCTCACAGCAGTCGCATTATCCGTGATGTGCTCAGGCACCGGGGGAGGAACCGGCAAAGTGTTGTGCCTTCAGTTTTACTCGACTCCCCCTCCCCCCCCAACCCACCACCCCTCCACCCACATGTACTACCTTATTTTGTTGTTTACATTGACACACTCCTGGCTCTCCCACCTCTGGCCCAAAAATAGAAAACTAAAGCCGTTAGTGGTCCCCACCATTAACCTTGTTATTTCTCACCCTCTCCTTTATCTCTCTCTCTCTCACACACACATACAGATGCTTTTTTACTAGCAGGCTGCTGGGGGAAATAGAAATGTTCCTCTTTATTGAGCTGTGGCTTTGTCGGATATCTGAGGATGGGAATGTGTGATAAGAGGAAGAAAGAGGCTCCGCTGTGGAGGCTCTGGGGAGCACAAGCCACTCTCACTTTCACAGGAAATGGCACTTTCAGATCTCCTCCGAGCTGCAGTGCAGAGCTGTTTGCCTGGAGAAAGTGACCCTCTTGTAACTGCTTGTACTCTGTGCTACATCAAGATGGGCAGTAATGTCACCATCAACTGATTTGAAGAGTCACAAAGAAGCCAATGAAATACGCACCATGCAGTCAGGCCACAGTGGCAAGCAAATCATAACTCACCACTTAGAAGTTTTACAGAATAGCTTAGCAACTACAGCAACTTCATCACGGTTACTATAGCAGCAGAAAGTCATAAGATAGATTCCCTTCGCATAGCTGAACAGCATCAGTGTCTAATAGCCTTAGCAGCGAATGTTTGCTGCTTTAAAAGGAAGAGTGAACACATATGTTGCCCCCAAGATCATTATAAAAAAAATCAATAATGAACATCATAAAACCAAAGCGGAAAATATCCAAACACAATCCTTTTAGGTCCCCATTGAAAACACTCAGAATAGGGCGCCTAATGGGGTGAACATGTTTTGTATAATATTTAGACGTATTTCTGCAGAGGAAGTGTTGCTTTTGATCAGGGACACAGTGACTCATGAAGGCAGAGGCTCCATTAGAGAGGAGAGGGAATGACTCCAGGGGGCTCTAGGCTGCTTTATTACAGGGACATTACACTGAGGCGAACGAATTATACACAATGAATTCAAAATTACATACAATTTTAGGAATTATTTAGTCCATGTTTGCAATGAATAACCTCCATGTGTTATTTCATACAATTATGTATACAGATAAAGTCAATGTGTCGCGTCAATGTATAAAGTAACCCTTAATGGAAAATGTCTCCAACATTCAGTTTTGTCTATCCAGTGTCCTGAATAATTTTCTTTTTGCAGTCACTCACCTTTGACCTCTGAATCACCACACACAACTCAGATTTGTTCAGTGATTCAAATAGGTCTGGTTTTGTGACCAGTGACGGCTGTTTTCCCCTGATTAGACAAACAATTAACCAATAAGAGCGTAATAAGTGGGAATAAGAATGAGGACGTCATCTTCCTGCGTAGCTAGCTAGCTACCTAGTTATATTTATGAAAAATAGTGACAGAAAAATGGTGGCAAGTGTGGACGAGTTTGTCGACTTCCAGAAATAACAACTCTTAAATTGACATATTTCTTTGATCCAGTTTAAGTTAACTTCTCCTAGCAACTGCTACTTCCGTGTTACCTGCAACTGGCATGATGAATGAGTCACTTTCTACTGCTTTATTAGGGGGAAACAAAACAACATATCCCCCCTCTCCCAACCAGAACACAGAACATGAACACTATGTTAGGCTAAAGTGAAACAAAATGGCAATTCAGTCTGATTATAGGGCTATCACTCACCTAACTGACTCATTGTAAATCACTGTGAAAAAAAACCCAAACATTTGTCAAATGTATTTACTGTCAAATGTACTGTCTGGGTTAATGAACGAGTAACACAGCTTTTCTCCAAAATTTTATGAGTGTCAAGACTCCTTTATAAAAACTGCTGGGAGTGCTAGTCCTCTTTTCACAGCAAATTTCTTAACACATTTTTAATCTTTACCAGGAAGCATTTTATATTTGGTGACATGCCAGGGGGTTACGTTCACTATCAACCTAAGTTACCTGAATATATTTGGGGAAGGAATCTAATAGAATGAAATAAATTTTAAAATGCTTTTGTAAACTCTTTTGGAGCTGATATCATAAATATATTCAAGTCACAGAACAATGCAGGTAGCCAGGTTGGTTACCGCATACCACTACTACTACATACTACACTTTTATTATTTTATACAGGCTTATTTATACAGGCTTTCAGTGCTGGTGCAGACTGATTTATCAACATATCTTCAATGTCAGAAAGTTTCCTGGGTTTTTATTTAACCTGGGCCAAGATGGTCATGGCCACATGGTGAGTGCACCTCTCCTTTTATAAATTTAGTGATTGAGTGCCTTGGTACAAGAATTTTGTTGTACAGATTTCTGGTGGTTCCTGTGCAGATGACAAATTTAACTTAAATTAAAGTTGACTGAGCAAGCATGTATTTTTCCCACAACACCAGTTCCTCACAATGACACCTGGAACTACCCAGAGCAACTGCAGCCTTGACTGCCTTGCTCAAGGGGCCCATAGTACAGATGATGGAATATCACAGCCGCAGCCAGATTTTGGTTTACAGTCTTAACTTGTTGCTTTTCTGTCACAAACTTCTCTAACCTGCACTTAGCCACCACCCGACTGGAGAAATATATTAATGTTGTTTACATTCTATCTGGGAGCCAATACCCTCCTGCTGCAATGAAGTAAAATAAAGCAAAGAAAGCAATTTCAGGTTGATGACGCTCCACCTGCAGAGGCCCATTACTTTACTGTCACAGCTGTATGGTAGAAAACAGGCATTTTGTGTTAGAGAGGAGTATTTACCTTGTGAGGAAGGCTTGTTTTGCCTTGTGCAACCTGTACCTTAAGACCTGAACTTTCTTGCTTCTACATTGCGAGACAAGTCAAATTTTAGTGATAAAGCGCTTGTTACAAGCAGCTTCACCACAAAGTGCTTTCCGGAGAACAAAGCACATAAATATAGATACAAACAGGAGATAAAGAAGAACAGAAGCAATACAAAGCACAGAGTGTGTTTGTGAGTGGATTTGAGACCAAAGGGCAACAGCAGGGCATGGGACACACAATCAATAACATGACCGCAGCAAAAGAGAGCAAAGGAGAATTATTCCTTTCTAAGCTGATGATTATAGCTGCATTGTGCAAGTTTTTATTAAATGTTTTAATGCAGTCTGATCACACTAAATGGAAAGTTTCTCCTATGCAATAAGAAAGCACTCTATCCAGAGGAAAACTGCCTCACTGAAGATGCTGAAACCCTCTGACACATCCACCCCTGGCAGATGTGGAGAATAAGACTTTTAGTTTACCTACTATATGTCAGATGATAGAGTTTAGGTCATCAACATTCAAACCATCCAGTTTCCATATGGACGACTGTACATATCCACATATTCCACGTTAGAAAGTTACTATTGTTTCCTCCTGTTGTCTCCTGATGTTGCCAATTTCCTAGCACACTTTTGAGGAACAGCCCACCCATTCTGTAAAACAACAAACTGTTGCATTTAGAAATTTCAATCCCAATTCGCACTAAACATTACCTCGCCCAAACTATTCAAAGTGCTTTTTCCACTGCAAAAGCACAGATTAATATATCCTAACATCTGTCTGTCTCCTACTGATACTGTTTAAAAAACACTTTGCACAGCTTCTCTTTTGTGGTGATTACATCTCTCTAAAAGTGATGCATGTAGTTTGACATTTGACAGGAATGTTTTGGATCTTAGCTGGATGTGTTGTGATGTCCATGCTGTTTGTAGCCTCTGACTGATCGCTCCCTTAATCAAAGCTCTTTCTCCCTCAGATCTCTGTCGAGCTTTTCCTTCTCTCCTTCCTCCCTCTCATCTCTCACTGCCCTCCTCTCTCCACCTCCTTCCCCATCCTCTCTCCTCCTCTATTCGTGCCTCACTCCCTCCCTGTCTCCCTCCAGCCTTCCATCACCTTGCTTCCTATCTTACCTCCTCACTTATTCTGTCTTCCCTCCATCTCTTCCAGTCTGTCTGCCTCGTCTTCACACCCTCCTGTCCTCTCTTTTCCCTCCCACACTGCTTGTGGTGTTTATTTCAGGGCAAAATCACCCAGCCCCGTGGAGATCCAGTACTCTGTGTGTAGAATCGTAAATCAAGGAACCCAGAAGACTGATCCTCTCTAAACTCTGCCACTTGTAAACAGCTGACTGAACACGATGCAGTGTACCAACAGGCTGCAATAACACAAAACTGAGAGTTAAACACAGCCGAGAGTGCGTCAGACGATCAGTCGTCATGAGGAATTGCGTGAATGTTAGTGGCCTCAGAGTCAACAAGGCGTGGCGAGTTACTTCTCGTAAACTGGTTTGCTATCTTCTGTGACTTTCTACCGGTACCCAGCTGAAGTTTATTTATAAAATGCTTTAAAAATATGGTTTATCACAAAGTGCTTTACCGAGAGCAAATGGCATAAACTAAAAAAAAACATGAAAGACTGAAAACATCACAAAGCTTGATATGCAGGGAAGAGCTTATGTGTGTGTGTGTGTGTGTCTGTGTGTGCACACGTGCGTCTGTTACCAGAGCAGAAAATGAAGACTGGATGGATGGAGACTGAAGGGGGTATCAAGTACATGATAAATGAATTTACATCTCACATGCTCACATTTTCTTTCCTTACTTTCTGTTATGTTTGTCATGATCCCACATGGACACTGTGTGTGTTTGGTCTTGTTTCCAGTTTTATTTTGTATTCCCAGGTCTTGTCTCTTGTGTGTTGTTTATTTCCTGATTTATTTTGAGGTTTCCTGAGTCTGTCTCTTGTGTGCTGGTCTGTTTGTTTCTTGTTTGTGTGATTAGGATCACCTGTGTTTTATTGGGATCACCTGTCTCGTTACCCACCTGTGTCTGCTTCCCTTATTGTCTCCTCCCCTATATATACCGGTCCCCTTCCTTTGTTCCCTGTGGCTTCATACTGCTTGTCTTGTGCTAGTTTTGTATGTTATCCGTGTGCTTCTGTTCCCCATACCTGGACCTGCCCTATACCTGTTACCTGTCTACCTACCTGCCTCCACCTATGTGTAAGTGTTTTTTGTGAAATAAACCTTTGAACTGCTGGAGCCTCGACTGTCTGCATTTGGGTCCTTCCCCCTGCTGCCTAGATGGCATACCATAACAATGTTGTGCTATTGCAGCATGCTATACTAATCTTGCACTGTATATACACAAATATATAGATATACCAACAGTCCCAACCAATTCCCACTTTTCCCCTTGTATCACACTCGTATAGCCCAGCATATAATGCCATCATCAGGGACAGACAAATTTGTTCAGTTTCAAGGGAATTGCAGTATTTTCTCTTTCTATTTTTTTGTGCAATTTGAAGGCATGTTGAGCATTAAGCTTGTACCGGTTTAGCAGTTCATTGATGTCTATGGGATCAAGAAAATAATCAACAAAAGTTGAGTAATACATCTTTTCAGATAATGAGGGATGACTATACTTTTTTTGACTAGCACAAAACAACATAGAAGACATCATGCTTGTGTGCACCATGAATTTTCTAGTGTATTGACATACCAAGCTGACTGATGGCTGTCAGGTGTTGTCCGTCTAAATCTGATTTAAGACTTTCTTTGGAGGAAATAACTGACTGTACAAATATTACTAATCTGATCTGATATTACAAATATAGCAGTTTTACAATAATTTCATTTGGTGTTAGTAAAATTGCTGACTTCATAAATAATTCATAAATTATTGTTTTATATTCATAAATAACATGTAGTTTATTTAAACTTGCTATGCATCTCGAGAACTGCTGCGTAAATCTGTTAACATCTACTCATCTAGTCTCTGGATAAGTATGAAACAACAATAAAACCTTCCTATAAATGAACTTTTCCTTTGATCTTGCGTTTAGAAATAGGATCATGTGAAGGTTAGGCTTTGCACCAAATAGGGAGGTAACACTGGTCAATCTGTGGTCACCCACAGCAGTTACTGCAGTAGTGATGCATAATGTAGGATAGTGACATTTAACATAGCTGCCAACCTGGCACTGTATCTGTCAGTGGAACCTTCTGGTTAATAAACATCACATCACTTAATGTTTAGCTAGTGGTTAGCAATACAAATCCCTCCATGGTGTGTGACAGAAGACATGAAAGACAGAAAATCCCCTCTCTTACTCACCTTTAAAGTATTATAATTTGAAAACGCTAATGCTATTCTAAATATTGCCCTTTTTATGGGGAGGGACCAGGTGCTAATCATTTGTTGTCACTACTGTACTTCAGTATGGTGGTATGTCCCTCATAAACACTGGTAACCACTTTCTAAACCTTCTCTGACAGGCTTCTGTTGGTGCTTAGTCAGATCAGGGGGCTGCTGTCAGCTCACTTAGTCAGAAGTGGGTCCTCAGCAGATGTGACGTGGGCCTGGGTCGGAAGCAGCAGCTCCCTCTCCATGTGAAAATATTCCAATGGCAGGTCCTGATCAGGTGCCAGAATCTCCTGCCAGTCGATCGCCGAGCTTCTCTCACTCACAGGATTGAAATGTGCCTGTCATTTTTTGGGTGGGAGGGGAGGGGGCGTCTGGGCTCGAACATGCTGTTCTTTTCTTCACTCAGTATTTGGATCCAAAGCCACTCAGAAACCAAAGTGAGTTTGTGCTAAACAATAAGGCAGAAGAAATTGACTTTCACATTTTCCCATTAAGCTTGTTTGGAGCAGTTTAGTCATATTTGTAAAGAGAATAAAATTATAAACGATGAGACTAAAGAACCATTAAATGCAAGTTTTATGGGTATCAATGGACTACAGGTGCGGAGAAACACAAGTTCAAGCTACTTAAAATAACCTGGCTTAACAAAATAAAGAGAGGGCAAACTGTCTGGAGTGATGCTCATTATTAAGCAGTTTCAGCAGTTTACTGCATCTTTACAGGCATTCAAGGCTGAATCACGCAAATGCACACCAAAACATAACCCTTATATTGTCTTCATGGAACAATAGTTTTCAAAATTGCTATCAAGACACACATTAGGAGAAGTGGAAGTAGATTTTCAGGCACTGGTATCTTGCAATAAAGAGGTAACGAGCTATTTTGGGTGCTTCATTGCATCCAGTGATGTGATATGGACACTTAACCTTGGTTAAAAAAACAAAAAAGAAAATACTGCTCTTGTATCACCTTTGTTGCAATATATACTGTGTGTGTATATATAAACAATCTCTGACTGGCGCTTCTGTTTCTCTGTAAGAAAAGATGGTAAATGGACTTCACTTATAACGCTTTTTCAACCTTAATGGTTCCCAAAGCACTTTACGGATTGGTCTCATTCACCCATTCTCACACACATTCACTGCCATGCAAGGTGCTGGCCTCCATCGGGAGCAACTTAGGGTTCAGTGTCTTGACCCGCTCTACTTCCTGAGCCACAGATGCCCAAAAAGAAAGACCTTAAATTACTAATAACTTCAATAGCAGCACGTTATCCCCTACTTTCAGACCAGCAGTCACTTTGCGTCTCTTCTGAATATCTCACTTTGGGAAAATGAAACTGTACTTGGCAACCTTCACTTTTCGGTGGCCCCCTGAAGCTGCATGAATCCGAGAATGCTTTTTAACTATCCTCAACGCTCTGCCTTTGACTCCAACAGTGAGGGAGTCGTGTCGGCGAGGGAAAGAGGCGAATGTGAGTTCTATGTGATGATTAACGGTGTATTCAAGGGAGTATTCAGCCTGTCTTATCTCAGCCCCGAGTTGCTCTCTTTTTCCGGCCCTGTGAATGCTCGAGTGCCGCCGTATTATATGAGGTGTCCCCCTAACGGGTGAAGGAGCGTTCGATTATTTATTCATGCACTTACCTTTTTATTTCTATTTGTGAGAAAAGGGAAGAAAAAGTGAGACACGGTTGTTTCTTCCCTTGTTTTTGCTCTGTTCTCAGTTTTTCTGCAGCCTACTCAACAGCATAAAAAGGGAAATATCATGAACTGCAAGAAGTGTTCGGGTACACTGTGGCAGTCATAATGTTTAATGGGTCTAAGGCGAAGGAAAGAGAAGATGAGGTTAATCGCTTGTTTTCTCTTGAAAAGGCATTGTGCTAATTGCCTCTTTATTTTTCAAAAATAGTTTGCTTACTGATTTTTTTGACCTTAATCTATCCAGTGAAACTTTACTCTGCCTCACACTCGTTTAGTTGCAAACATTTACACCAAAGTACAACCATAATCTCCTGCTGATGTTAGCTTGAATGGCACCATTTAGATTAAGTGCCTGGTTCAAGGGCACTTTGACAGAAGACTCTACAGTATGAAAGACATTTCACCATCAAGTTCCCAGACTTCCTTCACATGTCCAGGTTAGGTTTCTAGAGTCAGTCCAAGATTCAAACCAGCAACTCTCAAGTCACGAGTAAGCTTCTGTAACCACAAGGCTATCCAGTCTGCAAATGAAATAAAGAATTTAAAGAGTTATGTTTTTTTTCAATAATTCAATCTTTGCACAGCATTTCAGAGATTTCCTGTTAGTCAACTGAGTAGAACTGTGATATTTTACTACCAACTCCTTAGTTCATTTACCTCTTTATTTCAAACAAACCAATGATCAGAGGAGTAGAAAAAAATTACACTTGGCCAGTTTTCTCTCTCTGTATCCCATATGCTGTCCGTCATGTCTCTGCTGATTAGTTTCAACTTATTACCAGTTTTCCTCTTTGTAAATGGAGGATCTGTGATCCTCTTTCTGTTTCTGTTCTTTCTGATCGTACATAGCTTTATACTTTCTTTGAAACCAGAAAGAGCTCCCCCAACAAACACACTCACCGTGCATTTAACAACACATTCATGTACAATCGCTCCCTCATCACTCAGATGAGCCTGTAGGAACACATGCAACGCATACTGTATGCACATATCTGCATGTCTAAGTCAATACTGCTGTACTTTTTGCTTTGACAGCATGAGCGTCTGGAGCGTCCTTGCCCTTCGGCTCTCACTCCCACTGAGGTGGTGTGTAGCTTTGCTGCACTCCAGCAGGGGAGAATGGTAGAGGGCTGACTTATAGCATATTTTTCTAAGCTCTCTGTCTCTCTGTCTCTGTCTGTCTGTGTGAGAGAGAGTGAACCTCAGCACGTCTGATGAAACTCATGTGCTTCCACCATTACAGATGCCAGGTTTACTCACATAAAAGTGAGGGCAAATTTGCATAATTAAAAGGCAGCCACTAAATAACTGAAAATGCAACACACAGTAAGGAAATCATTTTAAGTTTATTAGTGATTCCTTTACAATAATATTTTATCAAATCAGAATCAACTACAATGGCCAAGCATGCTGACACATACAATAAATTTGACTCCTGTTGTCATTAGTTTAGATATACATACAACTAAACAAAGACAAGCTAAACAAAGATAAGCGGACAAACTATGAAGTAAATATGTATTACACACACAAACAACAACTACACAACAAACTATATGTATAGAAAGATTTAATTGTTGCTTTAATGTACTGTATATATGGGGTTGTGGCCTGGTTGGTAGTTTGCAACACAAGTAGTGCAAGAGTGGGTTACGTGTCTCTGTTGACGGTTACATTTAAATGTACAACCTGCTCATAATTACAATAGACATTAGAATAATGTGTATTTTATACTGTACTATAATGTGTCATGTATGTACAGTACAATGATTTGGTATTGCAGGGTTATTGCATGGAGATTGTTTTCTGATGTCTTTTGGCTGATTTAACTATTCATGATTGTGATATGATGTGGAAAGAAGTTGTTCTTGTGTTTCGTTATTTTGTGTACAGTGTTCTGTAGCATCTGTGTGATGGGTCTACAGCGATTATCCCCGCCTGTTTCCTGACTCAGGAGGATGGACAGGTTAGTGCCTGTGATCTTTTCTGCAGTCTTTACTGTTCATTGCAGCCTGCTCTTGTTCTGTAATAGTCACATTTTAGTGAATTTGTATGTCATGATAGTCTTTTTTTTCTTGTAAAGGTTCCCTGGCCCAGCCTGATATTCCCTTTTCAAAATTATCTTCCTTTTTCAGTGAGAATAATTTATCAAGAGGGTGCCTCTTCACCACCTCAAAAGAAATGAGTGCTAATAGAAATTACAGTTAAGCCCCCATCCTTAAACCCAGAGAATTAAGCAGCGGAAATTATTCTGAACACAGTTGTTGACAAATGGTAATTAAAAGATTTGTTAATGTCGAGTGATTAAAAACACTGCAGGCATTTCACAGGGAAATTCAGCATGCAAATTGCTTTCTCTGCAACTGCTGGTGCTGCTCGGTTTGTTGAATGAAAAGCCTTTTTTCTACTGTTATCATAATATTAAAGAGCTGTCACTTCTCCTGTAATGGAATGCACAATGTGAAGAATTTGCATTTTTCAACAGCAATCTTGTTTGTGCCAGCAGGATGAGCAATTATTGGCTAGATACTTTTTTTTTCTCAGAATGGTAAGATAATTCTCTTTCCTCCAAGGAAGATGTGGTCAGTCTTTGCCTGGGAAGGGTTTCTTCTGTGTGTGTGTACGCGTGTGTGTACGCGTGTGTGTATACGCACATGTTATTTCTCTGTCTGTTTGTTAGATTAAAAATATGCACTGTGATTCTTGTGACAAGCTTGAATCATTGATTCTCCCCATACTTCCAACACAGACAGGCTGCAGCACACCGTTCACCAAAGGCAGATATAAAGGATAACCATGAATGTGGAATGACTTTCAGTGTAGAACTGATCATCCTGGGGTAAAAATCTGTGTGATAGTGAGTGTTACACACCTAAATCCTCATTGGTGTTGTCTTCACTGAGCATTTCAGGATTAATTCACTACTCAATACAGGTTAATACCTTGAGCGTGCCGCGTTATCAAATGCTGATATTCCAAGAAAATACTTTCCTTAATAACTACATTACAAGCTCTCTGATGACTTTGATGGATTAACATAAAACTGTGTAATTATTAAAGACATTTTTCAACTCGTACTGTTGCCTCTATGTGTGTGCCGACTCATACAGTAATGGCTGCCACTTGGCAAAAGATGATAATGTCCTTGAGTGTAATGTGCTTAAAACTGGAAAAAAAAAAAGGAATAGAAGGAAGCTGAGATGCTGCCTGGTGGTCTTATGCCCATGTTCACATGCACACACACAGACGCTGTGTCAGAAATCACTCTCTCATTCATTGCTCCCTATATAATAAACACAGTAGTTTACTCTAAGTAAATTGAGATTTCAGACACTTATGAATCATTTTGCGTCATCACTGACAGCTGTAGAGAGGCGCATTGGTAATTTTCTCGTCTAAAAATGCTACATATTGCATTGTGGGATTGTTAGCAGAAAGCAGGGAACATCCCCTGGATACTACTTTTTCTGATCCATTGTGGTGGGAATTTTTGTACGGAGCCCCTCTGGGGTCATATGGTAGAAAAAAAAAAAACTCGGTGTGTAATCTGTGTGCACGGTTTTGTAATCTGTTCCCTCAGATAAAATTGAACTTACTTCAGTTGCAGTCAGGAGCAATGGAGCATCCTGACTGCAACTGAAGTAAGTTCAATTTTATCATTGGGGAATGCATGCATGTGTGTAATGGCCCGCTCCATTTGCTGCTGTGTAGAAAAAAAAACGCAAACAGAGCGCACGGATTACAAATCTGAGGGAACAGATTACAAAACTGTGCGCACGGATTGCAAATCTGAGGGAACAGATTACAAAACTGTACGCACGGATTACAAAACTGTACGCACGGATTACAAAACTGTGTGCACGGATTGCAAATCTGAGGGAACAGATTACAAAACTGTGTGCACGGATTGCAAATCTGAGGGAACAGATTACAAAACTGTTCTCACAGATTACACACCAAGTTTTTTTTTCTTCTACCATATGACCCCAGAGGGGCTCCGTAGTTTTGAGGGGACTATCTAATGTAAAAATGTACCTCTCAGAATTTGGACACTCAAATAAAATGGTGGACAGTAAATAAAGTGTACTATATCGTAACTATGGAGTGAATTTGGACACAGCCGTACTCATTCTCTGTGTACTACACTTAATTATGGCAAATGCAGCTGAGCAATTGCTCTATTCAAAGCATCTTTCCTGCCAAATTAAAAAGCCATCTTGTATTGAAAATGTGAATGGAGTGAAAGGAGCCAAGACTTATCTGTGCACATATGACAAGATACTGGATGATGGAATATAGTGTGTGTTCAAATGCCTGGTGTTTCATAGAGATAGTGATAAGATGAAGTCATTGTCCCTGAATTAGCAGAAATCAAATAACAAGTTCAGCTTCCAATGCAGAGGTTGTGGCTAGTTAACGGTTGTTCAAGCAGTTGCAATATCAGTTATCAGATGTACAGAGCCACACTGTTTTATATGAACTGCTCTGATGTGTGATTTGGCGTGTAGTTGGTGGTGTTGTTTGAACCTTAAATGTGAGCTCCATATCATTAAACCTTTAACACCCACTCTGCTGGAGACACATATTTTAAAGGTGCTAGTCTGACGTGCTATGTATCTTTTTACAACAGGGCAATATTTTTTTAAAATGACCACAGTGACAGAAAAGAACAGTCTAATTTATCGATACCTGTATTGCATGTTCATATTTATGTAACTTTTCGTTGTACAAGCAGTTTGTGAAAATTCTGCATAATGCTAGCATCCTAAGGGTGGAATAATTGTAATTTTCTTTTAATCAGTAAGAAATATTCTAGTTAAAACATAGTATTATGACATACTGAAACGAATTTCAGTTGAAATGCTGTCATAAAGTCTGTGCTCAAAACAGCTTCGTCATTGCATTGCAAACACAACTCCCTGTGGAAACACACTGAATGGAGCCAAGCCAGAACACTGTTGCTCAGTGTTATTTGCAGACCTAACAACAACAACATACTACATGAGTTAGACACAGGATGAAATGCCTGGTCTCACATAGATGTAAGTTTTAAGGTTAACTAATAGACCATGAATAAGCTTAAAATTAAAACCTGTGATGGCTGGGCTGGTGGGCAATGCATTTCAGGTTACAATAAAGCCCAAACACCAAATGGTAGTTATATATATTATGAAATGTAATATACACACACACCATCCTATCATTTAAATTTTTGTGTGTTTTTCGATGCTCATGGAGTCCAGGAAATGACCAGCTCATCTCCAGTCTTTGTTGCACACTGAGATGTCCTATAAAAATTTTATTAAATGATTCATCGATTGACTGAGATCTCCTTGTTATACTTTATGGGCGTAGGCACGTTAATATATCAGTCCTATCCAATAATACGAGCTGATAGGATAACAATAATATATTGTAATGTCATGTAATGTAAATGGGATGAGATAAACTTAATTAAACGAGGAGGTTGGCCTAGCAGATGGTGACACTGTCCGATAACAGAGATCACGAGATCAAATCCCTCTAATAGCTGATGTGTCCATCCACTGCCATGTGGCCTGTCCATGTGTCCTTGAGCAGGACAACAAGTCTCATCTCACTCAGTAAAATACTCCAGGTCAGAGTTCTAGCTTAACACCCATTAAGCAGTAAGTAGCGCTTATGCTTCATGCTTTTTATATGCTTTTAGAATGTAAGTTGAAAATTAACTTATACTACAACTGAGAGTATCAATCCACATGTTTCTCTCATATTTGAGTGACCTGGTGTGGATGACTGGACAGGAAGATGTCAATCAAATTTGGCCAGTCACTGAAATTCCAGACAAAAAAATCATATCTGGAAAAATGAGCTATTGTAAGCATATGTTTCCAGCAGTTATGCAGGTGCTTAAAATGACATTTTTGCTTAGTTTTTGTTCCATAACAATACAGCCCAGACAGACAGTTTTGAAAGTGAGAAATCTCAGTACCTGGTCTTGCAATAGCTGAGTCACTGATACAGACTGATATCCTATCCCTCCTCTGCAGATGCACATAGTTGATCACTGGGCATCCTGAAAAGGCTTTTGAAGTGCAGCCACTTAGCCTTGATAGCAAAATCTTGCTCCATTATTTCATATTTATTTATTTCTTGTGCCGCTTTAAGTGGAGACCTAGTGAGATGAGCAGTGATGTCCTGTCTCCTTCCTCCCTTCTGCCTGCTTTGTTAACTAAAAAGAAAAAGGTCTGTCTGCTGAACCAAGATGTTCAGAATGGAACCATCAGTCCCATATGGTGCCGAATGTTCAAAAGGACACTGATCGCAGGAAATAGAATGAGCCAGCTTGCCTGCAGAGCTGTTCTGTCCCATATGCAGACTGTGGTGTTTTCAGGCTTTCCGACAGACAGATGCCATCTTGATGTGTTTCAGTGGGTTGTCATCCACTGAAGTGATGTTCATCTTGCCTCATTGTTGGTGAGTAAAGCAGTATTTGGCTGCCTACCTAGAAAGGGAGTGTTGGGGAACCATGTTAAGGGAAAGGAAAGGAGTGTGGTGAGCTTGTGAGCGACCTTAATTAATTAAACGATCTTAAGTTGCAAAAGTTCTAAGCAATGTGCTTTTTTAACGCATAAAACTTTCTTCAAAGCAAAATGCAGCTAAAAACTGACACTGAGATCATTTTGCATCTGCAAGTATCGGTCTATAATTTGTCTTTTTATTTGAACATTTTTGTATCTGGAAATAACACAAGCCAAATATTTGGTCATTCGTCTTATCAAGCCAAACACTCTTTCTGCATACTGCAAAAGCTGCATGGTGTGCAGGTTTTTCGTTAAGAGAACTGTTTTTTTTTCCTTGTTAAATCCTCTAAACTACAAAAGCCCTAAATATGATTGTGGGCATACTGTCGGTTGGAATTGAATGGCATGTCAGTCCTAGTTTCAATGAGGCATTGAGGGGGAAATGAAACAGAGCAAAAAACGCCATATGACAGGACAGCTGTCAGGGAAGATGCTCTCTTCTCTTGCTCTTTGGTTCCTTTTTAAGTGTAGCAGGAGGCCCCTTAGAGTTTGGCAACAGAGAGCTGAAGCAAAGAAGTTAGTATTTGGCCTAGAAAGTTAATTAAATTCATTCACGTGTGAACAATTATGACAACAAACCGATGGTAAAACAAAATAGCCAAGCTGCCTCACCATGTTGCCATTGCCACTTTTTGGTCTCTTGTCAAGGCTCTGAGTGTAGAATGATGAAGAAGTAGTTTGTTGATCTGCCAATTGAAAAACAGGCTCTTTCTGTCCACTCTGCCCATTACTGCAGAATATGCCTACAAAAAAATCATATACACATTAAAGCTACTGTAATTAAATCTGAATGGGGACATTTGTTGTCACAATTACAACTGCCACCAGTTTCTCTGCTGTTCAAACCTGCCTCCAAAGCCACTACCTTTCACCAAAGAAGGCCTATTTGATGTGCTGGCAGCTGGGAAAAAAAGAATAATATGGTGCCATGGATGTCTGGAGCAGCAGTGACTACTCACAGGGAAAGTTGGTGAACTTCTGTGGCTAGCGAGCTAACCGTTAACATGTTAACCAGCCAAGAACATCAGATTAGACAGCTTTATTAATCCCCAATGGGAAAACACATTTGCCACAAAATCAACTCATACAGACAACAAACAATATAGACATTGCATTTACAGTGCACAGCAAAGAAATAAATAAATAACACTATAAAAAGCAATTTAAGACATGATTAACAGCTGAAAAGGTGCTATGGAACATGCTAGCACTACTGTCAGCTCCCACAGCTTCTTCTTTCTCTGTAATGGGCTGTTTACTCATTGTGTACATCATTTCATTCAATGAAGGGTTTGATTGAAGAGGAGAAAAAGGTTTGCTCAGTCGCTAATGGAACATCAAGTCACATAGTTTATTCAAAAGACATATTCCCACCATCGAGTCCAGTCTCATCACTGTCTGAAGACCATGCATCTTTTTTTGTGGAGCAGCTTTTACTGCAGAAGAGGGTAAACAAAACTGGATGGTGCAACACAGCGAACAAGTTACGATGAGTTTCTCCATTTTGGACTCTCCGGCTCACTGTTCCCTTAAAGGTCACCACTGTCAAGACAGCTTGCTATTGGTTAACACTGCAAACTTGCGGGTCAAAGTTCACCAAAGAAATCCCCGCCCCAAAAAACAAAGAAAGAAAAATGTGCGCTGATTTATTTTGCCTCTGCAAGCAAATCCACTGATTTCCACAGCATTTTCATTGGATTGAAGTGATTGTGAAATTTTGCCGATTTTGCTGGTTTGACCAGCAAAATGTATAGTTAGTAATACAGAAATTCATTTTCAAATTCATCAATTTACTTTTGCAATTGGGTGAGGTAACCCTGGATAAAAAGTGAACTAAATGTGTTAAATCTGTAGATAGCTAGTGGGAACATCTTTAACAAACTGAACAGACAAAAACAGTCAATGAAAAATCTATATATATATATATATATAAATAAATAAATAAGTTCTTAGGCTCATTTTGAAAATATTTTCTGTAACAAACAGGCCTAAAATTTCAGCTGCACAAGAAAGTGAAATGAAGCAGCAATGAAATCAGAAAACAGCTCTGGCCTTTTCAATTGTTGCTTTTGGTCATTTTCAAGCCAGCTGAAAACAATTAATGGTGATTGGATCGGTTCAGAGAAGTCTGAAGTGGCACTCTGGGGCCATGTTAGCCAGGGCAATCTCTGATTAAGAGATTAACAGTGCTATTACTTCCTGGGTAGTGGCAGCAAGGAAGCTAGGAGAGATGAACTGGTAGACATTTGCAGTGAATGTGGAAGGATTGCTGCGGATCCGATTGAGGATTAACACCCCATTCTGGATCTTTTTGCAACTTTCATCTGCTTTCAACTCATTGCTTAAGTTTCCCAGTCTGTAGGTTCAATCACACTGACTTTTACACACCCCACCTCCATTAATACTGCACAGCTGCTCCCATCTTACAACATTAGACAAGCCGGCTTTATGCTACCTGCCCAGATCCAAATGAGGAAGAGGTTTAGTAAATGAGTGGGTGATGCAAAGAGTTGAACATCTAGCAAGAAACAGAGAGGCATTTGGTTTTGTCAGGAGTGAATGGACAAAACACCATGATGAAAGGTCACTCCCTGCCTGCAGGAGGGGGCAGGATGTCAAGGAAAAATACTAATACCTGAGGTGTGTTTTATAAAGGAGGCCACAATATACCAGGCAGTGATCAATAATGATAAATAAAGCACTTATGGCCTCATACTTGTGGCTTAGATTGGTTTCACTACATTAACTTGAGACTTCTCCAGTTAGTTATATTTAAATCAAATAACTTTTATGATTTGACAGCAGGTTGAGTAAATAAATGTACAGTTCAAATCATTGATGGCAGAAAAGGCTACATAGGAAGGTGCTATGCTCTTCACGGCCACAGTAGAATAGCTAATTATGCAGTTTAAGTGTGCCAGTTGAGGACAGCAAGAATGTACAGTAAAGACCAAAAGTCAGTAACTTTGCAGTTTAGTCAACAAAGCCAGGGAGTTGATTCCTGACTGCATTGGTGCAGAAGTTAGGTCTTCAATTGTGTAATCACACTAATTTTGCAGTAATGGGTTGAAAATCTATTATGATTTAGGCCACAGGCCAAGAGAGCACACTCCCTACTCCGATGTTTTTGTTGTTTTCTGTTTACATTTCTCAAACACAGCCTACAAAGGAAAGAAACGAATTATGAAAAAAGCTATGACTCAGGGCAGGCCCAGAATATGCTGGAAATTCAGGGAAGCCTACATCATCTGTCACACTCTTCTGTGGTGACATAGTCGCACCCTAAAGCTGCAACAGAGAGAAAGTTCAACACATCGTCCACAGGTGCAATCACACCTATTGTACAGTTAGGTTTTTTTAGTCAGAACTGTGGTGGAAATGTTTGCATTTGGTTTAACCAGCACACCACTCAATTACAGGTGAACCAGGACTTGTAGTCTGATTTTAGTCAATTTTTAGCCCATCAAGTTAGAGAGCAATTATGCAATTATGTCCTTTGTGAAATGAGGAGATTACACAGCCAGTTCTTTGGGAAATCATCCAATAACTTGAAAAGTTATTTGAATACCAGTCTACAGTGTGCACATTGTTTTTCCTTCCTGACTGTAGTTTTACCTTTCATTTTTTGAACCCTCTTCTCTGGACATGTTTTTCTGTTTGGAGGTGACAGTGACTCAGGCATTACAATAATAATTGTCTCCCTAATGCCACGAGACTGCGGGCAGCAGACTTTGAAGACTGCAGTGCTGTAATTGTCTTTCAGCCTTGTTTGGCCTCACTGTTCCTTGGAGCGTTTGTTAATTACAGCATCTCCCTGATTCAATTTCAGGTACCTCCGTGTCCCCAGCAGGACAAGTGAAGACAGGCAAATGGTTTTGTGTTACCTGGACAGCACGTTTACAGTTGAAATGAAAATGAACCACAGAACATTTTCAAATCTCCTCAGTTTTGCATTTGAAGTTTAAGCTGTGTTAAAATAGAAATGCAAATGTCTAACATCACTTAAAAGTCTTAAACTCCTGAGCTGTATGAAAATTAAACTTACTAATAGCAGCAGTGACACAAAGTAAAGTTTGTAGAACTAATGTCACAAAGGAAAACTTTTGAGCATAGGCTGAACAAATCTTATTTGCTCTTCAGCTCTTTATGATACAGGAATATTTGTTGTTTGTTATCTACGTTCGGTGGTATTTATTCTCACACAAGTCACAATGCCAGAAATTCTTCCTTCTCTATTCTATGCAACAGACACTGATGTCTGACTCCCCAACTTGCTGACCAGCCCAGTACTCAGGGAAATAAAGAAATGATGAGGATTTGTCATCTCTCTTGCAGGTGGAGTATCCTTTCAGAGGCATTTCATGCCACAACTCACAACACTTGTATGATCCCCAGGATTATTGGCTTCCAATAATATCACAACTCCCACAGTGCAGATTATGGCAAGTATAGTCTAGTTTACAGTCACTAGTAAAGACTGCAAAGGTCAAAACAAACATGTTGACATTTCTGTGAAAGGAGAGCAGAACGTTGCAGCTCGAGAACAGAAGTATTTTCTTTCGATGAGAGCAAATTAGATTTCAAACATGTCTAGAAGAACCTGCACAGATCACAACTCAGTTGACTTTAGGCAGCATGCTCATTCTTTCTATCTCTAAGAGTCAAGCACACTATTATGCATATTTCCATAATAATCATCTCTATTAACTGAATCGTAAGTAGTTTCTGCTGGAGTCCAATTAGACTTGATGTTTGAGGGGAATATAAAGGGCACTGAGGACTTTGTATGATGTATTATTGAATGGAAATTAATGGCAGCTTGTTTTGTCAGCTGTTACTGGCTATCTCTCCCACCATCTGTTGTCTTTTGCAGAAAGAAGAAAGACTTCTATTTCTCTCCCTTCTCTCAGTCTGTCAAAAGAACAGATTGAGATTGAGAGTCTTTGTACAAGGCTCGTGGATTCACTTCTTTTAAAAATGCTTCATGTGCAAGGAGCATTCTGTATTGTGGAATGTCATTAGAAGTATCAGAAGGGGGTATTTTAATGTAGTAACCCACAGCTTTTTTCTTTCCAAGCAAGAAGCAGTGAATCAACTGAAACAGTCCAAGAAAGCTTCTGCTGTTTCAGCCGACGGGGGTCAATTATATCGAGGAAAAATCCTCTGTGGCACAGGTAGATACGTGTTGTATGACTACAGAAGCAACATCATTTGTTTATTTGGAATAAATATGACTTTGAAGAAATGCTACAAATAGATCATTCAGCCATTTCTCTAAAGAGTTACATTCATATGCAACTACTGTATTCTGCACTAGCAACACTGATTTTGGTGGACACACAACGCCATCCAGATAATGCCACGATTTTTTGATATGTTCATACTGAACCCATGTATAAAATGTTCACTGTCAACGTTTGTCGTCAGACATCTTTCATCCATTCAAAAAGACACTTGTGACAACTGGGCAGCTCCTTCAGCGACCGGCTGCTCCACCTGCGGTGTCTGAAGGAGAGGTACCGTAGGTCCTTCCTGCCTGCTGCTGTCAGACTCTATAATCAGTACAACTCCCGGTAATCTACACTTGACTGTCAGTGTGCAGACTATTCGCTACTATACTTCATCTGCTGCTGTGCATTATCTTCATACATATATTTTATTCATGATGTTATCTACTTTGCTGTGAAATATTTTCATGTACATGTATATTATATATGTGCAATATTTTTATCTTATCTATTTGTTCATACTTACAACTGCACTCAGTCACTCTATTATTTATTTCTGTCTATACTGTGTACAGGACTATTTTTCTATTTATTTTTTATTGTATTTCTATATATGACACTTTTGCTGGCTGCTGTAATGCTAAAAATTTCCCCGCTGTGGGACAATAAAGGCTTATCTTATCTAATGCATGATTAAAGCAATTACGTTTATGTTTAGGCAACTAAAACACTTTGTCAAGGTTATGGAGCAGTTAGATTTTGAAACAAAGAAAGCAATCAAAGAAAGAAGCTGCACACTCATAACTCTGATACAATCTTTTCATTTTAAAAGTGTTGAGACTGATGGTTGGGGACATCTTGCCTTCTTCAGGATAAAAGTTAGCAATCATCTGACTGACACATACATATAGTGTTTATGTTTTATATCATATCACTTCACAGGGCAATCACCTTGAGCATATCAACATGAATCAACCCTGTCTCCTAGAAATGATGTTTACATACAACTAATTTCCAAAAGCAAATACATTGAGAAGGAAACGTAATGCCAACCGGATTGCGTTTTCTATTTCTAAATGAGGATATGCCATTAATCAAAGAATCTGACAAAAATGTTGATACTGAACATATCGATAAAATTTTCACTGAAAACGTATTTAATTTGTTTTCCACCAAAATATCCGATCTTACAATACAATATGTGCTTGTAGTGACTAAAGCATTACTAAACTTTTTTATGGTTATGTTAAGGACTTGGTTATGGTTAGGAAAGATAGTGGTTTGATTTTAAGTCTGCAGTGATTTGTGCCTTTGTTGCCTAAACCTAACCCCAGACGGGAGTCAGACTGAGACCCCCGGTCTCTGTTGTCACAGTGCTGTGCTTTGAGAGGTCATTCATAGACAAGAAATGCTATGAATGACCTCTCAAAAGTCACATGGCTTTTGATAGACACGCTGCCAGTCACAGGAGTCAAAACTGTGATCGTCGCCTGGTTCGAGACCTCTGAATCAGTGCCCGCATCTCTGTTATTCTAAGTGATTTACGTCAGTGTTATGGATGCTCCCTCCACCTCTAGTGTTTTCCCTGTGTTTTCCCCTTCCCTGGTGTTTCCATTGCCTCCCTCTGTCTGTCAGGTCTGTCATGTCAGTCTGTGTGCTTGACTGTGGGCGTGGGCGGGTCCTTCCTGTTTCCCTCTTCCCAGTTGTCGGCTCCGGTCTAAATACCACCAATCACTGCTCTCCAGCTCAGAAGCAATCATGCACCTGTTCTCCATCAGCTCATCAACTCCACAGCTTAAGTACTCCAGCAAACCAGTCCATCACTGATTGTTGTCTAACCCGTGCGGTAGTACACTCCCGGCCACTCTAAGTTACTTAGTGCTTTCTTAGTGTCATTTGATTTCACCCCTTTCTAACCGCTTTTCTTGTGCGCAGGATCATCTACTCCAGCCCAACTCGCCAGCCTCCCTGTGACTCGCCCATGCCCCGGAACCTTATCCTGTTTTCATGTGGAAACTCTCCTGGTTGCCGCCTGCCTCAGCCCACGTACACATCCCTTGAAATAAACCCTTCAAAACCCACTCGACTGTCTGTGTTTGGGGCTTGGGTCCAGCCTGTTTTACCCTTTTTCTAAAGGGGAAAGCCACAACAGTCAGGTATTTTGCTCATTGATGGCTGTTCAGCAATCAACCAAACAGAGCTTTGTAGGTGGGGTCAATGATGGCAATGTCATCTTATTATATAGCTAGGTAACTACCTAGCTAAATCCATGAAAAATTGCAACAGATAAATTGCCACAAAAATGGCATCAAGCAACAGAGCTGTACAGGTTGGTGTAAGAGGACTGGCAGAAATAACAACTCTTAAGTCAGCATTATTCCTTTAATTATCGTAAAAGACATCAATTGCTCCAAGCAACCGCTACTGCAGCTTTCATGCCTCCTGAGCTTCAAAACAGGTGACCTTGATTTAAACTCTCAAATGTCACCTTTCTCATCTACCTGCTTTGACTAAAAACACTTCACAGTCACTAACCTGTATATTTATTTTTTAAGAAAAGCAATTTATGAAATCTACCTCAAACCATAGACCACGGTGGAGGGAATTGATTTTTTACTGGTCTGTAGCCCCAGCAGTCATGGCATTGTTCCACAAAAAACAGGGCCTTCTGGGAGTTGGTGAGAAGCAAAGAGTAGAGAGAAAATACCATGGATTTGAATACTTGATAATCAAATTAAGTTTCCCAGAGTGCCATGGAACACCTGCGCGGTGCTGATAAGATAAAGAACAGAGGGGGAATGGTGGAAAGAATAATCACATGAGAAAGGAAACCCATAAAAGCCCAAACAAGGTGGGGGATAAGCAATGAATAATGTAATGAACTTGTAACAGCTCAGAAATGATCTCTCTCTCTTTTAGTCTCTTGTTTGCTCCATCTCCCTTTCTTCTCCATCTTTTTTTTTTTTCTTTTCTTGCTCTCAATATTTCTTTAAATATTTCCCCCTGAACTCATTATGTAACATCACAGGAGACCGGTCTTGAAAAGGATTCAACACCGAACAAAATTAATGCTGCTTCCTCAATACCCAGCCAGTACCAGGCCACTGAGTGGGAGTGAAACCTGTGACTGGCAAATTGAACTTCACTTTTAAGTATTTCCTAACAAAGCCACTGTTCATAATTGCAACTCATAAGAAACTGTCCCTGTCTGCAGTTCTTAAAACACCAAATGGTTTATCTCATCTCTGCACCAATGCGGCGACAGTACCTTAATGGTTAGAAAGCAGCTAACTTGATCCTATCGAGCTTCCTTAAAATGAAAATTGTGAGATCAAAGTGACAACCGGTTATGCTCTTCCACGCCTCCGAAATCTTTATCAGGGCAACGGGAGGATAACTGTTAAGAGAAGTAAGCTTGTGACCATGCAGCTGCTGATACACGTGCCTGTGTAGACATGAAGTTGGGGCAAAATCTGGTCCTGAGGTGCCCTTGAGCAAGACACTTTATGGTCAGCTGCTGCTGTCTGAAGAGGATGATTGTGGTTGAGCTGAACAGATGGATTGTTGGACGTTTGTGCACACAGAGATGACTTTCGTTTATAACACCTAACAATAAGATAGGTTTTCTGATTGTTTCTCCATGTCTGCCGATTCAAGGCCAACAAGCTGATTTAATTTGATTACAGGATTGTCTAGTGGAAACCCTATCAAGTATGTCGATATTGGATGATTCTTTAAAATGACAATGTTCTTGTAAATGACAGTCAGGTTTCAAACCAAATGTAACGCAAATTTGGAGAGAATTTCCTGAAAATCCGCAAAAGAAAATGTGACTGTGCGTTTCCATTCACTACCATTATGCAAATATTAGAAGCATCAAAATAAATAGTTGGTGGTGCTAAATATCCATTCGGATGGTATCAAACCACTGCAGCAGCAAATGGCGCAACGAGATGATGTAATTGAAAAAGCGCCACTCAAACCTCAAACGGTGGAAAACAATGTAGAAAAAGTGACGGGAATATGGCATTCATATTCATTTAAACATTACAGTCTCCTCTTCACTCCACACAGATCTGATGTTTCTTCTGTCGCTATACTGTATGTCTCATCAGTCGAGCCG
This sequence comes from Macquaria australasica, assembly GCA_005408345.1. Taxonomy (NCBI): domain Eukaryota; kingdom Metazoa; phylum Chordata; class Actinopteri; order Centrarchiformes; family Percichthyidae; genus Macquaria; species Macquaria australasica. Next base: position 184,926 of record SEMN01000530.1, on the reverse strand, counting down.
AAGCTTGAGTCACGTGCTTTATGTACATCATGATTTCTTAGCTAAGTCTGTTTCCTTTGCACTTTTTTGCATTTTATATTCATTGATGAATCAACTTTTCCACCTCAGCCAAGTGTAAAAACGTGTTTGCGATATTTCCAGTGTTTCCACTCAATGTTTTTAATGCACAAATTGAAAATGTGCATAAAAATATGTGAATGGAAATGCACTGAATGATTCTACATCCAATGGCAGCATTTCGCTTTCTTCCATACCTGGGCATAGAAACTACAGTATGGTTAAGGTTAGGGAAAGAGTGTGGTTATGGAAAATAAACTATGCTTAAGGTAAATGGATACTGTTTGGCTACTAAAACACTTGGGTAAGGCTAGGAAAAGACGGTAGTTCTGTTTAATAAAAAGGCTAACCTGATTGCATGTCTGTGACAGGATGCAAACCAGTCTCTGCTACATGACCAAACCATATACATTCATTCACATTGGCATTTTTCATTTCATTCCATTCAAATAACTCCTGCAAAAGCTGCATGTTGTATTTTTCAATTCCAGTTTGCATATATGGCTTAATCTTGACTCCCACGACATACAAACTTCATATGTTCTTATTATGTATCAGTGTTTTCATAAAAATACAGTTTTTAAACAATTTTCAAAATTGTGGCTTTTTAAGGGGCTTGACTTAGCCACTATGGATGAACAATCCAATACAACAATGGAGAGATAACAATATAGCACTTTTAAGGGGTAGTTGGAGAGATCACTCAAATTTAGTCAAATCTCAAGAGGCACACATTAACCAAACTGAAGTTTAGCCACAAAACTCGACATTACATCTTTTTGTTATCGTTACTCTGTGCATATATTTTTTGAGGAACAGTTTGACTTATCCTTATTTTAATCCTAAAATATAACCTGAATGCATAAAGTTTCTCTCAAGTGATGCTTTGCTGTGTATCGTCGTCACCACTTCTCCGTTGAACATTCTCCTGTGGTATTAAGCCACAGCACTGCAGGCACTACAGCTCCAGCCATCTGGTCAGCCTGTCTGCTCCTCTCCTCTGCTGTCACTCACTCCTGCCCCCTCAAGTGTCACTCAGCAGCCTGGTGGGCGCTGTGGTTGCGAAGCAGCAAGAGAACATTAGCATCATAAACTCTAATTACTGAGGTTAATAGTTGACAGTTGCAGTGAAAATACTTCAAGGGTTCTCAATTAAACCTTTATTCAGCGAGGCAGTCTCACTGAATATAAAACTACACCAGGAAGTGAGGCGCACAGACAGTGCCAGATACGAAAGAGAAGTTCTTAAGAATGAACTTTCAGACGTTATAAAACCACACTCACAGTACATTCATGTTTTTTCCACCCCAGCGTGTCACCAAAGGGGTGATAGAGATGAAATTTGGACCTCACATTAGTAAGTTTCAAATTTCCCAATATGATGCACTGAGTCACTACTGTTTAGCAGAGAGTTTGGGATTTTGTTTTAAATGTTTGATTCGTGATTTCCTAAGAAATAAAGACCATGCAAGACCAAAGAAAGGCCAAGACTATAAATATATCAGTAGGTGGTCATAGTGAACATGTTATATATATATATATTTTTAATTACTTTTAATTTTTGAAATTTGATTCCATGGCCATTTGGAACATAACATATATTGATGCATTTCCACCAGAGCTGCACATGTGTTCATACATATAGTATACTCTTGACCTGAAGAACTGTTTAAATTTGTGGACTTTCTGGCAAAATCAAGAGGGGAACAATCAATGTCTTATATGTAAAGACAATGCAATGCAGTGAGGTGTCTGAAATGCAATGATGAAAAGCAGAATGGCAATCCTCCAGAGTCCTTAATATTATTTCTGAGTGTATTACTGCACCTAAACCATATTGAAAAAAGGAAAAGCTATATCATCATTTTCTTATGGCAGCTTGCTTTTGTTAAATGAACTCAGTTTTATCATTTACAGTAACCATCATAGCTAGGTTAAGTTTCACCCATACTTATGTGTATTATTATACACATATTGCCAAGCCTACATAAGGTTTAATATACCCTGCATGCCAGTTTGAAACAATGGTTAAACTGTGTGATGTATCTCAAGGTACCATTTTAACAGACCCCTACCAGCCATATTTATTACCAGCCAATAAATATTGAATGCGGCCATTGTAAAACTAGTATAAACATTATTTGATATTGTTTAGATCAGTCTGTGTGTTTATCGGTGTGGAAATTATCAGGTATTCCTAACATTTTTGAGAGGTATGGCTATGTTATGTTTCGGCTTTGGATATAAAGACTTGGACAAGACTAGGCCATCAACAGCTTGGCTATTTATTTATCCAACATCTCTGCCAAACCTGTCAGGATGGCGCAGTGTATTGGAACAAATCCTTCCCACCCATCAGAATTTCAAGACATTCCCAATCCTCCCTTTCTCTACCTACTTACATGTGCCACTGCAAACTTTGATTAAGATGATGCTAATGATGAGTAAGCCAGAACATTTCACTTGCAAAGAGAAGAACCACTTCACAAATGATAAAGCAGATGATTAAAGTCTTATGGGTAGAATTATTATCATTTGTGATCAAAAAATAAAATCAAGCCAGCAGCTCTCTTTTAACGTGGCCTTTGACAGAAGAAGCAGGGGCTGCAGGTCACACGGCTTGGCAACACGTGTTGAGAGCGATCTTAAATATGACTGTTACCTCCTTAAGGCAGCTGTTCAGTGCTCCCTGCAGGGCTCCTAATGAGACTGAAATCCATCCACTAGCAACACGAGTGTGACTGTTTACACGCTGAACTTATTAAGACTCCTTTATTTCACACCGTCTTGCCCTCGAACGTATGTGCACCTAATGTAGCACAGTGTGGAGCACTTGCAAACACAGGTCTGTGCATGCAGTCAGTCACGCATGTATCTTCGCACATGTCCAAACATTCTGAAGTGCTGCAAACCATCTGTACTGTATGTGCACTCACGCAAAGACGCGAGTACATAAACTCCGTAAAACACAATCATCTTATTCATCTGTCCTCTTTATCTGCTGATTTCTCGCCTCTGGATTTTTCTCCCTGATTTCATCTCTCCACCATCTTCCCCTTTGTCTCCCCTATCTCTTCCATCTCAGTGCTTTCACATCCTCGCCTACCTTTCTCTATCTATGCTGCCTTTTCAGTTCCACGAGTAAGTTATACAGAAAGCAAGAGAGAGAGTGAGACCTATAGTTATAGCTCTGTTAACTCTAATGGTTGGGCTTTTCGTCAGTACACTTTGGCTGAAGTATGCACAGGGTTGTGAAGGAGTGGAAAAGAGATGAAGGGGACAGTGTAGAAGAGGGAGAGGTTGTGCGTGTCCTCAGCGTGAAAGCATGCACGTGTATTTGTGTGTGTGTATGCGTGTGTCCATCTGTGTGCAGTTCCGTGTGTGTGTGTCCTGTTTCCACTTCCCCCATCTGTCCCTTCTGCCTTGACGTCCAAACCCTCTTCTAATATGCTGTCCAATAAGCCAATGATTATCATATCGGTGCAATATTAGCTTCTATCACCGCCTGGCTGAGGATCAGTAATTGCTGTCCGTGCAGAGGAAATGGGAAAGGAAATTACATCTGCCTATACAAAGAGATCGTTTCCTTGTTAGTCCTAAGGGACTGTGATGACCCCCCGTGTGTGTGTGCATGCACTTGTGTGAACTTGAAAGTGTTTGTGTATGTATCTGTGTGTGTGGAAGCCCATGTGTCCATGTTTGCATTCATAATAGACTTTCTCAGTATGCAGATGAATCTGGCACTAATATCAGAGTTGTATTAGGAAGAAGATTTGGACAAGGGCAGCGCTGATGTATAGGTGTCTCCTGCTGTCTGTGAGTGAGGTCTATTTCCATACGAAATCAAAAAAATAGCTTGGTGTTGTTTCATAAAAACAGCCCCCAGGCCAAGTGTAGAAGGGTTTGTATGGATTCTGTAATCATTGACTATCAGCTCACAACTGAAGGATTTTATTCTAATGCCTTTCTTTGCCTTGACAAAAGGCAGTAGACTGGCATATGTTGCACAGATGTTTTATTGTTCAAAACCATTTTATCCTCAAAGGGACATAGATTGCAGAAAAATAAGCTGTTCCAACATACAGTGAATCCATATTGTACATTGAACCTGTATTGTAATGGCTTTCTTTGCCTTGACAAAAGGCAGTAGACTGGCATATGTTGCACAGATTTTTTTATTGTTCAAAACCATTTTATCCTCAAAGGGACATAGATTGCAGAAAAATAAGCTGTTCCAACATACAGTGAATCCATATTGTAAATTGAACCTGTATTAAAATACTTTTATAATGACTTCAGTGCGGACTTCATGTTTTTAAACTTGAACCTGAGGTGAACCTGAGATGACTCCTCATCTTGAGCTGACATATTTATCTCTATCTACTGGTATCTTCCATATTCTTTCTTTTCTCAATTACTGGTTTGTCAGTGTTGCTGTTAAGATCTTTCAGATCTATAACTCTTTGTTGCCCATGCAGCCAAACATAAGGATAATCAAGCCCTAATGTTATTAGCAACACCAAACCACTTGCTTTACGGTACCAAGTCTGTGGGTGGGACTGAGTTTAAATCTTTCTGTTATTCATTATTATGTCAGTCTTTTTTGAAATAAATCAGCATTATCTAAAAAGAGGCCAAAAATTACTGAAATGTGTGTACCTTACCAGCACTAATCCTGTTGATATGTACGTAGGGGTGGGTGATATGGCCAAAATCTTCTATCATGGTATATGTAATTTTATATCACAGTAACGGGGTGGGTGGGTGTGTATATATATATATATATATATATATATATATATATATATATAACACGATACAGTAATTGTTCTGTGAATTAAATTGAGAATAACCATACCGTATTTCATGCAGTATGCTGTATTTTCAATTTCACTCTCCTCCTCCATGTTTTCTTGTCACTCTCTTCTTCTTCTCCTTCTGCGGCGGTTGGCAAACCAGCTTAGAGGTGCATTACCGCCAACTGTCACTCTCACGTCACATGAGAATAAGTTCCAAATCACGTTACCTTGCGAGGCAGCTGGATAATCCAGCCCTGTTTTGCTACATAGCCTGCCCCGAATATATCGCAGAGACACTAAGGGATAGCTCCAGCGGTGGAAACGGTATTGCCAAATCTCTACCTGTGGACACATTTCTATCATCACACGGTATATACCGTCATATCGCCTATATGTAAGTAATAGAAAGCATTATAGAAAGCATAATATACTGTGCCAGTATAAGGTACACTGATGGGAAAAAAACACAACCTCAGTCAAATCCAGCATTGGAGAAATAATGGTCTTTCTCCTCCAACATGCATTGTGTTGACAATGAATAATAAATGTCTAGGTCATAAAAAAAAAACGCATATACAGTATGTAAATGTACTGTTTATATATTCATGCACATACTCAACTGCCTGTCTGCTCTAAACAAGATGATTGATAACATGCTAGCATTGAAAAGACACAGAGCTGCACTCCTGAGAGGAGCTGGAGAAAGTGGTACTGCATATTGTATATCTTTCTCCGTAAGCTATGTGAAGATCTGCTGCACACAACAAGTAATCTAATATAGTGTTGAGTCTGAAAGTTAAGGCTTTTATTTTTCTTTCTACCACTACAAGTAATGCAGTTTAATTTGACTCAAGACACTTTTTGGAATTAGTTACTGCAACTTCAAACAGAAAAAGACAGTGCTTTTATGAAGCTGGAGACTCAAATGAATGAAGCACGTTGAAATTAGCTGATTTGCATTGGAACAGCTCACATGAAGGCTCAGTGCCATGTTAAATAACTTGTTTCCACTTACGATCCATCTTTGCATTTCGAGGTGTTACATAATTTTGAATGATTTACACTGCACTTAACACTCATACATGCAAATTGGACAGATCTATGTAGGTAGAGACGTAGGTAGGCAGAGAGATGGAAAGATGGATGATTGGATTAAATTAAAGCACAGTTTGGGTTTATTATTGCCACCATAAAAGTATGTGGGTGTTATATTGACATTGATCATACTTGAGTAGGATGAGACAGAGAGCTGACTGGACTGCTCCATCAGGAAACCATTCCAGCTCCTCCAACTCCTTCTCTATATTGCATACAAGACCACTTTAACTCCCACTTAGTAAAATGAAGCTGCATGTACATCAATCTATTTTTTAAATCCACCAACCCTCTCCCATATGTTCCTCATATGTATATATATATTCCTCTTGTATTTGACCTGAAAGTGATCTTGTTCAAACATGATTCTAACTTTTCTGACTGTTTTTATTCATTAACCCAACATTTGTCATTTTATTCTGAAACTCAATATTGAGGCACTGTGGCCTTGACCCTTGCAGTTGCACACACACACACACACACACACACACACACACACACACACACACACACACACACACAAATACATACATATAAATAATATTAGTGATTCAATCAGGAAAAAAAAGTTATTATTGCAGAAGCTTTATTTGATTAAAAAAACAAAAACAAACTTTGATTTGATGGATCTATAGGAATAGAGCCCCCAAAGAGAGTTCCCCCAAAGGGAGCCACAGATGGGGCCTTGACATTGGTGATGATGGGATGGTGGAGGGACGTAGCTGCAAAGAGGTGTAGACTGCAATGGCAGCAGAGAACAACAAAACAGTTAAGGTGGTTTAAATATTATTCAGCTTAGATGATCATTTGCACTGCAATGTTTATTTGACCTGCAGGGAAGTAGTCTAAAGTATTAGCATGAACTAAAATAGATATCTCCATTTTGGACATTGTTAAGACACCGCTACTCGACCGTGATTTTGCAGTTCACCAAACTGTGGATTTGCTTCATCTTCAGCATTGCATCCATTGATTGCAACAATTCCTTTTAATGGAAATGGGTTAGTGCAAAATGTTGCTGTCTTACTGTAAATACTGCTGTGACCCTCTCCTCCCTCCTTCCTTGACTTCTCAGTGAGGAGATCCAGCAGCACGGTGCCAGCTCGTATGACCCGAGGGAGCAGAGAGAGGACAGAGGAGGCGGGGAGAGTAGATTGAGCCACAGTACTCCTGCTGTCAGGTAAACATACAGTGTACCCACAACATCATCCTCTGTCTTCCTCCTGTATCCCCCTCTCTGTCTCTGTTTTTGTCTCTGTCTTTTGTCTGTCGCCTCAGTTCGCCCTCCCCTGCTGTTTGCACCGCAGCCAATATTTGGGTCACTGCAGATATCGCATTGTGTCACGACACCAACGCGCTCAAATCGTTCTCACTTTCTGGGGAAACACACACACAGGTTTATGCGCACGTGCACACAAACACACACTGTACTGGGACCTTCTTATACAGGTTTTACCTCTCTCGTTTTCTGGCTTTGCTGGTGACAGATGGGATGCGGTTTGTGTATCTCGTGTGGAATTGTTTGTGATTGGTGAAGGACAGAGGGAAGAAGGAAGAGTGGAAAGTGAACTGCAAAGCACTGTGAGTGTCTGTGTGCACGTGTGTGTGTGTGGGTGTGTGTGTGTGGAGTGTACAGGACAGAGCGTGCCAACAAAGTGCCCCTTGGGAGCAACTCTCCATGTACATACTGATCTCTGTGTTGCCTAACTTGACCCTTTCATTTAATAAAGCTGAGAACACACCATAACACTGAAACATTTCAAAGACCAGACTCCAAAGATAAGACTATTTCGACCAAAATATACAGATTATACAGTCAGCAATGAGCACATATTGAACAACTGAGTCAACACAGAATGGACTGGACGACAGTTAACTACAATTATAGTTGCGCAGCTAGTCCACCCTTGAAAGACGCAAGAAAACAAATTTTCACATCCCTAAAACAGAAACAAAATATTTCTAGGACATATTTGTTAAAAACTTGTTTGTTTTGCTAATTTATAATGCAGATTGTGCAGAATAGGCCATGAAACAGAGGAAAAGGCTAAATTTGGATGAAATGCTGAATGGAAAGACATGGGGAACAGAGACTATAGTGTTTGCAAAGAGCGCTAAAGCTGGCTAGTTTATAGGAGGGAAAGTGAACTTCAAGTGAACCCGACTGAAACTAGATAAACTGGATTATTAAATAATTCTCATTCACAGCACACCACACTATTGTCATTTGCTCACAGTTTTCAGACATTTTTTCTCCTGCTATATGATGTGGACAGTTTAAAATAATCTTAATAATAAGTCGGTCAGCGACTGGATCAGAAACGAACATTAAAACAACACACACACAGCAATTTCTGTGGGATTGACAAGGTTGTGATCAAAATCAATGACTTGGGTGTCTTGCCAGGTGCTGAAATGTCTGATTTTTCAAAACTCACTCTCCATCCCGTAATCTATTGTGACGAGTGTTTCATGTATGTGTCACTATCAGTGAGACTTTCCCCACCCACTTTACAGAGGACCACTTTTGAAGTAAAGAAAGCACACAATAAGCACAATTAAATGAAAAAAAACTACTCAACAATAGCTTCAGAAAGAGGAGGTAGAAACAGTATGAACACTGCGAAAAATCTATATTCATCATTCCTACTGTCCATCTGTGCGCCTGGTTAACCTTTGACCTTACTGCATTTGCTGCTTGAGGTAGGTGCTTATTTTGTATTTGTTCTTATTTAGGAAACACTTGCAGACTCCAACAACCAAGTGAATGAATAAATCATTGTTTCATTTACGTTAAAATGTAAATGTGAAAATACAAAAACAGTTTAATGCCAGTAAATATTTACATTTATAGTACCCACTTTTGCTAATGGAGAAGTTGTGTGTATCCTTCATGACACCTTGACTCCTTTGACTTTCCATGTCCTTTTATATACCTGAGGATCTTTTTTCTTGGCTTTACCCACCACACACACACACACACACACACACACACACACACACACACACACACACACACACACACCCTGACATCTCTTACTCTTGCCCTACAAATACCACTCACTGTCACTCCCTCAGAGAGCTCCATCGAACCACTATTGACCGCTGCTGGGGCTAATCGAAGGCCCCAGTGGCCTCCTTGTCCTGTTGGTTAATGGTGACCCACCTACCCTCCTCTCCCAGTCGACGCAGCCGTCGCCCTCCCTGTCCTATCTCTCCATCTCACCCCTCCCTCATGCTCTGGGTTGATTCGATGGCATTGATTCCTTCCACCTCTTGACCTCCTTCTAGAAGAAGATTTACTGATGTAGCTTTCCCACTTTGAACACATTGCTGTCTCTTTCTAGTTTCAGTTTTACTGCATTTCCACAAATAATTGTTAAAAAAAATCTGCTTGATAAAATTGGGTATGTTCAACTAAAGTGTATCGAGATAAAATGAACCAAAAGTGTTGGTAATAATACTTTTTTTTGCTGCATGTTTTCATTGCATCTTTAAGGTTAAAGAGAAGTTATTACACAACTGCTTGTCATATTATAAAGACTAGAGACCTAAACACTAGATCGTAAAGTATAAACTATTTAATCAAAAATCATATTCTATTTATTTATTGTTCAATTATATTTCCTGTATTTTCTGTAAATTGAATCTCCCTACATTATTGAATGGTACCAGGTATGTAATTTTGGTGGAGAAAAATTCCTTTAATTTTTGTTTAATTCGCTTTTTCTGTTAAAATTAAAAAACAAAAAATCAAATGTAGACTAAAGAATTCATAATCAGCCTAAAAAAGCCCAACATGTGTAATATGTGAGAACTCACAGAATGTAAACTCCACACACACAAAGCCTTCTAAGGACATAGCCTTGGTGCTGTCAATGGTTGTCATGGCCCTGATATTGTAACTGCGAACTAATATAAATGTGCAGCTGTGACATACTCTGCAGGTCAGGAACCTTTTGTTCTACATGGATGTGCACTGTATATACAGTATTTATATGATATGGTCTTTATTATTGGTCACCCTTCCCCAATTGCTTGTTTAACTTTGTAATATATACCTTCAAATTCACTAAAAAGGACATGGCCAAGTCGTGGAGCAATAACAGAGTGGATTTGAAGTGTATTTGATTTTTATTTATTCAGTGTCGTGTTGGAAACAAACCAATGGAGGAGACTGTAAAAGACCATTTGTTCATTAATTCATAGTACATGTCGTATTCTGAATCCTATTTATGTCATTCCTTGGATGGAACTACCATGGGTTTTTTTTCCTTCCAAGCCTTGGAACAATTGCATGAGCTTGGAGCCAAGCAATCTGTTGATGTTCTTCAGTTATGGATGGCTGCATAACGACACTCCTCCTGCAACCGAAACAACTTTTTAATCAAGTTAACGTCGGCGCCAAATCATCCTTTTCTTTTGCTAAGTTGTTTTTTTTTTCTCCCTCTGTTCTCTTCTTTCTTCAGTCGTCTTCTCCACCGTTGCCACACACGCACCAGCTCTCATCTTCTTTTTTGGTATATTACCCAGTCCCCGCTAGAACGGCTCAATTGTTTCAGCTGAAGACAGGGCCCATAAAGTGCCATTAAAGATGTATCACCACAGCAGCTAATGTTTTCTTATCCATTGTCGAAGCACCTCCAGGACTAGGAGACTAACAGATTCTTTTCCAGGCCATTTGCAGTCCTCCCTCTAACCTCCTTCTACTCCCCCACCCCCCCACCTCCCTGTATGTCACCGCCTCTTTCCTCCTCCTTCCTCTTCTGCCTCTTGTTCCTGCTTTTTCTCCCCGATAAGTTACAGCTCAACAGCACTCTGCATCGCTGATGATGTATATTAAGACTCCACAAAACCAGGATGAATCCATTCAAGGGGTAGCAGCCATATTCTTTTATCATTTCGGATTTTTTTCCCCCTCCAAAACGCGATTCTTTGCTGAGCTGTACACGATGTCTCCAGACTTGTGGTACAAGTCCTGAACTGTAATCTATTCAGGTTGTGGAGAGAGAGAGAGCAAGATAAAGAGGAGAGGAACAGGTTGAGAGAGAAAAGGGTCTGAGAGGGAAGAAAGTAGATGGTGGCAGGATGGTTTCAGTTCTGTCTTCAGTCCCCTTTGGGAGACACTCCCAAATGTACAGTGCTTCATCTCTAGGACGCACATGACTGATGCACTGAATCATTTCTCATCCTACCTTGTTCGCTTCAATGAGATCTGCAGGTTGTGGGCTGCACACTTCATCCTCAATTATATTTAACAGCTCAAAATGAGATTAGGGATTGAAGACAGAGTGCAGCAGATGAAGTTCACTGCTCCCCTACACTATGTTGTAATCATTCTACCAGTTACCAGCTGGATGCACAAGAACAGTAAAAGTACCTAGAGCACCATGATTTTTAAAAAAACAAACAGCTGCAGACGGACACGATTGTTTATTGACTTGATGATGTCAGGCCTTTGGGACTTGGAGATCATTTGACACGATTATTTACTGATTGAAGGGGAATGTGCCAAAAAGAAAAACAATGGTGTCTGGCCCGAGATGTGAGCAATAGCCTGTCAGTCATCTCAAGGTCAATAGGTGGTGCCATGTTCTAAGGCCCACAGAAGGAGGGGTAACAAAAAGTGAAGACGTGTACACTGTATGATCAGTTGTTCCATGGAAGAACTCATTTTTGCTGTCTTGGTTGATTCAACAGTAGACTCTGCTCACATCTGAACTCATCTCGACTCTGTTGTTTTTATTTGCCAGTATTACTTTTTTTTTTACAGTGTGGTGAAGATCTGAAGAACATCTGGCCCATCTTCAAGATTTTTTCAACCACATGAGTTACAGTTAATTACTTTAAAAAAAAGGTACAGTAGAGAGAGATCAAAAAGTACACTTTTAGAAACTGTTTAAGTAGTTTGAATTTGATTTGATTCCAGTGTCCTGCCATCATTTCTAATCTGACTGATCGATCTGAAACCAGGTTGTTGCTTGGCAGGTGTTTCAGAAGAAGATCACATCATAATTAGATGTGAAAATGTGTCCAAAAGCATGAGCAGTAATTCAGTAATTAAAGGCCTGCAATATGAATGTCTGTGTATTATATCTTGTGTAGCTGTACAATATTTATTTATATTTATAAACAAACTGGAGAAGCACATAAAATATGTTGCCATTATTCAAGGGTCTTGATTCTTTCATCAGCAGACCAAAAGGAGCTAGCCTTGATGAAAATCGTTTTGCTTTTAATCACAGTTCTGAGCTCATCACATGTATAATAGTGGAACTAGCGGTAGTATGTGACTCATTTGGGATGACTCATGTTTTTTCACAGTCATTGAAATTGAGAAAATTTAATAAATGTGCATGTCTCTTGCAACACCTTAGAGCCGCTTAATACATCAGCTCAGTTTTCTACTACTGGCCAAAGGAAAAAGGTGAATGTGTAAGAAAATGCACCCATGTTTAACTCAATTCACTCTCTTTCAGTGTCTCTTCTCTACTTGTGCATCTCACAACATTAATGACGAACATTTGATTTTATCACAAATATAACAAGGTGTAAACAGATTTCACCTCACTTTAAGACATGTTTGTTGTTTCTATATTTATTCTGTAAACCGAAACCTCACGTATATGAGACAGTAATCTTTTAGATCAGTGAACAGCCAGGCATATCATGTGCTGAGGTCTTGCAGTAGGTGGAGAGCAACTCCCCTGCCTGGCTCTGAAAACTCCAGCTGCCTTGAGCTTTCGAGGTGATCTTTGTTGATGCCAGCATGACGCCGCAGCACGTCGGAGGCAAGTCAGAAACAAATCAAACCAGCAAGTAAGGCGCGCTGATCACCATGTGATCGATTCTGCACAGGCCTGACTCAACTCAAACAAGCCTAATATCCCTTGATTTGTGGCCACAGCCCCTGAGGTTCAGAAAAAGTTAAAAAGCCTTCAGCCACAAGCAACAGCATATATCGGTGGGAAACCTGGTCTTCATCCTTCTGAGACAAAAGCAGCGCTTTCGAAAACACAACTCTTTTTGTGATATTGAGCTAAGGTTTTTGAAATATAGCCTTCCATGGTGTTACTAGGACTTGGGACTTGCTGAAGGACACTTTCATGGCAGATGCTTGAACCTTTCCAGCTGAAGGGGATCTCTCCAATCACACACACGCACACACACACACACACACACACACACACACACACACACACACACACACACACACACACACACACACAAATTGTGTTTGACTACAATAAGAAAAGATCTGAATGTGGATCGTCCTAGTGGGAGCCTGTCAACAAAAAGATCACAAGCTTGATCCATATGTTACCAAATGTCTACCTGCTGCCCCGCTAAAACAGAGATGATTAGTGTGCATTTAAATGTAATCCTCCCATGACAATTTTGTATTTGTCCCCACAGGACTCCCCTCAAGCCCACTGTAATGGCTTTATTCTCCACCAAATTGGAGCTAAATTATGAAGGCTTGGTGAACAAAACCCTGACAAAATGCGGAGAACTAGTCCAATCAACACCCCAATCCAGCCACCTCGAGTGATATCTGATGTGTGACAACTCTATAAGCCCACTGAGAGTTTCATCTTCCAAGGATATAAGTGTAGTTTGCACAAGGAGGAGCAACTGAGGTCTCTCAGGATGCTTTGCTCGGTGTCAATGCTGTCCTACCCCTGTCTGTCTGACACTGTTAGTCCCTACAGTATATACTGCTGCTTTCACTTTTCACTACCCCTTCTGTTATCTTGTTGTGCCTCTTTTCTACTTTTTTTTTACCTACAGTATACATTTTATTTCTGCTTCCAGCACACCTAAAATGTCAGATTCTGCCATCCATCAGCCCATCAGCCTGCAGTATTTCAACCATGGTTTTCCACCCACTCGTCGCCAGACCATTGCTTCAGTCTTTGCGGTAGCAAGCTCTCAGGCCTCCAGTACTAGAAGATAGTTTGTGTAACTGTTCTGTCTTACTAACCCTGCTTTCTCCTGTGCTTCAGGTCCACTCTACCCACCTGCCTTCCCAGCTCACCTGCACGCCCTTCTGCCTGCCAGCCCTCTCCATTCCCCAAAGCCTGCCATCCTACTCCTCTGGATTATCCCCTCACTCACCGACTCCCCTTCATGCTCACTTTTTCCTCAGGCCCAAAATAAACCAGTGTGTTTCACTCCTTACTCCAGTGTCTGTGTCCAGCACTTGGGCTCCGCCCGCTAACATACATCAGATTCAGACCTAGTTCAAGAATGCATGACCTATAATCTCCTGATAGCAAATAGATCAGTTCTACTGAGTTTCCACGTGGTCTTCTAACTCTCGCCCCATCACCTTTTTCTCTCTCCATCAGTTCCTTTCATCATCTTATACATGTATGTTGAAAAATATGCCACTTAAATAACTGCCTGTGTCAGAATTCCCATCACTCTACGATCCCAGGAAGGCAAGCCAGTGTACAGAACATCACATTTCAGACAAGACACCGGGAGGCAAGCTCACATGTATATCAGTCCTTATAGACATCTGAGCCATGTTCTCTGATCTTGACAGAGATGAGACAAGGCGCAGTTTGGTGCGGTTAATGGGTCAGTGTCCGTCTGTACAAACAAGCCAATAGATAAACAAGCCGTGACGGGAGAGATGAAAGCTGGGGGAGTCGAGAGAGGGGTCGAGGGGCGGTGAGGCTGCGAGATGGGAGATGATGAACAACTACAAAGGCAAAGAGAAATCAAAATGGAAATGAGGCACCACCAAAGAGCACGTCGGTCTCCCACTAGATGAGTTTGAAAGCCAGGCAAGAGTGATGGGAGGGAAGAGGAGGAAAAGGCTGAGTTTAGTGATGAGGTTTACTCATCACTACATTTACTCAAGATGACAATATGACTATTTATGGCAATTGAATCAATCAATCAATCATGGTTAAGATACTGATGCTTATGACCTGCATTTCTTTAAATCCTGCTGCTTTAGTTTACAGTGAAGAAACACTGAAGCATGAGTTTTTCCATTTCACATTTCTCAAGAGTTCAAAGAAGAACCTGCATTACTGAAAAGGGAAAAAATACAATGTCAACAAACATTTGTCAAGCATTTTTGCATATGACTTCTTCTCACATGAGCGAGTTACTGACACTACACTAGTTTTTACATATTGGTAATGTCATGAAGATTTTGTTTTTTTTCCCTGGTGGTTATTTAGGATTAGTCAGATATTCTAGGAGACTTCAAATCCTCCTGCTACAATGCAAAACATGTGATCTTTGATGTGTTGCTTGTTGTGATGGTCAAATCTGGTACCATTTTAAGTAATTGTTAGGTTAGATAAAAAAAAGGTCAGGAGATTGCACTAAAACATTTGACTACTGGGAAACTAAACGAGGGAGTACAAAGCATCAGGGAGAGAGAGGGCATGTGAGATGTAGAAGTTATTTTCTAAAATTGCTGAGCCACTGAGTTTTTATGCTTTCCTCTGCCAACTTTGTAAGAAAAATAAAGTCAGTCTGACTGAGCTGGAGTTCCAGCCTCAGCTGATCACCTGGTAGCTGATCAACTAGCTGGATTTTTAAAGGCTGTGCACACCCACACCACTTTTGCTGATTAGACTTCTCCTCAGTTTGGTTGGAGTTTACAGGGTGTTTGCAGAGGTCACCACACTTCATATACTTAAAAAATTTATAAAAATGTGAAAGTTGTCCTGTGCCACCAGCTTCAACAAAACTAAACAGGAAAGTTAGAAAGTAGATGTCAAACAAGTCCTGAGAAGAGCTCTAACTAGTCAAAGTGACTGAAAACAGCTGTATAGCTGTATTAAATATTCCCTGAATTAACTGCTATAAAGTGATAAATCCCTTCATAAATGGAGGGGAGAGATGTACATAAAAAGAGAAGGTATATTTGAAAAAAGACCCATTGCCATATGGTCAGTACTAAAATTTCACAAACTTGTGGCAGGTCAGGACATTGCAACGGGAGAATTGGCCCGGAGTGTCAGGCCAGTGTTAAAAATCCAAAATGACATGGGTAAATAAAGCGAAAGCAATGCGGGGCAACTACAGTCACTCAGAACTCTAGAAATGCACAAGATGTATATGCATGGAAATAATATTGAAAATAAAGACCTGTCTGCTCTTTGTTAGGTGGAAGTACATCCAGTTACTCAGAGCTACAAGAGCTTCATGTTGATTAACACAAGTCCAGACGATGCACGGAGAACTCTGTTTCAAATTGCATTATTTGGGTAATTTATGCAGACTGTCCTCCCCAAAAATACGTCCGCAGCAGCTTATTATGACCCATATTTACGTTTGTATGTATGGCGACCTCTAGTGGCTGTAGTAATTATGACGGAAGCAAAAGCGCAAGTCAGGTGAGGTAGTATAAAGAGCGACAAAGTCCGCATAGGGATGATGGGTCAAACAAAACAGGACTTACCTTACCTGTACTGTAGTTTATGTTGGAGGACAAACTAATGAAGATGGGATGCTATTGTTCCTATGTGATTTTTACTGAAAAGGTGCGTTAAAGGTAACTCTGAATGTGTTATTTTGCCAGGCAAGCATGGCCCTGCCCTTATGAAAAGCAGTGCAATTTATTTAAATTTGGTGTTCTATCATATTGCAAAAGAAGTTGTCAGAATAAAGTTAAAAAAAATGCAATAGATGGAATACAAGTTTGAGACTGTGGAAAAGTCACAGAAAAATTTAGAAAGCAAGTGTAAGTGAGGCAGCACATAATGAAATGTGATTTAGAAGAAGGAAAGAGTGGGAAATGTAATAAAGAAGAGGAGGAGGAGAGAGGGGAAGCAGATCAAGAAGAGAGTTTTAGGTCCAACTAGCAATCAAGAAACTTGTAAATTAGGGCAAGAGGGAGGACAGTGAGGGGGATAATAAATGAGAAATGTGTAGAGAAATAGGATGGAAGGGGTTAGCAGCAAAACAGTGAGGGATAAAACACAAAGAGACAACGCAGGAAATAACAAAGGAGAGTGTGGCAAAGAGATTGAGTGGAAGAGAGAGAGAGGAAATGAGACACTGATGGAGACAGACAGGAAAGAGAGCTGTTGGGAGACGCAGAGGCAGGATGCCAATATGATGTCTTCATCTTTCTGTTAACGTCATGTCAAGCGTATGCAGCAGATGACCAGGACAGGCAGGGGGCAGGTGAGAAACCTCACACAGGGAGTATCAGTCTTCCCCTCTGCCCCCTCCGTCACTTCTTTAACACTCACTTGCTATTTTCACCTTTATCATCCTGCACTCTTGTCTTTTTTTCCTTGTTCTTCTCTTCTTTTGATTGTACGACAGTCATACATTTGCCATGGCAGGATAATTGGAGGTGAAAATCATCCCTCTATGGTGGGTCCAGCACAGATCAACTGTTCTGATTTTGTTTTTCCTTACTGGATAGTTGACAGTACAGAAAGGTCAGACTTCAGCCCAGAACACTATGTGGGACTGTGTTATGCTTGCTCACCAAAAGATGTGTGTTTTGATGATGTCCCTTGTTATTTATTTGCATATAATGCTGCAACATAGTAATGTTCAGTATGCAGTATATCAATATAAGCAACAATATTAAATATCAATATATAAAAATATCAGATCAGGAAACATTGCATCCTCCAGTGGCTTATAAGTACAACATAATTTAGGATTTCTATACTGTATGCTACATAACTGGATTATTTATACAAGAGTAGAAGGCAGCTACAAGACAAGAAATTCAGAGGTTACATGAGGTCACACTGAAATTTAGGTCCATATACCATTGACGCAATAGAATTGTGATCATTCATGCAATCTGAAATGGTTTACTCCTCTCCATCGACCCCATTGACCTCTTTTCCTCAATCCATGATACAGATTGTCTGTTCCAATTTAAACATTTGACTTTGGTGGAGCAGTTTTGCTCCATCAGTAATATCGTTGATATTACAGCAATTCAAGAATGATCAACAATCAAAATGCTCCAGGGAACTGTAGCCAGCACCCTTCTATTCACTTTTTGAAAGCCTACTATAGAATTTGTTGTACCTGTAACACTCTTACAAACAGAATAAATTGGATCCAAATATATATTTTTTATATATGTGTCCAGGGACATTTGAGTGAATTTGCCTGCTTGCAGTTGCTGATATGGAGAGAAGGGGGAAAAAAGCCTTAATGTCAGTGGTGACAGCGGATCCCTAGGGCCGCAAATGATAGAGATTGACTGACTGCCCCAGAACTTAAATGGAGGTGTGTGTGCTCAAGACTGACAATGTGTGAAGCATCATAGTATGCCCATGAACCCTGTGGTTGCTTGTGTGTGTGTGTGTGTGTGTGAGCATATGAGCACACCATAAATTCTTCTCTTTCCACATGTCAAACACCTGAGGGTGACACAGAGGATGGATGGAGGAACAGTGGGGGGATTTGGTGTGTGTGTGTGTGTGTGTGTGTGTGTGTGTGTGTGGGGTGGGGTGGGGGCGCTGGGTTGAAAGCTCATTAACCAAAGACTATAATGAGGCAGTTTCATTTGTGCACACTTGTGCCTATTATCTGTCAACTCATTAGACACTGGGGCATGGAGATGGAGATGGCCCATCCCAAAGTAAAGCAGAGAGTTATCAGGTATGGACTGAGCCAGAGGGGTTCATCTGAGGTTGCTCTGACAGCTGACAGTATGAAATCAAAGTGCCAAGCACGTATAAATGTGAGGATACAGAGCGCATATGAAAATAGGCAAGGGTATTAAATGAAATGAATGTACTGAGAATTTGTACTCATGACACTGGTGCAACGACACTTTGACAACTACTTGTTAGTACATTCTAGCATACATGGGAGCAAGCAGTCACAAAGTCCCTCCCCCAAGTGTGAAGTCGCATGTTTGGTTTCCTACAACCAGCCGCTGTGTGTTCAGCAACTGTGTTCTGTGGGGAAGTGTCCTTAAGGGAAAGGTTTACCTTAAAACAGAATTTCAAAAGTGTGGTATTCAAATGCCTTTGAACAGAAAAGTGTGGCTGAATGATAGTCACGATGTTGCACAGTATAACCTATGATAAGCACGGTATTGAATCGTGTGTGAAGTGAGGGCTTCATTTAAAAAGGTATTTTTAACTGCAAGAACATTTCCAGGAACTTTTTCTTGCAACAAATCCTCCAAATTATACAACAAAATACATTGTTTGTAAGTGCCCTCTGAAATGACACATATAAGCCTTTTCTGATTTGATGCCCCTATAGGCAGGATATCATTTGTCAGTGCCTTCCAAAACTGATACAAATTGCTGTTACAAAAATAAAAGCATAGGTTTAGTCACAAAAACGACTCACACTTTGTTAAGGTTAGGTGACCTTTTCTGTTACGGTTAAAAGAAGAACTATGTGGTTGTGGTTGGTGGAACAATCGTATTTATGGTTAAAAGAAACTAATGTTGCAAGAAAATGGAAATGAACAACAGAATGAATTCTAACATGTCAAAATCCAACATTTTGTTAACCTATCCATCCACCTAGATCTCCTACCTCCTTGAAATTTTTGTCTCTAACAACATGACACTACCTCTTCTTAGTCTTACTGTAATTCCTACAGCCGCTACAGCTCTTCTTCACTTGAATGTAAACAAATGTCGTTTTGGGGCATTTCCTGAAATGACTGAAGCTGTCATTTTTCTTGGGAAGATAAGCTCTTTGTCATAGTACCTGGTGCCCAGAAGTCCCAGCTCCCAAGGTTGGCATTTCTAGTTAGCCAGGAACTAAAAGCGTGGAGTTTGCAGTTTTGACCATCAATTACACAGGCTTTGAGACTGTTACAACTTGTGAACAGAATTCAGTCAGAGAACAAGCAAGCACTCGTTGATAATGCCAATATTGGGACTATATTTCTTTTTATATTTTTGATGTCTGAAAGACAGTTATGAGGTTATGAGGCTGACTTCTTGATCAAAAAAGCCCTGAGGGAGAGCTGGACACGCTAGCGATGGCTAAACTTCTGCACCACCCCAAGACATTTATCTCCAAGGAGTGTGCAGTTTACTGATAGGTCAGCCACACACCCTGAGCGACGATTAAGTATCTTGTCAGATAGTCGTCTCTGGGGACCTCAAGGGCAGCTGGCCAGACATGGACAACTAAAATTGCAAAAAAAAGGAACAGGCTTACCTCAATAGGTCAACACAGAAGGAACCCATCTCAAGCACCTGACTTTTCTTGAAGTTGAACCTTCAAGTTCATCAAGCATAAATAAAGACTAGCTCAGCCTTTGGTTTTGCATATTTTTTAAGGATTTAATGTCAACCATTCACAAAACACTGAAGTCACCATGGGAAAGAAATGTTCTGAGCTGCTGTTAACTCAGCATGGTGCAGGAAAGATACAAGTCTTGGTCAAAAGGAGCCTGTCACTTAAATGGCCTTAAGCCCATGTTTCTTAGCCTAGCAGTGTCTCGGGGCA
Source organism: Macquaria australasica (assembly GCA_005408345.1). Classification (NCBI taxonomy): domain Eukaryota; kingdom Metazoa; phylum Chordata; class Actinopteri; order Centrarchiformes; family Percichthyidae; genus Macquaria; species Macquaria australasica. The sequence continues at coordinate 164,539 of SEMN01000530.1, read as the reverse complement.
ATAATGAGAATGACGGGCTTTTTTCATTTACACAAAGCCTGCAGTAATTCTGTGATGTTAGTATGTATAGGCTGTGGACATTTATATCATCAAAATGCCGCAACAGATACCCATTTTCCTCAGAATATGGACAGGAAAGAAAAGAAGAAAAAAGAAACCTTGAAAACCATGCAAAAATAAATACGTCATTTAGTGTGTCGCGCATGTCCTGTGTTTGCAAGACTATGTGTGCTCTGAAGTGTATGTTTGTGTGTATGCGTGTGTAAAATGAAGATTGCTTTACGTCTGTGAGCTGACAGCAATTACAGTCCATCCCACTCTATGTACTGATGTGACCCCCCCCCATGGTATCACACGACATACATATACAGTATACACTATATACCAGAGAAATGGGAGATATTTACTATGCCAGTGCTAATATAAGCGTGTTGGCTGAGCGATACAGATGCCCTAAAGGAAGTGTTACTTCTCACTCGCCAAGCCTCTTCTACAAAAAGATGGCAAGGATATGAGCGCCTCGCTCAAGTACACATTTGCATAGTGATCCCAATAATCAGATTTTCCTCTGGCTGCTATTGTGTTCCCTTTTATAAAAATGGTTATAAAATCCAAACGTTTATTCCAGCAGTTCCTTGGGCCAGGTTTTGTCTTCTCAGGAACAGACCCACTTGAACCTATAGCTTGTGATTTTTCTTCCAGAAGCTCTTTCTAGTATTATGGTAATACGGGGAGGTGTAGATGCAGTTTTTACAGAATTACAGGCACTCACATCTCATTCACATCTATCATCTATATTCCTGTCTCATGTCTCTCTCAGCTGCTTCTGAAGTGTTTTCCTGTTTGTCACAATAGGAAAAAAAGAGTTTCAACTCTGTTTTAACATATTATTAGGCAGTACTGTCTGTATCTACTTTTACTGAGACAGCATTAATTAAATAAGCTGCAATATTTGCAGATATGATAAATTTAGTAAGCATTTAATTTCACTTTAGTGGCTTTGATTTGAGTAGCGTTGCAAGAAGAATTAAATGATGCTGGTGTAAGTGACAGTATAACGTGATCTGTTATGGTATCCATTGGCAACCAGACTGTAGAGTGCTCTGCTTTGAGGTGGGTGGCTATAGTAACAAGGTGGATGAAGATATCAAAAAAGTGACATCAAAGAAAAATGCGTGCGCATAATTGTTATCGTTGCACGTATGCACACAAACACACTCAAACTTTTCTCATTGTTATGCACAGATAAAAAACATGCATGCAGCTACACACACAAAAATCCTATTCTCATGAAAAATAAATAACCCAAACACACCACCGTACCTAATAGCACACACTTTTTCTTTCTTTTCTTTCTTTCACATACTCACACACACACACACACATAATAAGCAGTGAATTGCCCAAAAATGTACACATATTTCATAAACTGGAAATAAAGCTAGTGTGCTTCCTTTTTTTTAAAGGTAATGATATGAAAAACTTCAATTACAACACTTGCCTGATTGAATAAGTACTGTTGGCTTGGTACAGCTGGTGCTGTGCAATTAAATACTTGCGAAAAGTGGGCACTTTCTTTAATATACAGGAGTCATAGCTAAGAAAAGTCAGTTACATCTGGCCAAATGCTAATCAGTTTGTGAGATATTAATTTAGCTTCCAAAAAATATACTACTTATTTTTTGCAACCTGTCATAAGTTTGGGTAGAATTTTCAAAATGCCAAATTTCTTTTGTCACATACATACACACATAATGTCCCTAACCACATTGTACACATTTCAGACAGTCCAAGGTCACTCAGTTGGCTGTGTCTCAACGCTGTGGCACTCCTGTCCTGTTCAGATCAGGATTGTCTTACGTCTGTCTATGTGCGCGTCCACCTATGAGCATGCACGTGTCCTCTCGTTCCAAATCTGAACGCATATTGTGGGGCAGCGTAGCTGAAACCAGGTTTCCCCCGCTTGTGCTTATTGGGTTTCAGCTTAAGGCAGGGAGAGTGCTCAATTAAGAACGCCAGACCATCGATTAGAAAGGGAAGCTAAACCGTCAAACATACACAGGGGAGTGTGTGTGTGTGTGTGTGTGTGTGAGGAGATGATGCACATGCTACATACATACACTCACACCTGCAGACAGTCTCCAGGCAAAATCCTCAGGCATGTGAACAATGTTTACTTCTGCTGATTGGACTATTTTAAATCTTGTATATAGAGTTCTATATAGTGAGCTCTATTGCAGATATTTTGTTTTACTTAGATATTGATAGATACATATAGTATTTTTTATCATAAACCCTTTCTTTTTTCAGGGCATGCTGTTTTTATGGATTTCCATCTGTTTACACCCATTACTATAATACTCAGTATTCATTGCAAACACTGCGATCTGAGATCCAACCCCTCACACCGTGCATAGCACCCAACCACACACTCATATCACCACATAGAAACCACATTTCTATTGGAATCCACTGGAGTCATATAGCAGTCACTGTTGCTAGGGGCAATGGTGGTTTGTTTAGTTTAAAATGGAGGCATTGAAACTTTATTCGCAGCCACACCTCTTGCTTCTTCTTTCTCTGGACCCTGTGGGAGATTCACAAACAGTATCCTCCCCACATTACAACATCATGCTATCTGCACCACCTATCAAGATCAAAAAATGGTCACCCACTACAGAGAGTAGCAGCAGCAGAGTCAGAGGCCCAGTGCCTGGGAGAGCAACTGACACACACTGCTTCACTGTCCTCACCAGGGGGTGGGGCTGGGTTACAAACAAGTGTTAGGACTGTACTGACTGACCTTGCTGGTGTACTGTAAGTAGACAGTGGCAGGCAGGGTGCATGATCCTCTAAGCAAGAATGGTGAAGGAGGAATGCTGTGGATTTTGCCTTTTGTTTGAAAGAATTCTGCTAAGGATTGATTCAGGAAAGCTGATCCTGATTGGTTCTATAGGTACATGAACTGTAAATTATCAGGGTGAGATAATCAAGTAATAAGAAGTATCCATCCAAAATGCCAAACAATATGTCGCTGTCCCAAAACTGTAGATTTGGAGCTAATCGGAGATGTTATTAGAGTGTGTGTGCATGTGTACACACAAATACTGTATGTGTGCTTTGCTCAGATATACACGCACACATATGCACACACATTCTTGTGTATGCATATGCATGGCACTACCACCTGGCTGTGTGTGTGTGTGTGTGTGTGTGTGTGTGCATGTGTGTGTGTATTTTGTGTGTGCATCACAGTCGTTTAGCGCCATTCTTCTGAACAACACATATGCCAGTGTGTTCAGTCCAGTGGCCAGAGTGGCAGCTCCGAGGTTTAGGCTGAGCAGCGGGCATCGTGCCCTTCATGGTCATGACAGATGGAGCCAGTAGAGACGCGAGGCTATTACAGAGGACAGGGAGGGAGGGCTGGGGAGAATGGAGGGAGTAGAAATTAGTTAGGGAGAGGGAGAAACAAGAGTAAGAGGAAAAGTGGAAAAAAGAGTGATTGAAAAGGAGAGAGAAAGATTGAGACAAGGGTGAGGGCAAATTAGTGCAGGATTGAGAGGGAGAGGAAGAGCAAAAGAAGGAGGCAAGAAGCTGAAACAATCTTGCAGACAAGAAACAAAGGATAAAGAAATAATGAGAGGGGAAATAGTCAAGTAAAACGAAGCAGGAGTCAGTGAGAGAATGAAAGAGCTGCTGAACAAAAGGGAACTCTAAAGATGGCTTATAAAAATGACCCACTGGGGCTCGGCCTCATGAGATGCACGTTGTATTGGCAAGTTGAATCCTGGACATTCACATGCACTTGTTTGTAGCACTGGCCACCTCTGGTCTGTGCCGATTAGTCTGCAGAAGTGGTTTGCCTCCAGTCTGCTTTCCACTGCCAAGCGAATGGAATGACTGAGAAATAATTACTTTGTGCTTAGTCTAATAAGCAAAAAAAGGAATACAGATGGAGGGAGTGGGACAGGCGGGTAATGTGAGCCTCAAGTCAAGGGCACAGACAGGCATACAGGCCAATAAATCTGGATCTGAGAGCGTTCAGACCAATCAAATCCGATTATGAACAATAGCCAGTTCGGCCCATTACCAAGATGGCATATCATTATGACGGCTGCACATTAAGAACTAATTGGAAGAGATGTCAACTCACTGTCAGTGACGAAACAGTAGAAGTGCAACTGGTAAACCTATACTATAGGGTGTATGTTGTTAGCAGCATTCTCTTTTCAGTCTAACACACAAAAAGCTCTTGTTGACAGCTCCAAAAGGTAGGCTAATTATATTGTGTGTTAAGGCTCATTGTTTTAATGATTTTTTGAAAAGTGATTTTCACCAGACTGTACCAAGATAACCATATTTTTAAGAAAGGAGTAAATCAGTTTTTACTTTTTATGTCCTCGCACCATCATTGTATTTCCTGCTGTAATAGGACACTTTTCATGACAATTTAAAGTAAACAAAGTCCTTCTCTATGTGGCAAAAACCTCTCACAATATGCCACCGGAAAGAGAAAATAATGAGAAAATTGGGGAGAAAATGTAAATTGTTGTTGACAGCCAACATTAATCATGCACTCATCCCTACTGATAGCCTATGAACACGAAAAACTGCCATCTGAAGGTAACGTTTACTTTACACCCACATACTGTATGGCTCTTGATAATGGTATGTTAACGATAGCTTACCTTTTTATAGATGTCAGCGTGCTGGCCTGCCTGTTTGGGTTTGTTCCAGCTGTTTTGTTGCTTCTTGTCCAATTTTTAGTGATATTGTGGATGCAAGAACCCTTAACATTAGTCAACATTACAGGCAGAGACATAGTTACTGAAATTTAAGATTCTGCTTATTAGTGGTCAAGCAGTTAATTTTCTTTTTTACTTTTTCTTTTACTTTTTTACTTCTGAAAATGAGATAGTTTTGGGCAATGGAAGGATATTGGTTTACCAATCAGAAACTGCAATGTGTGATTTTCTGAATGCCTCCAGGTTGTTGAATAAGACTGCATTACAATCTTTTACATTATTATTAGTTGATGGAAATCGTAAAATTTCTTTTCATAGTTTTCACTATTTAGTTCTAGTCTTGTTTTTGTCTTGGAAAAAAAGCTCAACATTTAATACTTTTCTTGATAGTTTTTGTTGACAAAATTAACACTAATGGAGAGAAAAAAGTAAACTCATTGGCTGTTCTTGAATGATGCACTTTGCATGTAATCTGCATTTCAAAACATAATCCCATCAAAAATATTGTATCATACCAACAATGTCAATTATGTAAAAATATTGTGAAATTATATTTTGGTGATAATGCCCAACCCTAACATTCACAGATTAAAATAATAATACATTACAGCAATATCAGTGAAGAGTCAGAGGTATTGGATGCAGCACAGCTACATATAGGACTTTAGTGTCTATAAGAATCAGTACACACACACATACACAAGCTGTCTTATACTCTTACAACACATCAGGGTGCTTTTGGATATCTCCACTGTTCTTTTCCTGTCCTTGTTTGCTCTCCAAAACCCTGAAGCTTTCTTTCTTCTGTGGCCTTCCTTTACTTACAGTTAATAATAAGAGAGAGGGTAACCTTCATTATAGTCAATACAAACCAAATCAAATTAAAGATTCTTCCTCGCCCACTGACTGGAGTGTCTCCACACCAGTGACCAGATAAATGAGACTACTGTTTTTATTAATATATTTATTAAAATGCACCTTCTGGTCACCTGTGGCAACACTGCGTCTGAGATTATAGAGCATTTGACATGTGTTTTATTGACTTTAATGCAAGTCACCCCCTTTTTCTGTTGGTGTGTGCATGACATAGATTTCTTTCTGCCATATAAGTCACTTCAGGATTGGTTTGCATTCAGTGTGTTTGTATTTTCAACATTTTTCCTGTAATGATATTTATCAGTACCTTCCAGCTATCCAGAATGGTTCAACTGTTTTCTACTTTCACTTAATAATGTCACATGTATTTGGTGTTACTGGACTGATTGGACTGACATTTCATAGCTACTGATAGTCCTAGCTGTGTATCATAAACACAACCTAACTTGAGACAGTAAGAAGGATTGCATTATACTGTATTTTTTGCAGAGATGTATAAAGATGAGAATTTTTTATTTTTTTATTTATGTGATGACAATTAAAATATAGGGAGGCAGTATGCAATCTGCCCCCTTGCTGGATACGATGATTCCAAAACCCACATGAAATAAATGAATGTATAATTTTTCCCTCAAGAATGACCTTCCAAAAGGCCCTCGTTACGTTCAACTGCTGGGACATTTTCATATCCTTTCGTGGTCTGTCAATATGTCAGCCACAGTGCAAGGCTTCCTGTCAGTGTGGCATAATGACTCTTTTATCTGTTCATCTTTTCATTTATTTATGATGATGACAGTGTACTGGCACATGCTCAGCATGCTCGGAAATCGTAAGGGGACTAATTAGTTTGCGTTTTCGTAGGGGGTTGAGACCATTACACAGCCTCCAGTTTGGTTTAAATTCAGGTAATGACTACCAGAGTGTGTGTGCGGCACTGGTAAGGGCTGAGTGCTGCCACCGTCTGCCAGGCACTGCTGTGATGGGGGCATGTTTAAAACCTGGCAAACCAGCCTCGTCACCTGGCAGACTGGTCCCTCACCGGCCTCAAGGTCACCAAGCTTGGCATGCTGCGCCGAAAAGCTGGAGGGGGGAGTGTGAGAGGCATCCCTGAACAGTAGTGATGGGCTGCCATGTTTTAGCAGGGGTCCCTCTTCACCTGCAGCCATCTAAATCCTACCGTTTATACACACACACACACACGCACACAACTTCAACATCCTCCTTGAACAGGCAGACGTCACTCCCTATCCTAGAATCAGAGCGACAGCCATTCAAATAAGTGGTGTGATGTGATTTGATGCACATTTACTATGAATATGAATCTCTCTATTGATGTCATTGTCAGGCACTGCTGTGTTATCAGACAATGCCATTTGGAGGAGATTGGAAGGGTGGCATAGATTGGTTTAGATGTAAAGCTAGGTTTAGTCCATCTGGAATTCAGATGTACATAGGGTTAATGAAGTGGATGCATGCATCAACTCCCACCACCATCGCCTCCCCGTCCCCTCCATCTCAAATTCCCTTCTCACATCTCTTATCATCTTCTCATTTCCCTCCCCATTTAACTTTTCTTTTCTCGTCTGAGGTTTTGTCATAATTGTATGGATGAGTTCAAAGAGTCTCGAGTGGTTTGTTCAGCTCTGACTTAACTTGTGGTTATAGATCTGAGATGGTTTTGACATGTGTGTGCATGCATGTATCCGAGGTTATAGAGAAAAAAAAGCGGTGCTGTGATCCTGGATGTCATTCACAAGCAAAATCTCATATTATTCTGATCATTAAGAGGTCTTTGAAATCTGCACTCAGTGACAGAAAGAGGTGAAGATTGTGATGGGTTGTCATTAAGTCCTGCAATTTAAAGACACGCAGTTGACAGTCTTGAAGATGGCAGCATTATAATGACTTCCTACATGGTGATTTTCTCTGATTATCTTCGCTTGAAGGTGTGAAAGACTTCAACTTAAAGTGATTACTTCATTTTCAATAGATAATTTTTACCACAGTCTACACTTCTATTAGGTCAGAATCAGTAAATGCAGCAGCCAATCCGCTGCACTGACTTGCAATTTAGACTATTGTGCTCTTACATCAATTTTCATAATTGCTGGGAAGGGAGTTCAATTGAGAAAAGGATTTTATGATACTACAATATAATATATAATTCAATATAATGCTAATGTGCTTATGATGTGCCTTTGTGTCATAAGGCTCCATGCTTAAACATGATACATAATTAATTATAATATATTATTATTCACTCTTATTATGCATATGATTAGTTTGTTGTAATGGGTTAATAATAATAATATATAATAATAAACTTCATTTATATAGCACCAAAGTTACAAAGTGCTTCACAAATAATACAGCATAATACACCTTAACACAAGAAACTCAAAAAAGAGAAAGAAATAAGAGAGACAAAATAACAGAACACATAAACAAAACAACAGTTAACGCAAAAAAGCAAGTTCATAAAGATGTGTTTTCAATAGTGTTTTAAAAGAAGTCACTGTGGTTGCGAGACGGATTTCAACAGGAAGACTGTTCCAGAGTTTTGGGGCCCTGACAGAAAAAGCACAGTCTCCTTTAGTTTTAAGTCTTAATCGTGGGCTTGACTGTTAGCAAAGTTTTGTTCTGAGATCTGAGGTTGCATGCAGGTAAATAGGGGCATAACAGTTCACTGATGTATGCTGGGTCTAGACCATGTAGTGCTTTAAAAGAAATGAGTAAAACCTTAAAATCCATCCTAAAGCTAACTGGAAGCCAGTTCAAAGAGGCTAAAATGTGGCCTAAAATGATGTGATCTCTTTTGTTTGTTCCAGTTAACAGTCTGGCTGCAGCTCGTTATGTTGGTTAATGATGTGCATATGATAACTTGAGTTACAAGGTATTACCTGCATTTATGAGTCTTCTTTATGGATACCTGCAAAAGACGAATATTCACTCTCATTTTACCCGTTTTGGTCTACACCAACAACTGAGGGAAATATCTACTAAAGAGCTGCTAAATGCTCCCCTATGTTCACCAGCTAGTCACTAACTTGGTCTGTCTGCTGTTTTGTGCTGGGCAGGTAGTGTACAGTCAGTTAATCTGAGCTTTTTAAGTGAAAAAAAAACAGCTGGCTGCTGCTACAGGTTGGTGAGAGTGAATCAAAACAAAAAATCAGTTGGCTTTAAAACCAACATAATAAGCTTAAAGATCCTAAAATGCTCCAAAGAGCTGAAGGGAACTGCTTGGGTTGTGGGTTTGTCACTATGAGTCCTACACCTTTTACATTACACAGTCACATAATCCATTGTTAATATAAAAAATAAATCATAGTGCAGCTTTAACATCTTAAAAACTAAATGCTTTGATGAAAATAAATCTACCAATAAATCTTAAACAGTGATTTTCCTAAAATCAGATGAAAAATGTGTTTCTAGCACATTTTTGGTGCAGAAACACAGTGACATTGTGTGACTTGTCACTGGGTTTCAGTACAGCCTGACACATGCAATACAAGGCCAACAGGACTGCTCAATGGGCAAAATTTACAAAGATAGACAATAGATTAAAAAGAGGGAAATAACAGACCTGATTTCTGAGGATTAAGTGATTCACTTTTTTTCCTTACTGAATGTGAACATTAGTGGTCCTTGAGGGCTTCAGATCAATTTGATCAGAAAGGGTTAATTTGCTTCAATTATCTAGTGCTTGTAGGATGAACTAGCAATTAGGAGTTAATGCCAGCTGAAAGAATAAAGCAGGAGGACTTTGCAGAAGGGAATTTGCTCGAGTTGAACCTTTGAAATAGCTATTTGTTCCTCATATATTTGAGCTGTATGGTTCTGTGTTTTGTTTAACTACTGCCTTGTGTCTCCTGTCTCAGAATTTAATGGATATTTTATTTTCCTCTCATTTTCCATGTCAGAAGATTAAAAGCATCATGATTATGTTGTTGTCAGCTGGGAGATGTCCAGAAACCCAAAGTGTGTGAAATAAAAAAAAAATAAAAAAAATTGCAGTAAACAATAATTTAGCCCTTCTGTTTCCCTTCTTTTTTCCCCTCTCCTTTCAAAAGCAATCTTCATGTTTATTGGGTTGGAATTAAATCCTTCCTCGAAATCGCAATAGATGTTATGTTTGCTCGACTCTTTAATTTATTGTTTTGTTAGTGATGGAGACTTGAGCGATTAAATGTCTGAAGGAGCCTACATTCCTACACATAGCTAGTGAGGTAGAAAAGAGAATAATAAAAGATGGTTAAATTATTGATTTGGACATGACAGGACTACTGCCCCTCTGGGTACACTTCATCAATATTTTCCATACAATTTAACCCAGTGCTGCCAGGACGTGCCTATACATAAGCAGTCTCTGAATGATGTTCTTCACTCTGTCATTCACACATGCACATGCTCACACACATACAGTCCATCCCCCACACTGCAATGCATTATTGAAGACTGGGCCCCATTGTGTCCCTTCCGGCTAAGGACATCTATTTTCTGTCCCCACTCCTGCCATTGTAAAATCACTGTTGCTCCTCTCACAATGCAAATGCTGCAGAGCTGTACTAAAAGACTAGTGCTATCTGGACCTGGATGAAACAAAAGTCTCTGTTCTAAGTAAAGCACAAGCTGGACTGATACCTCCATCACTGCTGGCAAGTGTAAAGGCGAAGGGACAAAGCAGTTTTGTCAGGTCCAGGGAAGCTGTCAGTGAGTCTTCCAGCTCGTCCGCATGTATTCCCTCCATTAGATGCACTGCCAGCTGAACCAGAATAAGAAGGCAAATCCCAACAGTAATCAGTCAGCAACAAAGGATATGCTATATTGTTTGGAGTCTTGTGATGCTGGGGCCTCTGTGCTAGCTATGTGGATTGTGGTTATGAGGTTGTCCCCCCAGGTGCCTTCTCCAGCCAGGTTTTGCCTTGTGCTCGCTGGCTGAAATATTGAACAGGCTCCTGTATTTATTTATTCTCCACAGGCATATATGCAGAGCTTAGTACCATGTAATGTCTTTCAATCCATCAAAAGCAGGAAGGGGGGCTTTTTGCACATGCTCCCTGTTTATTTTACAACAGTAGCCATTGTAAAAATCCTTCCATCCTGCATTAGTAGCACAACACCCACTGTGTTGTTCCCAGTGCTTTACAGTGGAGGCTATTCATTAGACAAACCCCAAATAAAACCCCTGATTTTAACTGATGGTTGCCAGAGTATGCCTGATGCCAGAAGAAAAGACAAATTAATTTACACTTCAGTCTAAATCAATTTCTCTTTTAAATAAAGCATTGCATCCAGTAAAATATGCACCACACGTTTTTAGAACTGGGACCACAAATAGGATGCACATTTTTTAAGTTTCCACCATTGTCACATTGTTTAACCCTTGTGTTTTGTGTGACGGCTTTATTTCCTCCTTGTCCTGCTGTATGTGTATGAATAATAACAATCAATGCAATTTTTCTCTTTTTTTTTTCAGAAAAGCATTGAAGAGGTAACCCTTCTCTTTGTCAAATGGCACATTCGATTAAGGTGACAAAAAATGGAAATGCGCATAAAGCATTATTACACCAAAAAAGAAAATATTTCATGTTTTATATGTTAAATGAGCTATGTGTGCATGAACAATTATAGATTAATTTTGTTTGCCAAAAAGTGATTCAGAGACAAAAAAAAAAGTACGTTGTCCTACTTAGTGAGGATACTTCTGTTGGGGTCAGTTAAAACTGGTATAAATTTCCAGTATTTCTAATACTAGAAATCCAAGCAGACTTATTTTAGATTTAGGAGGGTTGTGCTGCGTAAAAAGTACTGTCAAAACCAATCACAGATAGAATGCCTATGAAAATCCATTGCATTTGTAAGTGTTTTACAGCTGGGGTCTCTAAGACCCCAAATAGAGGTAATGTGTTGTTTTCTGTAGCAATCTCCTGAAACTTGCAATCAGTTAAAAATCTATTTTCTTCGTTTTTTGTTTTTTTCAGCTAAAGAGGGCCCAGGGTCTCCAGGATCAGGGTTAATAAGATAACATTTGAAAGAAAAAGAAGCTCTTAAATGTTGTCCGCTGTGTAGCCACTTCTTTAAATCTGTGTCATTTCACTGTGTTGAAAAGAGGCCTGGGGCATCTAGTTTTATTGCTTGAAGATTTTCTCTTGGAACTGTGTATCAAGGGGGTTTTTAGTCAGGATCAAATCTACCAATCTAGGGCATCATGGTGGCACAGCAGTATTGGACGAATGCTGTGTGGCCTTCCCCGGTCTATTTCTGGCCGGGGATCTTTGTCGCGTGTTGTCCCCTTTTCTCTCTCTCCCCATGTTAGCTGTCACTCTTGACCGTCAGCTGTCACATAGGGGCAAAATAATCTTTGAAACGCTATTTTCCTTCTCTAAGAGATTACTTGAGGCTGAAGTGAGCATCCCCAGACTTCAATCTATGCTTCGGATGATGCAAATACATACTGATGGTGCCATATAATAATGATGGACTACATTACCACACTTGGTAATGCACAAAGCTAATATTGGGAAAATGTGGTGCTTGTGTTATGTGTTCCCGGAGGGTAGAATATTTAACAGAACCCACCCAGACAGTTACCCTGAGGGGTGGGATGACCTCAATACACTGATGGAGAGGCTTGTAGACAGTTATAGTGCTGTCCATAGATTTTAATAATTTAACATCTCAAAACACACAGATCAGACATTATGCACATATTTGTTGTTGTGGAAAATCACAGGTTTAATCCCAACAACAATGAATATGTCCATCAAAGATCCTGTTCTGTCAGTTTCCTTGAGCCAAACATTAAATGCCTACTTGCTAGTGGTAAACTCACTGTTGCAACAAAAATGCATATGAAATGCATTGACAGTTTAAGCACCTTATCCTTGCATTAGCAGCATAACTATGTTAAAAACCCAGTTAATCCCACACACGTAAATCAGATGTCACTCCATTAAAACACACAGTTGTACACAGGCATGATACAAATGGTTGAGGTCTTTATTTACTCATTCCCTGCAAAGAACTACCACTGTGAAACCACCAACCGTTTTACAATGATGGCTGTTTCAAGGTTACTTAACTGATAAATTACTGTACATTGCATGTTCAGCAGGGCAGTCATTACGCCCAGCGCTGGCCACTGCTGCTCCTGCTGACTGTATCCTGTATTATACTTTGGAAAAAGAGAGCACACACTTCCAAATGAGTACTCAGGTACAGGGGAGACAGAGCATCAAAATACAAATTGCCTGACTGTACGTTGAACTACAATATGGGATTATATATATAATTATTTTCACTTTTACCCCCATCTTTGGTCATTCCATGTACATATGGGTGCACTTCTTCCATCTTATTTATTCAGATCAAGATTCTTACTTTGAGATAAAATATTTGATTTACCATGAATAAACCCACTTTATCAGTGTAGTGTAAGGTGCATGAAGATGTTAATACTGCGGCCTTGTGTCTCTCAGTTTCAGCCATTTACATTTCCTTTTAAATTTTCCTTCCAGTCAAATTAACATTTTGGAAAGCTGCAGATTTTTAAAAAAATATTTAACCTTCCTTTGCCCATGAAATTGTTTCAACACTATCTGACTCTTAAATCAACTACAGAGACCTCATTCTGGTTTAGAGGAACCTCTTCTACCCTGATTCACACACTGTGGGTTTAGTATTACAGTGACATCTTCAAGGGCTGAGCTTTGTTAAAAAGGTCACAGAGATACCAAATACATCAGGCTGAATCTCGGGGAAACATGTATAAAATGATGCATAAAACATCACAGAGTGAGAAAGTAGGAAATATGTTAAGGAGCTTTACCAGCACATGAAACAGAACCAAACAAAGCAAACTGTATAAGTGCAGCACAGTATGCAGTGTAAAAAAGCATTTGTTCTCTTAAAACACAGCATGTGTGTGGCACCGTCAACGTAATGTTAATTCGGGAAAGCGGTTGGTAGCACAAGCCATATACCTTCCCTTGCCATTCCTTTCTCTTAACAAATATATCTTACTTATAACTGCAAAATTATAGGCTTTCTTTGGATAAATTATTCAGATCTCATTTATTTTCTAACATCTTACATCATGGCATTTTTATTTCATGGTAGAAGAGGTTTTAATGGCAGGTGGAACTGCTCTGGTTTGATCAAGGGATATATATGTGCTTGAGGGAAGGTAGAATGGGTGAGGAGAGTGCGCAGTACTCATCCCCTATTTGCCACCTCAGGTCCAGATTGGACCCTGGGGGACAGCAATGATGTTATGATCATCATGAATCCTTCCTCTCCATGCTTTAAGCCATATGAAGCTTGACCTAAAATCATGTTATTTTCAAATGTATCTGTATTTATATATCTTCTGTCATGTCCAACATTTTAAATAGCCAAAAAAAAGAGTCCTTTTTTGTTTTTATATGTAAAAGAAAGCAAGAAGTCCATGTAAATAATGCGAATGACCTCAAGACATCACACACACACGCACAAAAAAAAAAACAAATGCACATGGTTGTCGTTGCTAGGCGACAGTGGCATAGCCATATACACTGTGGGCCTAAACACTTCAGCACATGACATGTTTAGGTTTTGTTCGCTGAAGTGTGGGTGACGCTGATGGAGCATGAATGCACATTAGAAATGGAACCAGCTTTAAATTAGAATGTGCTAAATTGATTTAATGCAACAACCTGTTAAAGAATAGAAGAACTAGGTCTGCATTTTGTGGTTTTTGCATGCATTTGTGTGTGTTTGAGGCAGGGAGAGAGAGAGACATGTTGCATCATCAGGTTAGTGATACCTACAAGCTACTTAATGTCACATGTTACAGCACTAACAGTAAAACATATGGTGGTGTTGAAGTCCCTAGTCAATGCCAATTTAGTCCTACTTGTAATACATGCTTCATCTGCAGTAAATATACTTTTGAGTGTCACTTGTTGTTTCTTTTAGTTGCAGTAATATTTTTTTAGTTAATAACTCCCCTTAAGAACATTTATCTAATTTGAAACCCAGTGGAAGAAGATATCTCACCCATCCCACGCTCAGCAGTACAGCGCTGATGGCAAGTCAATATTTTCTCAAGCCTAACTAGTTTATTAATAAACCTGTCAATCGCACATAATAAGGGAGGAGCAATATTTTTTTAAACCTCCTCTATCTCTGACATAATGATTCATGGATGCTGAGATAATAAAAACAAAACAAAAAGTGAGGTGAAAGAACAGCAAGGAACCGCTAAGGACATTTCTATGAACTTACGCCACTGTAAATGCAATTAAGTTTCATATAGCTCTAATATTGACTATGAAGTACACAGGTAACAACAGTTGTCACAACAGGTCACATGTGACTGAGTGTAATCACAACTGACCTTTTCTCCTTGACAGCTAATTCTCTACATTCTCTTTTATTTTTCTTGTATTTTAAAATGTCATTGCCATGTGGAAACCTACCTATAGTATTTAAGTGGATGCTCCATGGCACACCAATACACAAACATAACACTGTATAACAATTTATTTTAAATGTCGGTAAACGTCCAAGCACAATTCAAGGAGGATATGTTAGAACAGACTTTTTGGTGATTTTTTTAACCAAAGAAATGATGTGATCCTGATGAAAAGAAATTGGTTAAAATGTAATAACCCTTGACTTTTACACTGATAGTTTTTCTGCCTCAAGAGTTTCTCTGCCTCTTAAAAATGTGTATGCAATTTAAACTCCAATCTGCACTGCAGACAACCAACACAAACCTCATCTTCCCATCAATAAACAGAGCAGTTGTCACTGAGGCTGAATGAAGTCACGGTTAGAGGTGTTACATTCATATTTTAGGCATTTATTTGATATTTTCATCCAGTGTGCCTCATTAGAGAGTAATTAGTGGTTCTGTGTCTTGCTCTTTGACACTATGACAGAATGCACGTCTACCGCAGGGACTGTCTTTTGGCCAGAGAGTCTCAGAAACAATAAGTGTATTTTTCTTTAATTAAATTAAGAATTTATCCATCACCACAGTATATTATTAAGGACATTGTTCAGGAATAGCGTCTAGATTTAGAAAGAAAAAGAGAGAAAGAAGAACAATTCCTCTTTTCTCCATGCTGTTATCAATCCTCCAGTCCTGTCCCACTGGATAGCTGAATTTCTGAGGAGGTTACTTTGAAAGCCTAGTTTTACAAGCTACCAGTTGTTTCACTTTGGAAGAGCTTCAACTACAGCAACGCTACTGTCAGGAGGAATATGATTTATAAAAAAAAACACATCTACACTATCAAAAGTAAATCCCATGTCTGTAAAATGTTTCACTGATTAGGGTCTCTATAAAAGCTGTGTTTCATTTTGAAACAATGTACATAGGAATATTCATTTGTAATGATCACAATCCAGCAGCTGCCTGCAAGAAATTAGAATCCTCTCCAAATAACCCCACGTGGGATTTGTATAAGAATAAGTATCAAAGTAATAGTAAGTAATAGTCAGATGTTGCTGTAGCCAAATACAGTTAAAAATGTAACAGTATAGTTGGTGTCTGGATCCAGTCATGACCAATCAAGTGACCTCTTTCCCATACCTGTAAAGCTCCATTAAGTAATTTTTGTAGTATTAAAACTGAAAAAGTAGCTTTAAGATTTTCTAGTGCTGCCAGTCCCACTGAGAATCAACACTTGGGCTATTAATTAGCATCCTATTAATCATCCTTGAAAGCAAGTGAAACCTGCACAAAGCTATGGGTTCTAACAATACTGTAAAAATATTGTTGGGTAATGCTATGCACTAGCCTGTAAAGTTAGTTTGTTTGTTAATATATGGATCCTTAGAAAAGCCGCTGGACACATTTTTTTCTACACATTGAAGCTCCTCAGATGCTCCAATCCTGTTCTTCCCTTTCATCCTTCACTGAGAGATTTTTTTTTTTTTGCTGCAGACACACTGGCTTCCCACTCACACAGCCTCCACTGTAATTACTGAGGCTTTTCACAGAGCTGCTTTTGAACATCATGCGCCAACACCGTATGATCACACCTCACCAAGCTTACTCCCCGGGATATGAGATTGTGGTCACGGCGGCCGCCAACCTTGTGCTTCCTTGGCATGGTGTCCCTGTGCATCAGGAGTTACATGGCACTGACCCTGTAAATACAGCATGACTAAACAGCGAGTAATGAAAGCCCTGTCTGGTGTCTGTACAAACAGCTTATCCCTCAACCTGGGCTTACACTGTAACATGTAACATCCTCACTTTCCCTCCCTCACTCTCTTTCTACATGTGCCAGCGTGATAGGAATCTCCCCAGGCTCCCTCATTCCCTTCCCTGGGCAATCCAGGATTCACGTTGTCCGCTTTTGTCTGCTATTCTCTCCAGATATTTCGGTATTCATTTCTCCTATTCGTGACTCCTTTGGGCCTTGTAGCCGAGGCCTGCCTCCAGACATTACCCTAGAGAAGAGACAGAAGAGAAGAAAGGGGGGGTTAGAGAAACGAGCCACAGACGGTAGAGGGCTTATCTGCTCTGAACACCCGAGTGTCGGCAGCTCCCCAAATGCTATGAATATCTGTGCCTCTATGTGTGTTTATTAAGCAGCAGGAAATGCTTTTTTTGCAAGGCAGGCAAAGGGAATTGTGTGTGTGTGTGTGTGTAGATGCCGCATTGTGTACACTTCATTTCAGCATAGATGCAGTTTTCCTCTGCAATACAAGGAAGGTATTAGCGTTGTACTGGTGTCACAGAGAGGCTACAGAGCCAGACCACCTCAGATGAAAAGAGAAGAATATCTGTTATTAAAGAGAGCCCACACTGAAGGGAGAGCACATTGCTGATAGATTGCATGTAATGAAGGATTTATATTGAACCATTATCACTGAAGCACTCCCTATATTCAAAGTATCAAATGATTACCAGGCAATGTAAAGTAAAGTTCTTGGTAATGACTCTTAAGTTTTCACTCTGTCAACAAAACAAGTCATATCTGCTCAATAACAGATAGTGTATGGCTGCAAAGCATGATAAGAGATTAAACTCACAAATATGAGATCATTGATATTAGGAGAATCAAAGCCCAAAACAATTTCCTCTCTGTTTGCTAATGTTGTGTTGTAATGTCATTGCTCTGACAGTTACGCAAAATGGAAGACAAAACTGATAATTTGAAGCTACCTCCTGGAGTCACCCAGCTTACATGCAAGTAAATATAGTATCTACTCAAATATTCATGTTTTGGATTCAAAAGAAAACAGTGGTTTCTTCTCTATTCTGCACGCAGGACGTCTACCACAGGGGCCGCAGTCACGAACAGAAATGAGATAGGGAGTAAATGACATGTTTCTGGAGATAAATTATGCAGCAGCAGTGGTCTGCATTTTGCAACTCAGGGTCCAGAGTGTCTGGGGTTAAAATCCATCATCTGATTTCATGCAGGTGAGTGGTTTTCTTGGGTAAATGCACCTACCCTCATCTGTGTGCTGGTTAGTGCGCTTGCATGTCTCGCCGCACAGCGCTGTATCTGGCTGCCGAGAGGCTGCCAACTTGCATTGCTCTGTCTGAAAGCTTTCAGAGCAAAATCTGGCAGGGAGCTGTTGTAGGGAAAAAATGACTTAGGAAGAGTTGGATGGGATGTTTCTGAGATAAACAAGAAGGGTGGCACAGTGCTTTATGCTCAGCACTACTGATTTGAGGAGCTTCAAACCACATTGGAAGTTTAAGGGAGATTTTAATTGCAGTGAGTAGATACAGCAGCCATTAGCTTAAATTAGAACTGAATTCAAAGCAAGGGAATTTTAGTGATTTAAAAGGCAGTCAGTTATTTTGTCTGAAATAATACCAAATAAACCTGGTAGGTTACCCAAATGTATTTGGAAGAGAGAACACATGCCAACAATAAAATTATTACACCAACTGTCTGAGGTAAACATATGTCACAGTTAACAGATTTTCACCTGGCGTGAGCACAAACAGTTTTCCTGTGCAATGAGGGATTATTAATGACATTTCAGGTGCGCTTACTTTCTGTTTCTCCATATAAAAGTGGTTGCCATGTTTCCAGATCTCAGGGATTACTTTGGTGACTACTGTTATCATAACCAAAAGAAACAGTGACCAAAACTATGAAAATAAACACAAGTTGTGATAAGCTGGATGAGTAACCCACCCAGATTTATCATTTACTGTTGCACCTGTACCTACACCCAACAGTGATGGTGTACTGACACACCCTGCAGTACATTCTTGCATCACTGGAGCAATGGGAGAAGTTAAACCACTGGAGGTCAGCAAAAAGAAAACTTTCAGTTGCTTAATTTGCTTATTTAAGTAATCTGCATTGCTGCACTAAGCCCAAGTAATGATCCTCACTGTCTTATCTGTTCAAGTTTTTTATTGATCATATTCACCAAACACCCACACAGCAATTAAGCCCTTTTCCCTATTACAGCTGTAATGACAACAAACCAAATCATTGTTTCCCAGAATCTCATCATTGCTCTTCAGTAAATATGAATTAATTGAAGCTAGCATGAAAAAAGCCAGTCTCAGCTGGTGGGAACAAGGTGTGTAAATCTCCTTTGTCTGTAAAAATCAAGAGGGGAGGTAAGTGCCCCAAGTGATTTACGCTGAAAACCACCCAGTCATTGTTCCTGCAACAACACCCCAAACTATCTTGACTCATCCCTCTTCTCTGGCGTCCATAACTTGTAACTGGATATTTCCTCAATCAATCTGTTGGATTATGTACCTGCATTGTGCAGAACTGAGAAAAGAATAACACTGAATGCTATTCTATCACCTGCATGTGTTTTTAAATTGGTTCCTGTGAGATTCATCTCCTTCTATAATTATAATGACACCTCGCATTTGACTACACCTGAGCTGGTTCTGCTTATGAATTACACACTAGCCTCTAATGCAGATTGAATTATACAAGATACCTTCGGGATATTGCCCCGTGTCTCTTGGTCTTTTTATATTACTAAGCAGGTTTGTTAATATAATTCGTAAAAGCCTTTGTCAGAGGCCCTGCAGTATAACTGCACTGACGCATGGACAGAGGGATTTTTCATAAAGAGATATTGTTTTTTCTGCCTGTTTAGTTTGAAGCCTTATAGGTTTATGGATGGAGGGAGATGCAGAGGCGGGCAGCAGGAGCGGAAGGAGGAGTTTGTTTGGATGAGACCCAGGATGGCGATATCCTATTATGTAGGCTGTCACTTTGGGTAACCCTAGGAGCGTGACAGCCAAAAGCATCTGACACGCTATATGCTTTTACAGCAACAACAAGATTTGCTATCATTTCTGAACAGGGGTCAGGAGGTGGATAAAACATGTTCATTCAAGTTCATTTTACTCCCTGTCCGCGATGTGTTTTGTTTCTGCATACAGTAATTTTCCTTAAAGGGGAATTTTGGTATTTTTATACCTGGGCCCTATTTCTTTTATACATATTTTGTGGTGTAAATGACTAATAGTAGGTACGAAAAGTTTTGGAATTGGTCCAGTAGATTGCCTTAGCTGGCAGCCATGAGTAGGAATCATTTCCATAATGTTGTCAGACACTTAAAATAAGAAACTTAGCCTGTCAGTGGCAAAAATAAGCACTTTTAGTGGACGTACTTTTGATGGGTGCAATTGCCCCCAAAGATTATGTTGCAGTCATTGCAGCCCGTTTCACGGCTGCCGGCGGAGGCGATCTACTGGAACAGTTCCAAAGATTTTTGTACCTGTTAGTCATTTACACCCCTAACATATGTCAAAATAGAGCCCAGGTTTAAAAATACCAGAATTACCCTTTAACTTAAAAATACCTTGGGGAAATTCACTTTTTCACTCGTTATTTTTTCTTCATTTTTACACACACACACACACACACACACACACACACACACACACACACACACACACACACATACACACATGCCTGAAATACAGACATGCACACACCAGACCTATAGATGCATTATTGTGGAGAGATGCCAGAGAACTTCTGATATGACGCCAATTTTCCATTGGTATGTTACCCCATACTTTTAAGATGCGAGGATAGTTTTATTTTGCGCAAGCAAATAAAACTGGTATGCTTTAAATCTGTCAAACAGAATTAGAAATCTACTTGTGGAGACCTTAAAAAAAAAAAGGGCACGAACTTGAGCAAGGCACCAATCCCCGTGGCGCTCCAGTGCAACCTTTGAGTAGAACATTGTAGTTGTTCCAGGCAGCACACAGGTGTAAATCTCTTTATCGACATGTTTGTTTTGAATTTCCAACACTGGAATGGCACGGCTGAAAAATATTCTTTAAGTGATTAAAAATCTACATGAATTGTAAATATTCAACTTGCCGCCAAACATTGCTTCAAACATGTAAACGTGTGGTTCGCTATTAAACACATTTTTTATGGTCAAAATCACTTCAATTTAAAAAGGTTAAACTCCTTAAAATATGCATTTGCTAGAGAACAAGTCTCTCATTATTGGAGGACAGCAAATCTTATGTCATCCTTTGGAACTTGGCCAAAAGAATAACACTGCTTCACCTCTTTAGACGACTCCTGCTGCACAACCAAACCTGGTGCCAAGAGGAGAAAGCGGTAATTTTCAGACACAGAGTGTGCAGTAGTGAACAGATAAATAGTGCTCCCTGTCTGACCTGGTCTGCTCAAACTGACCTCCTGTTAGACCACAGCCACAGAGATGTACTTGGTATGAACAGTACAGTGCTGCTCAGACTGTGCACACTAAAACGGCACATTGCCAGAATTTTTGTGTATTGCTTTTGCTATGCCACTAAAGAAAACTGCATCATCTAGTTATAATACAGTACATAAAATAAACAATAGCATTTAGGACAAACTAGTGGAGTTTATGCTGACAGGTGGCAACACCATTAAGATATTACATGTTCCAATGAAATTTAATCGTTGCTATATAGCAACAGCTTTTACAGACAAAATATTATACTGTTATTTTGGGTTTTGTTATTCAAAATGTTATTTTCTTGTGGCCATTAACATACAGTAGGTACACCTTGAAGAAGCCTAGAGGAAATATTCTAAACAAAACTGAAACAGATGGAGGAAAAACATAAAAGGAGGATAAAAACAAGAAATGAAACTCTTTGGTTGCAGCTCTTCCACATCGTAAGCCCAAAGCACTGACCTGGTGTCTTTTTGAAGTTGCTACAGACAACAAGCAACCTCCACTCCATTAGCAGAGAGGATCAGGCACAGGCCTCTGGGTTCACCACAGTGTACTCATTAGAGTACAGATATTTCTGATCTGTTTTGCACACACACACACACACACACACACACACACACACACACACACACACACACACACACACACATGCACCCACACATAAACATGCACACACACGTCCACCTCCCTCCATCATCTTTCTCTTCCTACCCCTCTGTCTTCATTTCCCCTCCTACACTCGCTCCATCTCTCCTTTGCAATTTCCATCTGTTCAAATGAAATATATTTGGCATCCGGAGAATGCCCCTCAGCAATGAGGCACAATATATCTTACAAATATCAGCCGTCCAGCCATGGTTCATGTAATATTTATAAAGGGAATGTGGCAGTGGGTGATGTCAACAATGTTTACCGTGAACAGGTTGAGCATCCCTCCAAAGTGCACCAGCACCTGCCAACTTTTTGACAGGCTAGGTGCTCGGCCAATCCAGAGGCTCATTTACATGTTACACAGAGATCACGGCTGACCTGATCACATCTGGCGTGCTTGTCCAATTAATTAATCATGTGTAAGCGAGGCCAACCTGAGGCTTTGATTGCGGCTGCCATATTGTTTTAAAGAGAAGTTGTGTGTGGTGTGTGTGTGTTGGGGGGGGGGGGGGGGTCGCTGGCCGCCAGATGGACAGTGAGGATTTTTGAAGAATCAACCCTTCAAGTACCATCTAATATACTGTAGGTGTTAGTGAGAGGATTACACACGGCATACAAGTTTTAAAAAACTGTTTCAAAAGTATTGGACGAATAAAAATGTTGACCTGATGATGGCGCTAGATGAAAAGTAAGGGGATCATGATAGTTATTACAGTTCATCCCGAGGGGGACATGAATGTCAGCACCGAATTTGATGGCAGTCTCTCCAATAGTTGAGACCTTTTTACTCAAAACTACAAATGTCAACCACATGATGGCGCTAGAGAAAAAGTCAAGGGATCATCAGAGTCAGTAGGATTCATTCTCTTGGAAACCATATGTTTTTACTTTCAGCCACAATTATATTCAGATAAATAAGGTAAATCTCACTTCTACCAAACCTTTAGGCACATCAATGCTCAAACTCAGTATCCATAACATTAAACATCCCACTTTCTCCCAGAAAGGCTGGAAATTATGAACATGCCTATATATATATATGCAGTATATTGGCACCTGTGTAAAAAAAACATCTGGGAATTGAACAAATGTGAGGAACAAAATTATATAAGCTTTACACAGTGAAGTATTGAATAATAAACTCAAAGTAATGATTTTTTCAAAACAGAGTGAACTCTCCATATTGGCAAGTTGCGCTGAGGAAATACTAGAAGCAAGGGGCTAATCTTCCACTGTGAATGCCTCAAGCTATCTTGAAATCTGTCAATAAGCCTGCATGGAGTTAATACCAGAATATGAGTAGCTTCTCTGTAAGTGGCTTGAGGTGCCACAGAGAGTTGATTGTTTTAGAGGGCGTTTTGTTCCTGTATAAAGTAAACACTTGAGTGAGAAATGGGCTCTGCCAGTATTGTGATGTTTTCACGATTTTACTGTAAGTGTAGTCATTTTTAATTATGAGGACATTTTCAAGAAATTTGAGTTCAATAATATTACTGCAGTTACATTTTTGTTTCAGAACTTGCCAAATTGAAAGGGGAGAGACCCTGAAGTTAACACTCAATCAAATTCGTAAACCTAAATTTAAAATAAATGATTAAAATAAGCATCTCAACATGAATCATTTCTCTAACCACAACTTAACATCTGTTGTTTGAAGGGTGCTTTTTTCCACAAGCTTTACAGTACTGTGAGTGCATACATTTTCAGTAAAGCCAGCCCAAGTGCCAACTGAACTTCTAACACTGACAGTGTTATCACCATACTTAAATCACTGAACTATAGCACTGCTTCCAAGGATATCCTTTGGACTTTAATACTCATACTTGACACTGTGTTTTTTAGTCATTTGTGACAGGGGCAGTCAAAACATGTCTTCACTGGGCCCAGAGGCACACTAGATGTCCACTGTGTGTTGTAAGGTCAGCAGTGTTTGCAAGCAAAACATAAAGGCTTGAGGAGAGGCCGGGGGTTTGAGCCGGGGCCTCAGTCCAGAGTCCCTGTCCCTCTCCAGGGCCTTAACTTGACCCTCCCTCTGTGGATCTGTCTGTCTATCACGGTTGTCTGTCTGCTTCTCTGTGCACTTACACAAGGCCTCTTAATGATTTTCTGTCTTAAAACAATCCTCCCTCCTCCCCCTTGCAAGCTATATCTACTCCTTCCCACCAGTAGTGTTCATAGGGCTATGTTCACACTGCAGCAGAAAGTGGATGTGTTTTTACATTGTTTTAATTACAGTGAACAACAAAATAAAACAATTGTACTGGAATCCTCATACCATAATGTATCAGCTTCACCATGACAATGTGTAAATCTTTCACCTGAAACAACTCTCATAACTTTTGATGCCATGGCAACTTGAGTAAGCCAGTATCAGCATGAATGACAGTCAGTGTTTCCAGCCAAATGTAGCGCAAATTTTAACCGAATTTCCAGAAAATTGGCAAATGAAAATGTGAATGAATGCACGTTTCCATCCTTTACTGTCCAGTTGGGTGCCATTGAACCATTGCAGAAGGAGAGGGAGCAACAAGATGGTGTGATTAGAAGACTGCCAATCAAACCTCAAATTAACAAAAACAATTTGGAAAATGTGATGGAAATATGGCGTTTCTGTTTGTTTCATGTATTTATTTGAGAAAAGTTACAGTCTCCTCATTCGTCTACACAGATCCAAAGTCTTCGTCGGCTGCAGTTTTTCGCCTCTTCATTGGAGCAGAAGCTTCAGTGGACATTAAATTTACTTGCTTCACATACATCATGATTTATTCACAAAGTCTATTTCCATTACACGTTTTTATTAATACACCGACTTCTCCACTTCAGTGTAAAAACGTTTTTGTTACTTTTTTGTTACAGTATAAGCAAATTACTTTCTTTAAATGATATTTGGGCAAATTCCTTAACACATTCACAACACGTAGGCACATTATTTTGCAGATGTTATCCCAAAGCAGAGATACAAAAAACATCCCACATCTATGTTAACTTTTTTGGACTACTGGCGATTATGGCATATGTTCATACAGTAAATAGATGTTTATGGGTAGAAATGTAATGGTCTTAAACTTTACTTTTTTGCACTTTGGCTATTTTTTGTACAACTTTCTACAGCTATGAGCTAACTTACTGAGCCCATTTTGTTCCGGTGTGTGGGTTTCTGCACCACTTACATAGCCTGCTTCCCCTGACATCCCTCTGTCCATCACTCCACATCTGGGTGGTGTGTTTTCGAATCAGCTATCAATGAGTAGAGAGGCAGAGAGATGAAGGAAGGGAGGGATTGGATAGGGAAGTGTAGGTAGACGTGTGAGAGTGTGTGTGTGTGTGTGAAGAGGGGGGGCAGAGGGGGTGCACCTCAGGGAGCTGCCTGTCACAGCCCTGTCATGTTGATAGACATGTCAATCGTGACTGAGCGGGAGGTGGAGAGTTAGAGAAGGAAAGGAACATAAGAGATGAGAAAAGTGAAATTATGAAAAATGAAAATGAGAGAAGGGGGAAGGTCTGTAATGCTTTTTTTATCTTGTATAATCATTCGAGGGTCTCAACGACATTTGTTACCTCTACTGCAATTGCATTGCAACCATAGACCCATAAAGCCCCTGATGATAGATAAATTGGCGGCTCTTAAATGTTGAACAACAGTGACTGTGTCTCACCCTGCTCATTTGAATAGACATCATTTCTTCTTTTAAACACTACAACCTAGCATTAGCTGGCTAGTTGCATGCCTAAAGTGAGTAAGTATACGTTTCCATACTAAAAGTAAATTTTATGGTAAATGCACATTTAGCATTTACCATAAATACTAAAAGTAACTGTCTTCAAGTTCTCTACTTTTTCTTTAATACTTCTTTAGATTGTTGTGTTCCTTGGTGCTGAAGATGATGAAGAATTCTTTTGAAGCCTTGACTTGTGTAACTGCTTACAAGTCATGTTATATTCTGAAATATAAAGCTTAAATGGTACAAATTCATATTACTGTACATTCATCAGCAACTAATATAAAGAACAAGACTTCAGCCACACTCTGAGGCTCTGTGAGGCTGTAGGCAAAGTGATGCTTTGAGCTTAAATGTCAGTAGGCTAACATGCTCACATTGAAAATCCTAACAAGCTGATGTTAAGCATGTCATGTTTGCCATGTTCACCATCTTAGTTTAGGCTGTTAGCATGCAAACACAAAGTACAGCTGAGGCTGATGGGAATGTCATTAGTTTTGTAGCTATTTGGTCATTAAAAAAATGATACATTGACACATTGAAATGTTGACATGATGATGAAGCAAAGTGGTTAGCACTGTTGCCTGACAGCAAGAGGGTTCTGGGTGGCTGGTGCCTTTATGTGTGGAGTTTGCATGTTGTTCCCATGCCTATGTGGGTTCTCTCCGGGTACTCCACCTTCATTCCACAATCTATAGACATGCAGTTTAGGTTAATTGATGACTCTAAATTGCCCGTAGGTGTGACTGTGAGCGTGAATGGTTGTCTGTCTCTATCGGCTCCAGCCCCATGCGACCTTCTAAGGATAATCGGATGCAGATAATGGATGGATGACTCAAGATGAAAAGTCAGAGGATAATCAAAGTTATTACAATTCAACCTGAGGGGGACTTAAATGTCTGAACAAGATTTCATGGCAATCTACCCAACAGCTTCACTAAAAACCACAAATGCCTTTCCTAGAGGAAAAGACAGAGGATCACCAAGGTCCTTTGGATAAATCCTCTAGTGACCATGAATGGCAATCCATGTAGTAGATGACTTGACTTGACTCTGACTTGAGCACATCTTTGCAGTTGTTGTCTTGCAGCACCAAACTCTTACAGCTTTGTATACGTGTCTGTAGTCAGAACCCTGGTTGCATCTCATTGGAATGCTATGTCAAGTTTGGGTCCAATTTCAAGAGTCCTGTGTGGAGCATTGTTGAATGTGTTTGTGTCTCTCCAGTAAGATAGTAGCCTGTCACTGTGTCAGGTTTAGAGCCTCCAGCAGCCAGATTTCCAGGCAGATTCGTGCACCCCACACCTCTTGCTCTATTCGTTTGTGTCCGTAGAGTCAGCATCAGAATGTTAGCAAAATCGTTGAATGGCTTCAACTGGAATGAGCTTCTGCTAGCGTTTTCATTTGTAAGAGGCATCACTACAAAATCTTACATTCACATGTTCAAAGTCCCAAATGGCAGAAACTGCATCTTCTCAGCATGCAACCATTATCCTAAGTTGCTTTTTCATTTTTAGAAATAAAAATTTTAGGAACCACTATTAGATTTCTTATTAAAGTGGATTTATTTTGCAGTGCAGCACACAGTCACACAACAATGTCCTGTGACTCTGTGGCACATCAGTTACTGGCCGGCACTGCTGCTGCCTCCTGGAGAGTGAGCATGAATTTAAAAGCTCTTTCCACTCCTCCAGGCAATAAAACGGCACTATTTGTCTGTGGTGCATTACACCCTGCAACGAAGGCATTTCGTGCCCCATCCTTCTCCCTCTCGTCTCTCGCCATTGCTTCTCCTCCCACTATATTATACTTAAATACATCCCTGCATTTGACACTGGGCATCATAGAGATGATATCGAGGGGGTGCCGCTTCCTCTCTAACATGTCTGTCATGGTCTTCTTAACATTCAGATTACATGGGGGAGTAATGTGCAAAGGGTGCGGCAGAGATCTAAGCCTAACAGTCAAACATTTATCTCTCTATTCTTGCTCTCTCATCCATTCTCTTGTCAAAGTAACGATATTTTCCTGCTTTGTGTGTTTGTGTTTTACTATATTTTGGTCTCAATTTCTTGGTCATTAGATGCACTAAATCGATGCGATGCATGCCTCCCGTCTGTAAATTTGTTTACGTATTGTAATTTGAGTATGTTAAAAACAAGGATTCCAGGCATCTCACTCCCTTCTTTGTTTTCTATATCCTGTTTTTATCCTTCTCCCCCCCTCTCTCTCCCCCTCTCTCATTCTCTCCATTCTTCTTTGTTTTATATCCCTTCCCCCTCTCCTGTATTCATCAAGTGTTGAAGATTAAAAGGAAGAAGCTGAAAAGCTCCCAGGCCTAAATTAGATTCATGCTTCCTTGAAATAACAGAGAAATTAGTGGGATGAAATCCAAAGGTCAGATTCTGCTGTCTTCTCCCTCTCTGGTCAAAAATAAATTATGATTAAAATACACACACACACACACACACACACACACACACACACACACACACACACACACAGACACTCCCTTTTCCTTCCATCAGGTCTCTCTTGGCTATCATACCCCTGCCCTCTATCATTTTCTGCTCTTTCGCCATCTCCCTTTCTTTTTGTCCTACCCCTCAGCACATCTTCAGCTTTCTGTCTTCATATCGCTTTCTTCAGTCTTGTTCCTCTTCTTCACCCTAATTCACTTCTTCTTTCTCTTTCCAGTGTGTTTAGTGGAAGTGCTGGAGTCACTGATACATTACTGACTACATTAGGTACATTAACCAGTCAACATTATGAAAGTTAATACCAAATCAGGAAAAATGAAATTTACTTGTTAAAGTGCCTCTCACACGGCCCACTATCCATCATAACTAAGTGAACTAAATGTTAATTTTGCCTGATTTGTCATGCCATTTGAATTGCTATTGATATTGAATGTGCATATGATTATGCAACATAATTCCACAAATTGATTCAAGAAGCAACTTCGGCGGTCTATTTCGAATGCTTGAAACTCTCTGCCTGTGCTTTTCTAGTTTATGTCCACGTGTAATGTAAAAAGTCACTATGTGCTGTGCTTTGGCAAGTTCAAAGTCACTATGTGCTGTGCTTTGGCAAGTTCAAAGACCCTTGTATGGCTGGGAGATGAGCGCCCCTGTGATGCAGGCATCTGGGAGTGCAGGATGATCCCTGACACTCCAACAAGTTTGATTTTTTGATCATCAGAGTACACACCTGCTCTGAGCAACGATTCAGCTCCTCTTATGGCCTGAAAAATGAGAAAAGGCTAACACTAGCTTGCTTTAATGACTGAGTATATTCTTCTAAGGATGCTTTTTAATTCACATGTTTGCAGCAAGCCTTTTATTGACTGAACTGAGACGCACAAGAATGGTTCAAACAAGTCAGAAGAAAAGGCTTTTGATTGTTAATGGCAGTGACAAATATAGAACACATACAGTTTGATGCTTTAAGAAGTCTTCAGAGGTGCATTTAATAATCTACCTACAAACCTGATTTCCATGTATCACATATTATTCAACAGGCCGATAACCTTCCTCTGCTTGGCAGAGTATAGTCAGAACAGGAATTGATATTATTTGGTGTGTGGATAAAATACACAGCATATTTCCCTCTCTGATTTTCCAGACTTTGGGGGTGAAAGTTCACTGATTTGAATAGTTTTTTACCTCGCTGCCTGTATGCCCATCTGTCACAGTTCATTTGAGTGGCCTATTGTCTGATTTACAAAATAATGACACCTTTACAACATCCCTTCTTAGGAAAAAGCTCAAGGTCAAGCTCGGGAGTTTCTATTATTTTGACTGGTTCTGTTTTCATAAGCAAAAAAAAAAAAAAAACAGATTTTCACAGCTGATGAAGTGGTGATTGCTGCTCTGCACAAAAGCAGTAAATTCACTTTCCCCTCAGAGGGCTTACATCATCAGACATTGTATAAGAAGCTTTTAATCTGTTGATGCAAAGCATGTCTGCAAAATAATAACTCCATTAAATTACACATGGGAACCTGCAATTAGAAATTCAAATTCAAACTCTGTGGGATGCTAATTTCAATGGAACTTCACATGGAGATGCGCTGTGCTGAGAATTAAGATTCAAAATGCAAAAGACTTTATTTGCATGCTAATTATTGTATGCTGAGTTCGACTGTATTTACTATTTATAGTGTGTCACAGATTTAACATTAAAATAGCACTTTCAGTAAAGTTAGTATAATTTAGCTGTCAAATCACATGTGATTAATCTCATTTAGCAGGGGCTTTTATTACTGATGCAAACAGTATGGATAAGCCTTACAACATTTGGTCAAGATGAGACAAAACATTAGTACGTGAAGGCTTAATGTGAGGTTCAAGTTTGTGGCAGAGTAAAGCTGCAGGCTAAAAGATCTTTAGGTATAAATACACCCATGACACCCCATCAGAACACCTCATCCTGCCTAAGTAAGATGTAAAAGACTTATGACCAAATTTAAGATTCTCTGCCCACATAAAACGACTTGAACTTGTAATATAAACTCCTTGCCTTCAACTGCCTGTTTGACAATGTGCTGTCAGTTTGTTCCCTCTATTGTTGTTTAGACCTTCAGCATACAAAGTTTCCAGTGCAGCTTTGATAGTTAAAACAAGACTAAATTGGAAGTACAAGGTCCCTGCATCATCAAAAGTTTCAATAGACAACAGTTCATTGTGTCAAAGTGTAATAGAGCAAGACATTGAACCTCTGACTGCATTTTAAATAAAAACAGCAACTACAAAATACATAAACATAAATCACTGACGTCGAAATAGTGCAGAAAAACACTTTGCTCAAATGTGAAGCCAACAACTGAGAAATGCAGGTGCACAATTAAAACATCACAATGATTTGCAGCAATTATCTTTGATTACCCTTCCCCCTCTCACTGACGAGACAGACTATCACTAATCACTGTGCTAGATCCAAAGTCTTCCAAGTACCGACAATTACAGTGATTGTCTGAGCAAGACGAGGTGCTAGTTTGTAATTTGTCCATTTCTTTTTATTTAGCCCAGAAGATCAGATATGGAATGACGATAGCTTTATCTCACCAAGCACAAAAGTTGAAAAATAAATTTGACCCAATTAGCATATACTGTAAAGTATATGCTAAAGATGCACTGTGTGAGATTTTAAGGTCATAGAATTGTGCAGTTTCATTTGCACTGAGATACTGTACGCAGTCTATTCAATAGAGTGTGTCATTACAAAGTGTTCTGTAGGAGAAGAACGGTTCTAAAGAGATCTTTTTTAGCTTTGCACTTTAAAAATTCAAATTTTCATGTTTATTTGGCCATTTATCCTGGCCACAACAGCAGCTTTAGTCAGTCAAAATGGGCAATCGTAGAAGTCAGATTATTTGAATGACCCATGTTGTGGAGGCTGTTTGACTTCTGCTAGTGGTTGGAGATTTTTCTGTAACTAAAAAGGGGATAGATTAATATCTCTGCAATAAACTATACAAATACAAATTTTATTTCCTGTCAAAGTATTTTTGAATTGAACTTGAGGGAATAACACTTTTTGCTGATATACATTCATAAAATATGACATTTAAAAAACATCCCTGAAGTGACATTTTCAGTGTTTTCCCAGAACTTAATTAGTTGAAACAACATGTAGACCAGTCAAAATCGATTCAGTTTCCTTAACACTTGAGGATGAACCCCTTTTTGTTTATCTTTGCCATCAGATTGTTGCATTGTAAAACTTTCTTGTCTATTTGTCTTCCCCATCTTATCGCCTTAGTTTTCGCCGTACTGACAGCAATGGAAACTAATATTCCTTATACAGTAAAAAGAACTGAATTGTTTTTTTTTTTTTTGCAAATCTTGCCCAGGTTCTGCATAATCACTTTGAGTCAATTTTCAAAGTGCAATTGTTGACACAGCTGATGAAATAGTAACGGGAGTGATTCATCACTGTCGTGGCATCATTACTGCAATAATTTAACTGAACATGGGTCATCAAAACAAGCCCCTGCAAACTAGAATCCATTCATCGTTTCACTGTCACTCTCTCCCTGCTAATTTAAAGCGAAAGGAGAGTGGCACTAATGTTTTTGTGTGAGCATCATCAGCTTCTGGATAACCATATCTGATTGGTTGCCAGATTAATTGATTAGTTTACAGGGGGGAATGGATTGTTTGCTTGATTGATTGATTGATGGGTCACACACGGGATTGGTTGTTTAGTACTGTGAGGCGTGACATGCAAGGAGGTCTTCAAAATAAGTAAAAAAGGATCCTGCGATGACATTTGATTGCTAATGCAATAAATTAATTTGTTAATAAACTTTTTTTTTTCTTGACCTTCTTCCACTTTAAATTTATCTATGGAGACTCGTGTTTTTATTGTTTTCAGTGGAACAATTGTATTCAAAGTTGTGAATCAGATAGTACAAAACTTTTGTAGAAGACAATGACATTGTACTGAAATTTGGAGTATAATCTCAAACTGCCTGGAAAAATGCTTATTTGCTTTTTTGCTGAGAGTTAGATGAAAGTATCGACACCACTCTGGTAAATATAAGGCTACAGCTACTAGACGGTTAGCTGAGCATTGCAAAAAGACTGGCAACAAGAGGAAACAGCTAGCCTGGCTTTGTTCAAGGTAACAAAATCCATTTACCAGCACCGCTAATTAACAAGTTACATCTCGTTTGTTTAATCCGTATAAATAACTGAGGAGTGAAGTCTTGTTGTCACTGTGAGGTTGCCAGGCAACCAGCAGAGGACTTTAGAAAGTGACTGCTACTGGCCAAGAAATTGTAAAAACCCGTAAAACCGCAACAATTTTTACACTTCAGTTTTTATTGGACAGATATGAGAATGGTCTTCCCATTTAACTTTCAGACGGAAACCAAATTCGTGAAAGCACTTTTTCCAAAATGTCAGACTATGCCTTTAGGTGCACGCTTGAAGACCCTAAACATACCTTGCCAAAATGTCGAATGTAGTCATCTGTTGCACTGCACAGACCTCTGATATTGATTTGTACAAGTTTAAAACCATTTCCCAAACTGTTTTCATATAGATGATTTCACTGATCATGAGATGTGGAATGTGCATGTCAAGTAACTGTATGAGTTATGACTAAGCCACTTTATCCTTTACACTGTTGGTAAATTGCTGGGCTTTCTTTAAAGTTTATGGCTTCCAATACATGGGCAGGTATGTGTTTTTTAAGGACATTTCATGGGGGAACATGGTCTTTGATGGATACATATCTGCTGCTGCAGGGACCAAACCTGCTAAGTTTCTCTATCCACCATAACAGCTTCCACAGCATGTCACCCACTTTTAGTCCTAGCAAAACAAAACAACAGCATGTGTGTTGCTTTCTCCCATAATGCCTCCCCCAGATATGTAAACAACGTAGACACAACACTCAGCCCACCTCCTTGGACTCAGCACCATGTTGGCATTTTCTAGCTACTAAATGTCAATGCAAAAGGAATGCTGTGGTTTATGAGCACCTGGATGGTGAACAAAGAAATAAAAAAAAACTGGCTGGGAGAGAGGGAGAAGAAGAAGAAAAAAACATTAAATTAATCCTCTAAAAGCCTTTTAGCAATATTGCCCTCCCACGGCGATCTGGTAGCACACACAGAGACCACTTCCCATCATTTAATTCCAGCTGAAATTTAATTTAGTCCGAGAGCTATTCATTTTGTTAAATGAGTAAGCCACCCCCAAACCACCACCACCCCAACATGCATACATATGCAGCACACACACCTTGTGTTATGCGCAGGCACACACCCACAGATGACTCAGTCGCAACTCTGTGTCCATTTTATTTTTGGACTAATGTATTTAACGCAGAGAATGAAACACAAGTTTAACTAACACCCACCAATGCCAGCCCCTCCCCTATCACACGCAGACACTCAGACAGACTCACACACACACACACACACACACACACGCACAAAGTACAACACCAGAATTTCGTGACAAGGACTATATGCTGAGTCACTCTGCCTTTTTGCTTAAGTGCACTTCTAGGAAGGCTCTCCACATTTTCCCTTACTGATCCAGTTGCATTCCACGCATCATACCAGAGGTGTGTGGTTGTATGTGTGTATGATCGTGTGTGTGTTGTGGGGAGGTATGAACACAACTTCTTAACTTCTACAGTTTGACCTAAATGTTCCTCCACCTTTACTGTGTTCTCAGAATATGATATTGGTTAATTTGATCCTCTTGATTCTCTCCCTTTCCAGACATTCACTGTGATAGCCATGCTCATTGCCTTGCCTTACAGAATATGGGTGCAAAATCAAGGGTATGTCAAGTTATGATGTGTCTCACAGTAAAGTCAGAGATCAGAAAAAAGAAATAACTTTGCTCGATATAACAGATTCTTTCCAGTCATGCTTTGAATCTGAACTGCAGCTCTATAGAAATAATACATTTGTCCACTCGAAGTCAACATTTTTACAATCAAGATAAGTCCTCTTTACAGCATGTAACAGGCAGATTTGTACTAATATGAATGAGAAACTTTAAAGGGTCCGTCATTAAAACTGTTCACGTGCAGCAAACACTAGATAATATGTAAAGGCAAACTGGCATTCTCTAGCCCAAACTGCCCCTTGATAGCAAAAATGATTTGATTGGCTGTAAGCCATATTTCTCCTAAGCACCTCTGTGACAGACAGGAGTTTGTAATATTTTAGGAGCCCTGGCCTTTTTATATACCACCTGGTGAGGAAATTTCCACATCAAACACTTCTCTTGATGCCTCAAGAAGCCAGGCTTGCAGATGCCCCCCCAAAACACACACACACACACACACACACACACACACACACACACACACACACACACACACACACACACACACACACATATGTGCACCCTACCCACCACACAAGCTGATCAAAGCCCCTGTTTGAAGCTTACCCATTGGGAATCCCTGGCAGGCATCTCCAAGACCCATGATTCCAGTGTATTCTGTTGTACAATATCCTGCACCACCTGACCTCAGATGATCTGAAGAAGCAAAGGTTACAAACACTGGGTCACACTTTTGCAACCATGTTAAGTAACAAAAGTTTATCACTTTCAGCGGCTAACATGTTAATAAGTAATTCGTTTTTTTCCTGTAGTGTAAGTTTAATCAGCAATTGTTTAGTCTCACTGACATATTATAGTCAGATTTGCTTTCCATTCACAAGTTCTCAGTTTGATGTGTCAGTTCTTCCTTTACCACAAATACTTTATTCCTGTGGCTACTCTTGCAGGAGCCAGAACTAGGAAAAAGACAGTATGAGAGGATGCTCCTGTGATCTTGTAAAGTTGTAAGTCTTCAGGGGTAAGGACTGAAGGGGTTACCTTTATTTTTATTAGTATCAGAAGAAACAAACTTATATTAATATGCATTAAAGACACACAGCAAGTTTCCATCATGTATGTTTTCTTCAAACTACAAAAAAAAGTTTCTTTAGAAACTTAATTTAATTAGTTAAGTGAAAACTCACTTGTACATTAATTTAAATCAGAATTTCAAGGCAAAAAGATTTAAAGTCAGAAAAAGTCATTTTTATGTTCTCAGGTAATCTAAAAATTAAAAATCATTTTAAGTAGACTTGACTTGAAATTAATAAAACTTATATTTACATTTAGCCAATGATGAAAGATGAGCTGATTCCACTAAATTCCTGTATGATTTTATACAGTGCGCAAAAACGTCATTAAGTCTGCAAAGATGTTTGCACAGTGGACACAGAAGATGACTAAAGTTATAAACTATGTTGATGTGGAAAGTATTATTTGAACTTCACAAGCTCTTATATAAAGTCAGAATCAGCTCCATTATTTTTGGGTGTTACAATTAAAATTTTATATATATATATATATATATATATATATATTACACACATATATATATACATATATATGTATATATATATATATACACACATATATATATATACACATATACATACACATATACATATACACATATACATATATATATACACACATATACACACATATATATATATATACATACATATATACTGTATATATACATACATAATTGTAACGATAACATAATACAATTTGCTCAACTCCATTTTGTGCTTGTTTTGGGTGGGATTTTTTATTGTCAGCATAGGATTTTGTAATAATTAGAATACATAATAAACAAAACAGTCAAAGGCAATATCTGTAAAACATCATCAATTCCTCAGCGAGAAGTTTTTTGTTTTTTTAATCTTTTTTTCTCCATCCTGCTGAATCATTGCAGGATCTGTTCTCAAACATCACACATTCCTGGAAAAACACACATTGCGACAGCAGGGCAGCACAGTGAGCGGGCACACTTATTGGGGGGGGTGCTTCCAGCCCCCATGCTGGCAAGTATCCACCTGCTGAAGCGTCTATGAGCAAGGCACCAAATCCTAAGCAGCCCTAGGACTGTTGTTCTTTAGCGGACTCTGTGCAATTTGCCTACAGTGTTGAAATGAAATATTGTATTCTTATTACATTTTTAACTCTGCTCACTGATGGATAACTGGCTGCTTGTGGGCTGAATCTGGCAGTAGAATGACTGACTGAAGCATGCTGTCACGTATTTCTGGAAACCTGCCTGTGAAGGCTTTTGCAATAATTATTTGATATTCCTTACATCCTGAGGCTTATGACAGATTATTTCTTTTCTTTTAAACCATAACATTTGTTATTAATACCTAAAAAGGTACCCTGTTGCACAATGTTGAACTAACCTGAGATTCTACATCAAAATCTCACGAATTCTCGTGTCTGAAGATTATCTGCCTTTGGAAGAAACCTGCCAAATCTGGCCCGCAGATCTTTCAGAATGTTTATGTAATATTGAATCGGTTATTCAGCTGTAGTCAGCTCAATGCCGAGATTGAGCAGAGAGTGCCACTTTTTACCCTAGTGCTGAGGTCTGAGGTCTTTGCTAACTGGGTTGGAAAACGTACTAATGGCAAGTGCAAAGAGGAGTGGGCCAACACCGGGTCCAATATCCACGGCTGTAGCAGGAGTTGGAGGTGTGTGTGTGTGTGTGTGTGTGTGTGTGTGATTACTTACTAGTGGCTGTCAAGCTTCAGAGGTGCCCTTGCTATCACTCTGTTTGGATATGTCTCCCCTTTCCTCTTTTGACCCCATTACAGTAGATGTCTAACCTTTGCTTTCCATACAGGAGAAGCACTACTTATCACCCATCTGAACTGTGGGTGACTTGCTTTCACCGTAGGAGTCTCTTTCTCTCTCTCTCTTGCTCTCTCTGTCTCACTCTCTCTCGCTCTCTCTTAAATGGGAATATTTGGATAGGATTTGGAATAGGGAGTTCTGATTTGGTTTAGATCAGGGTAATGGTTGAGGTTGATTTTAGTTACAGATTAGGTTTAGGGTTATGGTTACAATTAGCCTAGGTTTAGGTTAATGTAAAGGTATGTATAGGCAAGAGTGTCTCCTGAATGTTCTCTATGAACTAGTATTAAAAATGTGTTTTGCATGTATAAAAGCCTTGGATTATAAAGTCTTGTCAGTGAGGTCCAACACCTGTGCTGTTAATCATGGTCGCTTCCCCTCCAAAGTGCCAGGTGATACATTAAAAAGTTCCACTGCTTCATTGAATCCTTGCCTTTAATGGCAATTTAGGCCATGTCCACACTAATGCAAATTAATTTTAAAACATTGTTTATGGGTCAGAAGTTTCCCTGCCTCCTTCAGGTGTGGTTGAATGGATTAACAGTTCTGACATACTCTGCTTGGTCCTCAGGCTCTTCAGGTATTGTGTTTCATTATTGCAAAACATACATTACATATATTATTACATACATTATTATGTTGTTATTGAAATCTCTTTTCTGTCTCCTTTGGTACCTAAAAAAACAAAGAAATGGTCCTTTTAAACATAACTAACTGTTATTCCTGGGGTCACTATTTGTAGTGATTACTACAAGGGTGTACGGGGGGGACAAGGGACAGAGACAGACTGGGTCACCATTACTATCACATCAGCCACTTTTAGCTAGCATGGGTAGTGACAACTCTCAGTGCACTTTCGCAACAATGATAATGCTGTCCTCTCAAGGACCTCCAGATTTTCAGTATTCACTACCATGTGATGTAGTCTATGCAGAAAAGACCAAGTCAGCCACTGTTCTGCTTTCTATACTTCTATATAGTTTTGAGCAGCAAAAGTTTTTTTTGCGCACGATATGTGTACTGGTGTAAATGCAACTGAAAATGACGCGTTAACGCGTCATATAGACAGAAAGGTGAAAATGACACGTTAATGTGACAGAAACAAATCTGTGAAATAAGCATTGAGCATGTAGACAGAAAAGAAGACAGAGAAGTGAAAATGACGTATCATTTTCTTCCTTTATCATTTTCTGTCACGTTAACGCGTCATTTTCCCTTTTCTGTCTACTTTTCTGTTTTTGCTCACTGCTTCCTTCCTGCATTGTTTTCTGTCATGTTAACGCGTCATGTAGACAGAAAAGGGAAAATGACACGTTAACGCGTCATTTTCTGTTGCGTTAACGCGTTATGTAGACAGAAAGGTGAAAATGACACTTTAATGTGACAGAAAATGACGCAGGAAGGAAGCAATGAGCATGTAGTCAGAGAAGTGAAAATGACACATTCAATTCAAAAGTTCAATTCTGTAATCTTGGCAGCCCTTCCAGGCCTCATTCAAGATGTTGATACAGAGAGTTGTGCTTTGGTCAAAACAATGCACAGGGTGGAGGTCAATAGATTTTATTGGCCAATAAAGGATGATGTGATCTGCTAAACACATGAGAGTGTGGTTGGACTTGTGCCAGAACCAAAACCAGAAATGTCAAGGCACATGATGCTTACTGACTCAGTGTGGAAGGAACTCTGCTCTCGTTGTAATTAGTTACCTGTACATGTACCAAAAGCCTCAAAGTTGCAATGGGTTTACTCCTCAGGCTGACATGAGAAATAGTTGCACACAAATGTAATGTGATGAGATACTGTTAGTGTAATGGGTTTGTGTTTGTGTATTAGTATTTGTTTGTGCCACTCTAACTTTAGGCCATAATATTTTTGAAACATGAAAATCAGTTTTACCCAGTCTTTACTGCAATACCTCTAGTATCTTTGACACATCTAATGCCTTCTGTTTTTGTCTGTTACTGTTGTTCTCTATAGTAGCCTATTGTTAAGGTTACGTTATTAACATTTACCACTAACATTGTGTCCTTACCGACACAAGATGTCATTACCTCAGCAATACTTTATTTCAATTATGATTTTTATTTGCAAAAATTATTTTAACACTTAGACTAGACACTTACATTTGTTAAAATCTAGAGATGATTTATAAATTAAAATTACAATATCTGCCGTAAAAAGCAACATATTTTATTTTTGTGTGTATGAAGACAATTGACATCTAAGGTTACTGTCTAAATTTTCCATGCATAGAGAAAACCATGAAATCCCCAATTTTTTAAATTATTTTTATATCAGTATTTACAATGATCCACAAAGCTTGATGAAAATGAATTTAAATGTCTTAAAATTTCATAGAAATTCAAAAAGGAAAATGTATAAAATGAACGTTTTTGTAATGTTGTGGTAAGGACATTTTGTGATAAGTGATGAAAACCATAAAAAAATAAACATGTTCCAGAATAAATCTTAATGACTATATGCTATTTTGTGTACCTGTTTATATGTATTACAGACTCTGATGGTTAAAATTAAAATTCATATTGGTTGATTTTTTTAATTTGGGAGAGTCAAAAGTAACCGTAGTTGCAGAAACACCCATTAACATAACACACCAACAAGAATCTGTGATGGACAGTGAAAACAAATAGTAGAGTTACTCTTTAAAAGACAAAAATCACAGTTTTTATTTTTATTATTTCATAAAAACTAATAATAAAGTGGTATGGAATTTGAATGATTAAATTTACCTTCGGTCATGTGTCCCTGACATGAGAGAGATGGTGTTAACCTTCCTCTTGTGTTAGCTTTATGTTACCATGTCTTATGTTAACTGGTCGGTTTTGACCCGTGTCTTAAATCAGCTGTAAAATACACTAAAAACAACTAGCTATCATCCAATTTGTTTCTCATCTCTTGGTTACCTTGTTAGGCTTCCTTATCCATGAAAATGGGCCTTTTTTTGTCAGTATACCTCTCGATTTCAATTTTAAAAAATTGTATAATGAACCTCAAGAGAATCATATAAATAAAGAAAAGGTTGTTGTGTTACCTGACTATTACAGAGGGGTATTAGAACACATCTCTTAAACAAATTTGTTTTATTTATTTTTTCATTTTAATATTATTAACTATAGTAACATTTATGGTGTGACGGGTCAATTTCGACCCATATATATTTACTTCAAGAAAAAGGCAAAAAAGTATTTTTTTCAGCAATAGAACTTTAATATAAACAAAATGAAAAGCAAAACAGGTCATAACACAAAATATAGATTTGCAAGGTCAAACAAACAACAACCAATCAAGCAAATCAAACCAATAGAAATCAATTACTAGTTCCAAAACTAATAAAAAATAAAATCAGAGTAAAAGTCTCTGTGTGCAAGAACATGCTTGTGTATGTGTGTGTGTGTTTAGATGCATGTGTGGCAAAATGTGACACTTTTAGTGTGTTCTTTGCAGAGATATTTCTTGCAGTTGAAGCACAATACATTTGTCTTTCTGTCCTTACTGCTTGGGCAGACCTGACACCTCTTTCTTTTAGAATCAGGTGGCCTGACTGGGGTTGTGGCTGTGGCTGTTCTGGTTGGTGTTGAGGCAGGGCTGGCTGAGGAGGATGCTGGTGCAGATGCTCTCTGTGTTGCTGATGGCATTGACGGAGTGCTGGGTGAGCTCTGCAGCTGTCTGACAAAGGCTGCAGCGTCTGGGTCTCGGGGCACCCGTTCCCTTCGCTCAATGTGTGGCTTGACAAGGGAATTTCCCAGCTCCTCAAGAAACATTCTCCGCTTGTTTTTTTTGGTTGAATTCCACCCTTGGTGGATGTGGGTCCACAACACAAATGCATTACATGCAGACACATCAAGGATGTTGTAAAACACAACCATTGGCCATCTTCTGGTCATTCGCTGGCAAGTGTAGGTGGCAGTCAGCTTGTCCAGGTTGTCCACTCCTGGACTGGGTCGAAACCGACCCTAACAACACAAAGGTCATAATTTCAACCAGAGCATTTTATAATTTAGTGAAAACATTTTTTTTAATTTTATTTTGTTGAAAAAGAGGTGCCTGACAAAATCAAAAAGCCTTGATGCAATAAACAAATTTATGTGGTTCTTTTATGCATTTAAAACCTAAAAACGGGTCAGTGCCGACCCTAACACAAGAGGAAGGTTAAATCAATCTCTGAATCCTCAGTGAGGTCAGGACTTTAAGTCCACAGAACAGAAGAGTGCTGCTCATACCCCCAGACCAAAATATATTATTATCTGACATCACAGACAGAGCTTATGGGTTTGTCTGGAAGCCACAGCTGAATTGTTCATTTCTACTACTACTACTGCAGTAGAGTTTCATGTGTGGTGGGTTTTGATGTTTTTTACAGGATGTGCCCGGAGCAATTATACTGAAACATGTGTATGAGAAAGTGCTTTTATACTATTACAACTGACAGAGCTGCTAATTCTACAATAACATCAAGTACTACAGTACCAATACAGTGCCATAACCGTATTGCTAAGACTGACTACTTGTAATATTTATAATAATAATAATAATAATAATAATAATAATAATACATTACAATCAGTAGGCTTAGAATTCAGGTGTCATCGAAGTCACAGTTAATGCTATCACACCACTGCTACACAAAAAAATGTGTGAGAATTTTGTTAAACTTAAAGCTTTCAAAAGTGTACCGCAACTATAGTGTTTATAAAGAACAGGTGCAAGATGGGAGACTACCTTAACATTAATTGCATTAGCATTGAGAGGTGTATTTTTGTAGTCCATTGCATACGTAATGAGTATAGCTTTCAGTCACAGCTGAGGTGAATAGCTCCCTCTGAGGCTGTAATGGAAAGGTCAGAACCCTGAGGTAAATAAAAAGCCCTTCTGAAAATGATTTAAAGTGATACATTTAAACCCTTTGTCACATTGGATCTCATCATCTCACCCACTTTACAGAAAGCTTTTGAAAAAAAAGGGGGGGGGGGGGGACACATAACAGTGATGACTTTATTGTTATCGTTTTAATTTAACAGTTATTTTGGTTTTGTGGAGTTTGACCTCTTAGTCCTCAAAACTTATAGGTAGAATGCCTAATGGAGGCTGGTCAGTTGTTTTATGCTTATCCTTTTTGATCCCCATAGGGAAATTCATTTGAATCTGCATTTAACCCATCCTATGTGTTAGGAGCAGTGTGTTAGGGTTAGAGTGGATCCAGCTGTGCTTTGATGGTGGGGGAAACCGGAGAACCTGGAGGAAACCTTCTTGCTATGAGGCAACAGTGCTAACCACTGAGCCACAGTGCTGCCAGGTTTTATCAATGTAGAAAGTCAGAAAACACTGCTTTATGGCACAAATGGGGGCTTGCTTAACCACAAAAATCATCAGTGCAAATAAAGTCAATTGCAAAATCCTCTTTGCAACAGGAGTCAACAGGATTATAGGAAATGGGATTTTCTTTCTTCTACTTTAGCATTACAGTACCACTGGTAGGAAATAGCATCTGCCAGTTGTCTTATTTGTTTACAGTACAGTGATCATAATCTAACAATGATATATTACGTTAAAATGCTACCTGTAGCACCT
Source organism: Macquaria australasica (assembly GCA_005408345.1). Classification (NCBI taxonomy): domain Eukaryota; kingdom Metazoa; phylum Chordata; class Actinopteri; order Centrarchiformes; family Percichthyidae; genus Macquaria; species Macquaria australasica. Next base: position 122,059 of record SEMN01000530.1, on the reverse strand, counting down.
TTAAATCACTTCTCACATAAATTGCATTTGACATTGGCATTTGAGCTCAGCCCATATAGAATATACTGCCTATTGATTTACCTACTCATCTGCTAACTGCCCCTGTGGTCTCGACAGTCTCTGAACCCATGTGAAGGTCATCCACTCTCCTACTGGCTGACTCGCCACACAGCCAGCCGGTATCGGCCTGGCCCAATGCCTGCCTTGGGGCCCCCAACCCCCCTCCTTGCTGGGATGAGGCCAGAGAGGTGTGATGGCTGTGGGCAACTTGCCCCTATTCCCCTCCGCAGTTTGTCAGAGCGTGTCTCAGAAAGGGTCGAAGAGTGTCGACATTTTTGTGACGGCACAGGAGTGCAAGACTGTGTGTGAGTTGGTGTGTGCGTGAGCAAAGTTGTAAAAGAGCACATGATTGTATTTTGAGTCATCCTATTTGATTATAAAAAAGCATTTCACGAACATGTGCAGAGCTATTGTTATTCAGTGCCTCTCTCAGCATGGAGAGTGAGGTGATGAGCCTTACAAAAGGTGGAAGACTGTGTTCTCAGTTGGAGGTCAGGGTGAAAGTGGTGTTTGTGTGATCCATGTTTACACCTCAGAGGCCTGAGCTGTGAAGACAAGCTATGCTGACTGAGGACCAAGTCAAGTCTGTTGTATTTACATCAGAAAGCGGAACATGTTTCTCACAAAATGATTTATGGTGACCAGAGGCCACAGGTGCAGACAAAAACAAAAGTTAACTGATATTGCTGCTGTAAATGATACACCATGTTGTTTGCCAGCTGACGCTCAACTTGTGGATGTTCTGAACTTCACGCCACTAACAGAACACACATACACATACACAGCCAGAGAGCAGTCCACACTTTTTTTCATGGTTGTAATTTTGCTACAGGTAATGATGATAAGATTAAAACGAACGAACCATAGCACTGAGTTTGAAGGCTTATCATCAGACACAAAAACACAGCGGTTTATCCTCCTTCGAGGCAGGATTTTAGAGTTCTGGAAAAGTTAATTGCAGCAACATGAGTGTAGAAGAATTAGCTTAATGCTACACAGTACATAATAGAAGGTATTCTACTTGGAGTGTAGTTGACTGGCCACTGCAGTGCGTTGCCAGATGACGTTTGATGGCTTTGTAGCAGTAGAAACTTGTTTTATTTTGGAGCCGTCTGTTGCGGCACCCCTGCTGTCCCCACTGGTTTTGTTGAAATGAATGAGGACACATTTTTGGACACAGTACAATTAAGGGCATGAACGTAGCCTAATCTGCTCAGGCTGCAACAACACTGTGAAAGCTCAGTCTTCCCTGTGTAAATAAAATGGTACGAAGATTGGTAAGTTACATGTTGTCATCCAAATCCAAAGTGCTGTAAATGCACAAGTAGTGAAATAAAAAAAGAATAACCTGATAGCATTTGTTTAACCTGCTAGTCCTGCAAGAGAGACAATTACACTCACAATATGATTAATGTTGGTATGAGTCATAACCTTTAAACTAGTTCTAACCTTTTGCCTTTAAACACAGTAATTAGTCATTGCATGTTCCTTTCCATTTTGTGTTAACTGACTCCCATAGTGAACAAGCCAGGTATGAATATTGTGTCGTCACTGTAAGGACTGGAATCCCACGCAATATAAGATTTCAAAATATTTTCCCTGCAGCAGCAAGTCGAGCATATTAAGCTGTTGAAAACTGAGGGTAAAATGAGACGGCAAATGCCAGACAGCATCTTACTCGATTTGTATTGACAAGGTTTCAGCCGTAGGCTACTTCAAAGCTTTACTGTATGATGTTTGCAGTGTGATGCTGAAATGGCCTTGGGATATTCCCTTTGGTGTCAAAGAAAGGATACCATTGAAATCATAACATTCCAATAGCAGTATAGCCTCTGGGATTTATCCTTGGCACGGGGAATTGACCACAAGTGCTTTCTCAGCATACAGTAATAGTACACTTTCCATAACAGCTCCACATGGGCATGCATACACAAGAGCACAATTTAGTTACACAACCATAAATATGCATATGGACCAATGCAGTAATTGCAATCATGGCGACTTGCACAGAAGCTGCATTCAAAGACACACAGTACACATACATCTGGATGTACTAAAGGACTTTTGAGTGATTTGTTATAAATCTAAATAGCCACACATAATGAAGGGTTTAAAGTAGTTATCGAAAGATTGTTATCATGGTTGAATAATATGTACAGTACATCATCTGTTTTTGCTGCTCGTTCATGTAAAATAGTTTAGTTTTTTTCCCCCCATATATTTAAGGGAGACAAGTTTGCCATGATTATAATTACAACAATATTTTTATATAAAGATCTTGCTTAGTGCAAGTACATGAAATGATGCTAGCTTTAACCTAGTGTATGTATGTTTTCACCTATTATTCATTGGTGTCGCTGATCCTGCTGTCTTCTTTTTTTGTGAACTTCATTGTGAGTCTTCATTCCTGTTAGGTGTTAATATTTATCGTATTGGTTGCTGGCTAGAAGGCACTGAGAAACTTCTCTACTACTCACACCCCCTCTTGAGTTCTAACAGCTTTGTACCTCTGAGTGACTTTCTCTGAGTCAGTTTCATTCTATGTAAACACACCATTTATCTCCAGGCTCTCTTCTCCATGGCCGTTCTTTAAACTGGAGTGTCAGTCTCCCAGGCCTCTCAGAGGAGATCTGGGTGTCTTCAGCCAGCCACTCACAGCTCTGCCACTTTCCTACTCCCTTTCTACTTACCAACTTTTGCAAGATTTGGTTTTCAGAAGCTAGATCAAAGAGCCGGCATCGCCCCATCTGCCATGTCTTTGCCACTCTTGTTGCTTTGCAGAATCATTGACTTCCTTGACAGCCAGTGTGTGAATCCTTGGTAGTCACGTCATCTGGGAGTTATTTTTCATGGCCATAGTACTGTTGTTTTTAACACTGGATTCATACCATCCCCAGGCGAGAAGGAAAGGGAGGATGAGAGATGAATGGCAAAGTCAGTGTCACATGAAGTAGATTCTTTTATATTTTTCTTATTTTAGGAGTGATGCTCCCATAAAGCTGTCAAAGGCTTAGTATGTTTTCATCACATCAAATGGAACAAACATTCGCTGTTTCTTTGGAGGAGACACTGTGCAGTATGTGGGTGTGGGGGGTTGAGAGGGTTAAGTATTTTTGACTTCAGACAGTGTAACCTACCTTGCATTTGAGATAGTGTATATAGACTTACTCCAGAATAGGATCACAGTGCATGTGTGTGTAAATGTGTGTGTGAGAGTCATGAATTTTTAGACTGCCCCTCTTGCTGCTCAGGCTTTGCACATTAATTCTTGGGTAGCACGAACAGGCCAGTCAACTCTCATTTTGCAGAGCAGGCATGTAGGGGAGGGAATGTTCTTTAGTTTAACCTTGTCATAGAGGCCTATGAGATGCCAAAGACAAAAGCCTTGCAGTGCTGGCAGAGAGGCCACCTCCAATGTTATTGTTTTCTTTGGCACGACTGCAGTGAAATTGGCCTGACATTACGCCTCAAACTCTGGTGTTCAAACACCTGCCCAAAGGTAAAGGATGTCAAATACAGCGCATTGCTTTATTTTATTGAAAATTCACTCAAGGTAGCACAAGATTTGGGGCCTGAGCTGTGTACATTATTCTTGTACTGTAACCAGAGGTAGTTGTGATGGTGTTTGAGTCATAGAAGAAAGGGGAAAAAAACAGTATGTGGGGTTAACAGTGTAATCAAGATTAACTGACAGCACTATTATGAAAATATCTTTTATTTGTTACACACACATACCAATTGTAAAACATAAGTACTCAGCCCACAACATAAAGACGTAAAAGACATAAAAACTGTGCATGGTGCAGTTCTGTGATTTATTATTCTCCACAAAACCATAGGGGAAACAAGTAGTTTGACAAAATAATCTCAACTCAAAGTCCACTTAATAGCTTTTTCTGTGTATTTCCAACACATCTAATGGTCTTCATCAGCAGATGAAACTTACTCAGTTGTCATGAATAAGATTCTACTTTTATATTTAGTTATTTTATAACTCCACGCCAACTGAGCGATTTCCTTCTGACATTTGATTTACTGCTGCAAAAGATTCATTGAACTCAGAAACAAGGTGTAAAATTAAAAGTATGTTGCAGTCTTTTGAAATATCTTGCCTGACAACAGATGTGGACAAAACAGTAATTTACTTTTGATCACACAGTACAACTTGATTTACATAATGCCAGATGTTTTCTTTCCTTTTAAGAGATTTAACATTAATAATTCACTTACAGCATATTTATAAAAGGATTTATACATACAGATGACTTTTTAGCCTAGTTATTGTGTCACACATATGTCATTTTAAGAATACTTATTGTGTTTTGTGTTTTATTGTGTTAAGTAACTTTGAAGGCGTTGCTGAAGTATGGATGTACAACACAGCTGACAGATCGTGCACATTATATTTAGTGTCTGGTTACTTCACACGTCACTCTGAAAAACCTGCATATGTGCTCATTTCACCAGATTACTCAGAGTCCAGATGCAACCCCAGATATAGACAGGGTCCACTATCTTGCTGAATGACACCTGAATAGGGATTTTCTCTTCTTTTCTTCCTCACCCCACACTACACCACCTATTAATGCTTGAATACATGAATAATAAGTGGTTGTGATTAGTGATCAATAAGATAGACCTTTACAATCCCCAATCCGTGTCTAATAATTTACCTTGCATCTTATTAAAATATCCACCAACAGCTATAGGTTAATTATAACCATAATCTACTATATTTTCTTGTAATCAGTATTTCAATTCCATAAGGAAAGGTGGATCATCTATGCTAGGTGCATATATATTAGGCAGGATGAAGAGAAATCCCTGAATCTTTGCCCAGACCATTAATATTCTGCAACAGCTTTCTTTCTTTCAGCATTAGTGGCTTTCTGCCACTCTGTACAAGAAACATGAGAATCTTCCTTCTCCTAGGCAGGTCTGATTTTAATTGCATAAATAACAAAGCAAAATGTAAGAAGCATTAGGATATTAAGCCAGTGAAGTGAGGGGTACTACTTGAGTCGATGTTTGGAGAACGTAGCATGAGGATGGTGGAGAGTTGAAGAACACTGGAATGCAAATAAACACAAATAAAGAGCTGATCTGAGAGGATTGCGGATGGAGCTTTTTATAGTGCTTGGCAGCACTCAGCCCAGGTGCTCACAGTTGCACTGATTGCACCCCACCCACCAATTAACTGAATGGCAGTCAAACCAATCACATTCATCAAGATAACTCAAGCAGGCAACGGGGCTGTCACGTTAGTTATTTACTCAAGTAAGACTTTTTTATAGACTACTCACTTATTTTTTTCAACTTGTATTTGTGCAGATGATGATGTGTAGTTGCTAGGAATTTCTGTACGTGAACATACAGTACGTGTATACTGTATATATATATATTGGGTTGGGGGCTTAAGTTGGGTTGGAGTGGGTCTAAGAAAATGATTATTAGAGAAATAACCCAACACAGTGTAGAGTATCGAGTCAACTGTTGCAAACATACATATGAATATATAAGATTGTCCTCCCAAGAAAAATGACCAAATCAGCCCAAAGGCCCAAAAATGACATACGTTTATAATTAAGTGACAAAGCTCTCTAGCGATCGTAGGAATTATGACTCTGGTCAGTCAGGAGGAAATCATATGACGTTATTTTGCTGGTGAAGTGAATAGAAAACAGAATCATCTCAAAAATCCTAAACCTTTCCTTTTACTCAAGTCCTGTAATGAGAACTTCCTGGCTGGCTATGCTCATCTTTATTGAGGTTCACTTGAGCTCTAAATTAGCTCATTAGCTGCCTAATTGGACAAATTAAAGCCCCAATCAGGAATGCTTTGGCTTTCAGAGGTTCTGTAGGTGCCTTTTAAATCATCTGTCGACTCAGATGGTGAAAGGAGGACAAATTTGCCAAGTGGAGCGAATAATTGCTTCAACTGAGTACTAGGAAAAGCTGGCAAACAAAAGGCCAGTGCATGCAACTAACAGACAAGACTGTGCACCCTCCCCAGCCACTGACAACCCCCAGGGCTATGATTCAGTGACTTTGTGAGGAAGGTTGGAGTGTTGTAAAGCTGAAGACAACAGCTTGAGAGACTGATTTTCTTGGTGGTCCATATGACTCAGCACTCATCCCTGGAAGACATGTGGACTATTATAGAGTATTACGCAGCTATCCAACAGACTGATGACATGGCACGACATCCTTAAAAAAATGGTTCTCGTTTTTTGTAAGTTTGGAGCAGACAAAATAGGCTTGAACTTTCCACAAAATTTAAAACAACATTATAAACAAACAGCATAATTAAAAAAACAAAAAAACTTTCAAGAGCGAGGAGCAGTGTTGATTTTTGCAAACATCTTGCCCCTGTGTGTGAAGCAGCCAGACAGAAAGTGCTCTTTAAATTTTAATGGACAAGTCATCAGGAGCTAATGTGGTGAATGGGGTCACGGGTTTAAGGGGGATCTTGCATACTTAACAGGTAAACACCACATACAGTAGTAGTTAAATATCCTTCATATTCATTTAGCCTTTTCAAATGGTGGCAAGTGGTTACTGTTTGAAGGATTTGATTGGAAAAATCTTAAATCATGCAGTGTGGTGTCTAAAAACTCCATTCAGCATGTGCATAATTATCAAGGGATAGGAAAGGAAGATGGTGGTAAAATATTTACCAACATGAGCCCAACATTTTAGAGGCAGAGCACTTGTATCTCCCTCATGTACTTTGTCACTTCTTGTAGATGGAGACATTGGTGTTTGGTATGGAGCATACTAAGTGTATGATATGTGCACTTGTCGACTGCCGTTTTGCTTGACAATTTTGGTTTTAAAATGAGTATTTTTAATGCAAAAATCTTTTCTGGTGCAGATAAATCTTTATTAATTTAGGGGTGATTTGCTGAGCTGATGTGATATTTCTTGACAACTGTTAACTTAACTTTCCACTGTCTAATAACAGTCATCTTTGTTGAAGCCCTGCAGTCTGTAGAGGCTTTGTGATGGTCAGCACACATTTGTTTCATGGTTCTGGACCACATGTACCTGTGGCGAGCTCACAGTATTGATCCGTAGAGTCAAGTGTTCAGGTCACAGGTGGCATGAGTTATTCAACAGATAATTACATGTCTTTGTTTGTCTTCTCTCTGTGAATGGAGGTGTTGTCAGCAAAGAATGGAAGTCACTCAGGGCACACTTATAGAAGTTAGAGCTTTCTTTGTCTGTCGCAAAGTAAACACAATTTCCCATGTCTCCTGATGGGACGTGTTGGGAAAACCAGGCTAGCTATATGCTCTCAGTGACCCTGCAGCAGCAAGCAAGTCCCAGTCTTGCTAGTGCTGGGGCGTTGGAGAACTTAAAGGGAGCGGGATGGTACTCTGCACCAAAGCTGCAGAACTGTCAGCTAATTTTTCAGGGCTTAATTACTGCAAGCTGCAATTACCAGCCAGCTGTCTACACCCCCTCTCGTGGCAGTGCCACCAAGGAGTCTGCCCACTGACTTTCCACAACCCCCCACTCTCTTTCTCTCTCACACACACACACACACACACACACACACACACACACACACACACACACACACACACACAAACTCAGCCACGTCTGTTATATGAATTTGCTTGACCATTTGACATCTCTTCGCTTTTACACCATACAGACACCACAAACATCTGCTTATACTAGCATGATGAAAGAAAGTCATTGTTCCACAGGTCGGTCGCACAAGTGCCCATACTATACAGTAGCACATTAAAGAATAAGGCTAACAATGTACTACATTTTTCTTATTGTCAACAATTCCATGAAAAGAACAAAAACAACAATGCGTTAGTCCATCTCTCAATACTTTCCGACTTCTCTACCTTGTCTGTGGCATTTAGCTGAAATTCCATACTGAAGATCTAAATCTTTAAAAATTGTTTATGAATTTATAGTTCCTTTTTCTCCTTGTTTATTTTAAAAGGCTGAGTAATTTCATTTGTTGGGGTCTGTTTTCAGAAGTGTATTAATACACATTTGGTGCCCTGGTGACTATTTACTGCACCTGACTATGTACATGGGTTTGACTTAAAAAAACTACAGTGCCCTTGTTCATTGTAATGAAAGAACATGAAACTCAGTGCAACAGTGCGGATCATTTATGTGTTTTTGGACAATCGAGGCCTATGGTATAAAGGAAAAAAGCTAATAATACCAGGCTTTGGCTACACAAGCAGTACTTAGTAGGATCAGTCCATTATTGGCTTTGTTGGCAAATGTAGAATATCCTTTCTTTGTACATGTACCTGTCACTCATCTTTTTTGCTTTTCCTCCATTGCATCAGTAGTGTTCTGCAACTGTAGTGGTCTTACCATGGTTATGACACAGAGTCAGCATCCTGTGATTTGCATTTGTGATAGTTTGCAGGTTTTACACTTGTGGACATGGCTTTATAGTGTTGAATCTGTGGTAAATGTGTTTGTGAACTTTAGCAGCATGCTCCTGCCATGCATATACCCCACCAAAATCTATGAACTGAAACATAAACAAGTATAACAAGAAACTGGGAAAACAAAGGCAAATATGAACTTGGCACTGTACAGTGAAAAGAAAACAACTGTTTCTCTCTCCCTCTCTTCCAGTTGGACATGGTGGTGGGGGCTGCTGAGCACACACTAGCGTGACATCCCCGTCTCAAGTGGACAGACACAATTAATCCCAGGGACAGTGGAGACCCGCTGACAGAGCAAGATAAGGTATCGGCCAGTGCACACCGCTCCACCTGACCTGTTGCACATGAGCATAATTTAGCCCTTATGGCATATATAATGTGTTCCTCAGCTGCGACAGACTGCTTGCAATTACATAGGCTCTTTCTAGCTTGATGCCCTTGTAGGGTCGATGTTTCATTTCTTGCACAGTGAATTTGGTCAAATCATTTATGGGTTGTAGGATTTTATAGAGGGGATATATCTGAGAATATGACAACGCAGATGTTTGATTTTTTGCTTAATTGTTAGGTGGGCAAGTTAATCAAACATGTAATCTTAAGGTGTGAAAAAATAACAGTGTACACAGGTTGTTATGACAAGTCCCATCACTGCATCATAATGCAAAGGTTTCAAAGACAACTATGTAATTCTACAATAAAATGCAATGGGAGCATTGTAATTTTACTGTGGAACTCAAAAGATTTCTGAAAGGTGCTACCACTCTGAATATCAATTTTTGGGTGATATTTTTAGAGTTATTGAGCAACATATGCCATTTGATGAAAGCTTTTATCTTAAGTGCCCCGTGAGTCCCGTGAGTGCACACATTTTTAGCATGTAGTCTACTATTAAATCTGACTGCGTTAGTGCCATCCGTTACTTAGTGAATTCACAAGCCTAAGTTACACTTTTCCAGTAAATCCTTAGTTGTCTAATGTTATTGATATTCTCATGTTTCATGGTTTATTAGTTAACAGGAAAATAATATTTTATATGTTGGGCATTTAGCTAACACTCAAATGAGATTTCCTTAAAACAAATGGGTAGACAGGGGTTCAGTCTCCCGTTCAAGTGTTTAAGGAGACAGGAGTATCCTATGAAGAGGTACATTTTAAGGCCACTACCATTAATGCCTAAATGACGTAAAACCTGCTCCACCCAACTATCCACACTGATCAACAACAACAGCCACGGCTGACGTATCTTCGAACATAGTTTCTCATTTGAAATTTGAAATCTAGTTTAAAAAATGTTTGCCCAAATGTGTCATATCGCTTGTTGACTCTTTGTTCACAGCAAACCTCTGCACTGGAACCCTGACCAACTAGTGAGAGTCGCTAAAGTGCAGCAAACAACTATGATCCCTCTCTGTCTTCTCAATTGGAAACACTGCTAATCATGTTAAGGGAAAGCCAAGCCAAGCTAAAAGCACTGCCGCTGGAGATCGAATCCGGGTCCAGGTGTCCCCCCAAAAAGGATTACCTTTAATGTTTGGTCTTTGCTGCATTATACATTTCTATGACTGGATATGGGAGTAATATTTTTGATAGGGCCACTTTTTCTGTAAGGAATGCAGCCCTTTATGATGATATCAACATATAACTTCCATGTCGGTTCATTTCTGTATCCCTCCATCCTTCTTTCTTTGTAGGAAACAGGTGCGTTGGAGGTAGTTGTAGTGAGGGAGGAAAAGAAAGCAACAGTAGGAAAGACAAACAGAGTTTTTAATTCATTGTGCAAAAACTATGAAGCTATGAATTGGTTGAAAAAAGTACACTGTCTTCCAGTATATCAGTTGGTGTTGTCAAATTATCCTTCAATTTTAGTTGTTTACAGAACAACAGTAACTTATTTTGGGCTGGCCTATAGTGCCATTAAATGAGGGAAAGAGTCCTGAGGAAATGCTAAAGCAAGGGCTTTAATTGTAATTTACTGCACACCAAATCAATATCGTCCTAAATGAATCATTAGGACTTAGCTTTTTTGGTATTTAGTGTTTCACATTGTTGCCCCTGGCAGAGCAGCAGAGTAGCAGCTCTTAATATTCCACTGGCTGATTAACAATTCAGGAGGCATCAAATTGGATGTAGGGGACACTGAGGTAAGAGGAGAAAGGCCATGTAAGGATAGCAAAACTTAATGCTGCATGAATGTCGCATTCTCATAGTGAATTTTCTCATTTATTTCAATTTAAACATCTGTCAGTGTAGTAAGATATTTACATTTGATTCGAGATCAATCATCAGTGTTCATCAGTCAATCAAACTTTTTTTTTTGCGTGATTATTTGCATGCCTTCCTTAGGAGGAAATTACTGATCTTATCTCTAATTCACATTTCCTGAAAAGCCCATTTCAGACAAGTCAGGGATTCAAGCCAGCAAACGTCCACTTGTGAACCATTTTCTCTGACCTGCAGGCTACCTCTGTTTATGTATTTCAGGCATGCAGAGCCCTCTGGCCTTACTAGGAATATACTATAGATAAAACCTCTACTTTCATAGTAAGTCCACTGAGACCAAGGCTTCATCTATGCTGGACGGCTATTAGCTACAGTCTGCAGTAATGTTGACAACACTGTCTTTTATCTCCCAATGGCAGACATTGAAGATGAGGGTGTTAAATTGGTCACTTTATTGCTTCAGATGCATCACTTCAAGGTAAAGCTGTGTGTGTGTGTGTGTGTGTGTGTGTGTGTGTGTGTGTGTGTGTGTGTGTGTGTGTGTGTGTGTGTGTCTCAAGATCTGTTGAAAGGGCAGCAGTAGAGCACTTGTTTTGAATGCCCGTGAAGCTGACAATAAAAAGGAAGGTGAATCATGAGGAATCCAGTTATTGTGTTTTCAGATCTGCTTTTGTCATGTTGCACACAAAGGCAGCATCTCTGCAGTGAAATGCTGTACAGTCTGCATCACCCTCAACACTTGATACATGCCCACTGATGAACGTTGAACCTCTGTGTACACAGAGACATGTCTTGTCTTCAGGAAGTAAAAAAAAAAAAAAAAACCTTCATGTAGCAGAATACAAAACATTTCTTGTATGTGAGAACCTTATAATTATAGATCAATCTCCACCGTAGATGTGTTTTTACCTTCACCAAGGTTTTGCTTTGTTGCTGTTTAGTTTGTTCGTCTGTCATATCTAGAAGTACGACATCAAAAGCAACTGTTTCATCTTGAAGCTATTTTACCACTCATCCACAAAGCTTCATTGGTTCTTCGGACCGGCGAGGAGTCCCAGACATTTTATTCTCTGTGGGTCATTCACACCTTGCAGAAAAGAAAACTTTGAACTTTTGTTTTTTTTTTAAGGGAGCTTTGAACTGCTTCCTGGGGGAACAGCCCATAGACACTGGTTTAGATACAGTATGTGAATGACATCTACATCAAAATCAAAGTCCAGGAAATGCAAGCCTCCCCTGAACACAGACATTCATAGGTTTACATGAGAAGACATAAAGGCAGGTGACTAGCTTTCTGCGATTGTGCAAAAGCCAGAATTTTGAAGTTTGCAGGAAGTCCACTAACAGTGTTAAGACGGTTTCAGTTCTGTTTTGGTATCACCCACAAGCCACTACATTTATTGTAAGGCATTGGCTAAAATTCAGTGGTCACTGTCTTCTTATAGAGACATTTCTAATTTTAAATCTTTGGATGACTTCAAAGTAACCCATAAAAGACTCATTGTGAAATTCAACATTTCACACATCCAACACCCTTATATCATTTATGTGGTGAGTCATTCACATTATTTCTCTTTTGATGAAATATTATTTTATCACAAACCTCCACTTCAGCTTGTGGTTAACAACCTCTGTATGTCAGCATTCATACACAAATTCCGCTCACTCTAATCAAGTAGAAAAGGTTTTTTTTCCCCCACTCGTTTGTTAAGCTGCCTTTTCCCTCCTGTGCAGAAATTAGACTGGGCATATTCCAAATCAAGAGTGTGGGCACTCATTAGCGCTGTTCTCATATCTCACAAAAGAGCCTGGCTACAAAGAGGGAATCAAGCTCTATTTAAAGTAATGCCGCCAGGAGTCCATTGCCAATGATAATGCGCTTTACATCATTTTGTCCACGCCTTTATCTTGAGCTTCTTAAGGAGTAGGCAACATGCAAAGTCATTAGGGACACGATAACTCCCCATATAATTAGATGGGGAAAGATTGGATGCCTGGTGCACCACGGGGCAGACCCACTTACGACATAATCACTCATCCCACCAATGAGGGGCGTCTTGTATGCTGGCAATTAATTGAGATGATTACAATTAGCCACGACAGAGTGTTTGCTTCTGTCTGTTCTGACCAAAGAGTTGAATGTAATTTGCCTCTGGTTGAGAATGCTGGCTCTGACTCAGTCTCATTACACTAGCTGCACTGGTATTTTTAGATAGGGCTGAACTTGCCCTTAACTAATGGATTCTTGGCTTATGAATCAGCAGATGCTTGAAACGGGGGTTTGATTTGGAAATTAGGGCAAGGGAAAGCAGACTCCAGTTCGGATCTAATTCATAACTGATTCTTCTTATTTAAAAAAAAAAAAAATTATTAAGCTGGAAGTTTGCTTTAAATGAATACAGTTTTTCAACCATGACCAGACATTCATTATCATCTTAGTATTGTAATGGATGACTTTCATTTTCACTTGAGACATTTTCCACCAAGGATTCTTAACTTTTACCTAAGTGTAAATTTTATAAAGTCCAAGTCACTTTTCACCTCAAACATTTGCAAGATCTCCGTTCCCATAGTGCCACAGTGGCATCATTAAAATAATACCTGTTGATAACTTCAGACAGGCAGAAACATACCTTGAGGGATTGGTTTCTGTGGCAATCTGCAGGTGGTAGGTCAAGCCATTTTCCACTTTTATCTCCCTTATTCATGCACCAATTACCTGTTATGGTGCATCAGATGTGAGCCTACTGTCAAGAAGCAGTCAAGCAGCAGTTTCCAGTAAGGACTGGAAAGCAGCAAAGTAGAAAACTGTGTTTGAAAACAATAATTTGGTCCTTGTTTTAAAAGACCTCTCAATTTATCTAAACTTTGTGGACAGAATTAGCCTTTTGTGTACTTTTGGACAAGAAATTGTAATTTTAAATTTGATTTCATTTTCATACTAATTAAATTATTTTTGATGGGTTAGAGTTAGTTACTCCATTACTTACTGTTTGTTCTTATTTTTACAGTAAGGACAAACTATATGTTAATGTTACGTGCACTGACTTTATGACTGCTGGACATGGGACGATCCACATAGAAAAATCTAGGAAGCATTGACTTTTAAGCATGTGATTGAACTATTATGATATAATTGAACAAGATAAAATGTAATTTCTGATTACAGATTAATGGAGCTCACAGGTTTCTTCTGAGCTACAATATATTGTATCACAATATCAAATTATGTACGACTCCATTTACCAATAGGAATAATGGTTTACCGCGGTTGTGCAAAAACCCAATATTTTCTTTAAAACTTCTAGACCACCCCCAGTTAAAATAACTATAATATATTATTACCAATTAGAAGCTTCTACCTAACACTTAAAAAATAAAAAATAAATTAATATATTTTGCAGCTGTTTTAATTTTGTGTGAAGCATCACAATGCAAAGGCCATTTATTATGCACTAGGACTATAAATAAACTGAACCAGTGAGACAGTGCTGCAATTTCTGGTGTGTCTCCACAGTGTCTGAGCACTGTCACCCTCTGGCTATCTCTGAACTACACATGCAGGAGCCAGGCTAGGCAACTCAGGGGCTTGTACTTCTCCGGAGTGTTTTTTCTCTTGTCCTCATCCACTTACAGTTGCAGTCTGCCCAAGGCCAAGCAGGCTGTAAGCGTAAGGACATGTCAGTACTACATTTAGGTTTCTTCCAAGAGTCAGTAAGCCCATTCACCCTAATGGATTCAGGAAGTGTGCGCCCGACTCAAGATGCAGGGTATTAAGTGCTCTCTCTGTGTCTTTCTACACACACCCTCACCTTTGTTTCTGGCCCAAGGATGCTCTTACAGTGGGGCAATTTAGAAGCGTCATTCTACCTGAAAGAGGGGAAGAGAAGGGTCATGGAAAAGAAAATTATACTAATGGCTATAAGAGGAGATAACTATGGAGTACAGCACCAGATCTGTCCTGAAAGTGTCTTCTTCCATTGCCTTGACATCTTATATTGATCTTTTATTGAGCCTTTCTCAGTTCTTTTTAATTTTTTTTTCAAGGTTTTCAGAGATACTGGCCCAAAATGACTGCATGTTGACAACCCTGCATCATGTCATCAGGCAGCTGAGAAGCAACAACTGGAAATAAAACTTCAGAATTAAGAAATCATGCAAGGTCAGTTACCTGCACGCAGCATGCTCATGTTTACCAACCTAGCCGGCCCATGATTGCTTTCCATTAAAGCATATCAAGATGTGTCCTATTACTTCCTGTCCGCACAGAAGTGTCAAGGTTCTAGGTTTATTTACGTATGATTTCAGAAGCTCATATCTTTTTGTATGTTTTAAGACTTTTATCACAGAGGAGACAACAACATCCACAATGTAAAAACATGTTAAAATGTGGATTGGTTGCTGCTGCTACTGCTGCTTCTACAGTGAAAATTGCAAAATTGCAGAAGATGTAAAAATCAATTTCACTCTTATTTAAAAAGATACATAAAGTTATTGAAAGGAAAAAAATAAAAGGAAGTAAAAATACAGTACAAAAACAGTTGCCATGGTGTTAGTTTGTTAGGCATATTATTGAGTAGCAATGTAAATGATCAGTTAACAGTATTTGCATAAATGAAAAGTCTATTGTGTTTCTTGCATGCTCAAATCTCAAAAAGTGTGCTGCGTGATACAAGACTAAATGATAAATAACAAAGGACATAATATACAAGTATCATTATTACAAGCAATTAGAGTAATCATTACGCAGCGTAGATGGAACAAAGTCTTCGCTGCATAGACTTAGACACATCTGCATTTTTCTCCTTTGTCAGCAAAACCAATGCTACACTCATCCTCTGAAAGATGTGGCTTACACCTGAAAGCCAGGCTGAACCTTGCCCTCCTTTCTTAATGAGACATTTTCACCTCATAGAGACCAAAACTAATTAACTTACTAACAAAGCCATATGACTTCAGTTTATCTGTAATGCTCTCTGAATAACGTACAGGCTAACAGTGGAGTTTATGCTTGGCTTTGATTATTCACACCTTGCAGTGGATGTATCGACTCTGTGCTAAACTATTAGGTAAATGTGATGTGGTCAAGTGATATTTCCAGATATTATGAGTTGATCAGGACCACCAATCAAAAGGCCTGCACTTGACTGTGAAATACTGAGGGCCACAAAGGTTACAGCAGTCGTTTCCTTCAAAAGAAAGCCATATTACATAGCCTACAAAATTTGGGTGAGCCTTGTCAAACTGATATGATGTTTGCAAGCTTGAAATGCAGACTTCAAAGGATGATGACTCACCAGAGAGACAGCATGCAGTGCATTGCTGATTGGTAGAGTGATAATTATGGAGAAACTGTGGATGATTGCAGTATCAGAGACACTAAACTAGTTATTAATGGTTGATCCTTAAGCTCCTCCCACAGTAACTGAGACTTCAGCAGCTCATCAGCCAAGCTGTTGGCTGTGTGAATGTATTGTCACACGCTTTCATCCTGCTCGCCAATTAATGCCACTCAAACTTCATCCTGTTACATTTGTTTAGGGATCCTGTTCTTGTATTGCATACGAATGCTCCATATCCCATTGCCTTAGCACAATCAGATCAGTGGATATAAAACTCTTTGGTGCTCCAGCCAGGCTGCATTTCAGAGGGACTGCAACCCTATTGATCAAAGCGCTCAGACGTGTCCAGGCCCTTTCCCCCAGTGCATCATGGTACTGCTTGTTGAAGCCAAAAGAGCCTAACAACAACAAACATCTCTGCTGCTACCGCCTGTCTCTCTCTGATTAGCTGCCGGGGAGATATTTTTAGAGTATCCCAGCCCCTTTGAAGAGGAAGAAGAGCGGAGCCCATCCCCCCCACACCCCCATCTCCCAACCCCCTTCCAAACTACAGTCCAACATGCTTTGTTCATTTTCACTTATTCTTGCTGTACTGTCAGCTGTAGCTGACTTTTTAATGGTTTCACTCACTGTGTGTGCTTAACTCTCCCCCTCATATAGACTCCCTTACAGAGTGCACATACAGGCTGCTGCAGAAACGGCACTTATAAAATGGAACATGGCAATATTTACAGTCTATACTATCTATTGTGTTGCTCTGTTATATTTTAGAATATTTAAATATGTTCAGTAACATTAATTGAAACTTCTGGGGTCACAGTCATGGCAGTAAGCTGTTGGGAGAAACAGAGGAAAAATGTGACATGATGCCCGCAATCTTTTTAATAACCAAGAACTGGTGATTAAATCCCCATTTTCAGCTGATTGACTCACATAAATGGCAGCCATCCTTTTCTTGGCTGGATAAAATCCATTAAGTACTGAATAGATTGTTTCAAAAATACAGGCTACACACAATAATCACACATGCATACATACACTAATTGTTCATCCAGTCATGTATTTGGATATGGCTTGTACTCAGTATAGGGCTAAATCAGTGTATTGATTTACAAGGATATACTGCTCGGAACATCATAGTTACCCGTTCATCTTGTAACAATTATAAGTACGATCTAAAGTAAATATGAAGAATATTGAGTAATATTTAGAAATAGCCTAAATATTCATTTACCTCAAAGAGTTTGGTCTTTTATTGAATGAATGAAAATCATGAAACTAATTAACCTTTTCAACATACTTTTTTCTAGATTTTTTTAACTACAAAAAATGAGAGTTGGGCTTATCTAGCATTCTTGAAACCTTACAGCGGAATTCGAAATTTTCAGTGGATATTTATACCAAAATATGAAGATTGCACAAAAATATGCACAATTACACTCTCAACTGATATGATTTTGTGACCCCATGGCTTTTCCTCTACTGTCATCCTTACGACAAACTTACATTTTTTCACATCACCACTGATCATTCTTCCCAGAGGTTCCATGTGTCTCCTTTTAGTTAGATCATTAAAGAACATTGTTTTTTTGTTTTTCATTCATGCTGCTTAGTCAAACTATGGTAGAATGACTTAGACTCAAATGCAAGACTTGAAGGCAGAGCAGATACAATTGAAAGAGAGTAAAGTTTGTCTTTGTTTGAGGCAGAAGTTGACAACAGGCAGTCAATCAGTGGGGGCAAACACATCCAAAAAGGGAGCATGCAAG
Source organism: Macquaria australasica (assembly GCA_005408345.1). Classification (NCBI taxonomy): domain Eukaryota; kingdom Metazoa; phylum Chordata; class Actinopteri; order Centrarchiformes; family Percichthyidae; genus Macquaria; species Macquaria australasica. The sequence continues at coordinate 104,233 of SEMN01000530.1, read as the reverse complement.
TAGGCAACCCCCGTAGAGGCTGAAACACTATGGCTATAGGGGCACAATCAACATTTTGTGAAAAACACCTTTTTGGAATTGGAAGCAAGTACACAGGTGGGTGTGGGTATCAGGTGACTGGAACTGGCGGTGGCACACTGCTGGACAGTCTGGAAATCTGCAATGACAGGAAAGGGTAGAAATGGCAGGCATGAGAAATGGACAGACTGTGGAGAAATGTTAAGCTGAGGTTCTCGCCATGACAGACTTGAAGTACATAGTTGCAATATTTGCATGTAGATTTATACAAAGGCGAAGTGCACAGTACACAGTGGTGTAGAAAGATGTTTGATGTTCTACACTAGAGCGAAGGTCTGCTGTTGCTTAATGTGGAGAGAGTTCAGTTTTTGTTGTTGACTCAATTATATGTAAGTGGAAATTTGAATGGAATAGTTTTATAAGCACCAAATATAAAGAGATTCATTTAAATACTAAATTATTTAGAATAAGGTCACTAGTTGATAATTACAGTACAGTAAATTGCTGTGGATAAGAGTGACAGCAAACTGCAAAAAACATAGTGTAAACTGAGCTACATGGAGTTTTCTTTAGCCAACATTGTGTGTTGACACGTACCTCTGAGAGGAGTTTAAAAATGGAGAGAGGTGTGAAAAACACAACCTGTCCATCAAAATTCCGCCTTAATTGACAGATCAACTCTGAGTGTGCCCACACAATCAGCAGCTGGTCCCGGTGATGCCATTCAAATTAGCTGGATATTAAAGAATCCCTCGGCTGAAACTACATAAATTATACTTAATGAAATGCAATTAACATTTTTACTCTGACAATTAAATACATTAAAGAGCCAGGCCTGTGGAAAGAGAGTGGTAGGGGAAGGGAGGTGGGCGGGTAGGGGGGCATTGTGTAAAACAGCTAGCTACCTTTAACGTTCACCAATACACTCAGTGAGTGTCTGCTCAAATGTTTACAGACCAATTAGCGCTGGTGGACAGCCTCTCAATCAAACCAAATGCCAGGTTTGCATGGAATATTAAGTGGCTTATAATGGAGTGAGAAGTGAATGAATGTTATCTTTTGAGCCTCTTAGAAAATAAGGCCACACAGGCATGGAAAATAGCAAAAGTGACATTGTAATGTTGTTCTGGTGTATTAAACGTAAGCAAATTCAGTTTATTGTAATCGTATAAACTAGATTTTTTTTTTTTTTGCTGGACAATACTGCCACAAGTTATACTTGAAAACAAGTGTTTGAAAGGCACAGGAATGCTAAGTGGATGCTATCCTCTATCCTAGAGGGTAGAGCAGTGGAACATTGCCAGGACAAATACCCTGACCATCTGAGGAAAGTTTAAGTGTGGCAAAAGTGAATAAGCACTTTCCTCTTGCATGCCAATTGCTGTCCAGGTGCATTTATCGCCAGGTATTTCCAGTACATACAAATGTGTAACAACAAAGCACTGCAAGTGTTTCTAAAAGGTGCCTGTCTACTGTCTCTGGATGAATCAAGCAAAATAAAACTTGAGGACTACAACAGCTCAGCGTGATTCGGCCTGTAGCTACTGGAAAGACCTTTTTTTTTTTCTTACCTCAGTTGATATTGGAAAGGCCTTTTATTGGCTGATCATTAAAATAAAGCAAGATCATGCATTTACTCTTCCTCAGATAGTGGAAAACAGAGGCTCTGAAAGAGAACGGTATTGAGGGCAGAGATGCAGTGGTACAGGAACTACTTTTTTATTCCACCTTTAAATGAAAGCAAGCCAGCAGTGTGGTCCAGCCTGCCAGCAGCCTCTGGCTATCTTCCTTGATCAGGTCAGCTGCATCTTTCTGATTACATCTGCTAAAAGCTACCAGTTTATTTAGTGTCTACATCAGCAGCGATGATTCAAGATATGGATGCTACAGGAGTCTGTCGCTTATCTTGGCTCCTCAGCTGGGAAAGGAAGGAATGACGGAAGAAAGGAGGGGTGTGAGTGAGGGTACTGAGGTGCTTTCAACACCCATTGTAAAGGAATTAGCATTCACCATGTGGACTTGTAACAAAAGATCATAATTGATGTAAAAATATGTTCCATTACTGAGATAATTGGATAAGAGACGAGAAATCAGTTAATTAATATCAAAATCAGATGAACCCACACTATCACGCTTTTTTTCTGCTCATCTGAGGTGATTCAATTACAACCAGAGACTCCTTTAACGCTGCCTACCGGCTTTCTCTCATCCACCTGAATAAGTTTCTAATAAAGCTGACGTGTCATAATCATCTCATCACAATGTACCAAAACGTGATTTATTTTTATTTTTAGACCTCCTCAGGGTGGGCAGTAGGGGTCATGACAGGAACGAAATGAGGAAAGTTACTTTAATCAGAACTGTCTGTAAACTAACAGTTAAAATCTTTCTGTACCTTCTCCAGTTGAATTTATACAATAGAGCAATAAAGGAGGACAAAGGGACAGATTTATCGCAAATAAACGAGTGCTGCATCTGTCATTCTACAGTGCTTTTTTTTATCAAGCTAGACACTTTTTGCTTTGGCCGGGTTAAATACTGCAGCAACAAAATTATAAATACAGTATGAAGCAGTGGTGGAAGACGTATTCAGATCCTTTACTTAAGTAAAAGTACTAATACCACACTGTGAAAATACTCCACTACAAGTAAAAGTCCTGCATTACATAATACATAAGTATTATCAGTAAAATTTAAGTATCAAAAGTCACTGTCAGTGTTTTACTATTATATATGATGTTTTTGGATTAATATTACTGGTGTATTAATGTGTATGTTGCATTTTACTGCTGTAGTTGTTTGAGGTTGTGCTGACTTAATATACTGTTGGGTAGTTTAATCTGAAGTATTCCATAAGATCATATGTTTGTAGCGTAGCTCTAAAAAGTCCACTTTTCATGAACTCAGAAAAGCAGCCCTGTTTTCAGCTTTGTGACACTGCATCTTCCAGCTAATCCAATGTTGTTGTTGTTTTTTCTATAGTTTATTTATCTTAAAACATAAGAGAATGTTCTCAAACCGTGAAGGAACACTTCATCCTTCAGTTTATCGAAAAAATACTCATTCACCAAACATGGTTTTCACTACAGGAAAGGTATGAAAAAGGTAATCTGAAAAATAAGTAGTAACTTAAACTGTCAGACACAAGTAGAAAGTACAATATCTGCCTCTGAGATGTAGAAGAGTAGAAGTATAAAGTTGGACTCAAGTAGGGCTAAAGTACAAGTACCTCATTTGTACTGAAGTACAGTATTTTTGAGTAAATGTACTCAGTTACATTCCACCACTGCTCAGTACCACATTCTGTAACGCGTGGATATAGAAAACCAGAAATAATGGTTTAACAAGCAGCCAGCCTACAATTTGGAGATAAGCTATTTCCTGAATGTAGGCTTACCAGTGGCTTAGGCCGAATTCACACACAATCAAGCGCTGTGGCGAAAACGCAGATTTTCCCATTCATTTGAACGGGGTACTGCATTCAGGCTGCGGCGGTGCGGACCAGAGGTGGTGCCACAAAAAAAACGCAGCGGCCTGTGGCGAAAAAGTTGAAACAGATTCAACTTTTGGAGAAACGCAACACGACGTCATGCTGCGGCAGGCAATCACGCTGGCAATCAGACCGGCAGACGCCCAGGTGAAGAAGAACTTTGTTTACCATGTAGCATTGTAGCATTAGCTGTTTACCTTAATATTCCGCTTTTTACCGAGCAACTGTGAAGATGGAAGAGAGACTGATCGATCGGCTCAGTGATTACTGTACATCAGCTGTTCAACCCTGCCACGAGGGAGCACAAAGACGTTAATCGCTGTACAGTGGCTTGGCTTGTATCGGTCTTCAAGCTGGGATTGCTGGTTAGTACCAGACGCTCCCACACTGCCGCACAACCCTGTTATGCCTGATTCTATGTGAAAACGGCCTTAGATAGCAAGCCAGCTAAAAGCACACAACTCTCCACTGAATGCATTCAGACCAAACTGATATCAACCTTCCATCAAACTTTCAGTAAGACTCAAAAATTGTCGAAATAATGGAGCATGACTGGGATTAGTAAATGTAATATAGTTACTAAAATTCAAACTAATCTCTTACACTACTCGTAACTGGAAAAAAAAAACACATTACTAAACAACGTGATACTGCCCAACTCTACAACAGATAACATGCAACATGTATCAATTTAAAATCATGAATAAGATGTTGGGTTTTCTGGTATCGCTCTTATTCAATTTGTGAACAAATTTAGGAGAGAAAATAAGATCCTACTGGTGAATGAGAGCCAAGGCTGTATGCTGTAATGTGTTTTATTCTGCTTCCCATGCAATAAATAGGTTGAGAGCATCATCCTTTAGCATGAAAGACCCTTTATCAGCATGATAGTTGGCAAAATAAATAGGCCCAGCGCCCATTTCTTTCATACTGTAAGCCCCTGAGTTGCTTCAACAACAAAACAACATGCACTGCAATCAGTGTGGATGTTGCAGTGTGGTCCAAATCACCTCAGCATGTTGGCAAAAGCTGCTACAGCTGTAAGCAAGCCAAGGTTTGCTAGTTCCTGCACATTTCTGATCAGCTGTGAATGAGTGACATCAAGTCTGTAGGGAGCAAACGTGACAGCAAAACAAAAACCTGACTTCACTCAGATATTCATCAAGAATGATTACAGTCCCACACATATCCAAGCTACAACTGTTCATACAAAATAAGCCATAGCAAAATCCTCATTTTGAAGGTACTGAATAAAGCACTCAAGATGTACAGTAATTCTGAACTTCTTCATATCTTTCTGCTAAAGCTATTTCTCTACACCATAAACTATACTGCAGTGCTACTCAATAGCCCATTGATATGGCATTAACTTTCCCCTTACATTCATATTGACTCAGTTTTGTCTTAGCTTATTGATGTATTTTTATAGACTGCATTACATGTTTACTGCCTCCATACTTTCTCACCCTGTTGTTCCACTGTCATTGTGTATTGTTAACTTCTCCAGAAACAAAAAAGTCAGCTCTATTTCATAGAGGGGCATTGTGCATTTTCCCTATTGTGTGTTGCTATTTAACACAAGTGGGACTGAATTCTAGGTAAGGAGATAAATGGTGAAATTGGCTTGCTAGGCACCCCATAGACTTACTCAAGTTTTCTGTTTTGCATCCTCTCTCCTGCTCTCTCACAGGCAACGCTCTCTTTGCTTTGCCATCTCCTCCTCTTATTTCTGAAGTCAAAAGTTCAGATTGTTCCCCTCTGCTGCTCCTCTTTCTCCTCATGACAATTGCTGTGTTTTGTATGCTTGAGTATCACTGGGTCCTAGATGGTGAATATTACAAGCCCGCAACACTACAGTATGTAGCCATTTTTACTATGTTGAATGTTTCATGAGGTTTATAGGGGTCTCGTTCAAACCTTTCCCATCTTGTGAGTGTGTGTAGAGACCTGTAGTTACACAGGTTGGTGGTTTGTACATTTGTATGAGCAAGAAAATAGCCACATAAATATGCTTTGAAAGAACAGCTTTCATCAACATGCCGCTTTTCAAAGCACTGGATATTCTTCCAGTGTAGGAGAAATCTGTCTGCTATGGAAACTGAACTGTCTCCTATTATTTTGCAGCCTACATTTAAGTTTTTCCTCATGTGATACTAAATGTCAATTTGGACTTGCATTACTCAGTTCACTCATATCATTCATTGCATTCATCAGTTCTCTCCTGTTCTGGTCTATGCTTATGGTCCTTGCAGCTAACGCATTATTCAGTGCTGTCATATTACTGCCCTCAACTTTACTGGAATCTATTTGTAAACATCTCCTCAGCAGAAGTCATCTTCTTACACAGCATATGACTTCTTCAGTTGCATCAATTTTTTTTCTGCCCCTCATCAGCTGATCTTCCTTGTAGATATATGTCTATATATATATATATATAGATATATATTTTAGATATATATATCTCTCTCTCTCTCTCCTCTCTCTCTGTCTCTCGTCAATATCCCTATCTAAATATCTATCTCTCTATATATCTTCCTCTCCTCCTCTCTCTTTCTATATATATATATATATATATATATATATATATATATATATATATATATATATATCTATCTCTATCTATATCTATATATATCTATCTCTATCTATATCTATCTCTATCTATATATATATCTATCTCTATCTATATATATATCTATCTCTATCTATATATAGATATATATATCTCTATCTATATCTATCTCTATCTATATATATATCTATCTCTATCTATATATATATCTATCTCTATCTATATATAGATATATATATCTCTATATATATCTATATCTATCTATCTATCTCTCTCTCTCTATATATATATATATATATATAAGGCTGAGGTAATGTTACAAAAACAAAATAACAATAAGCAAGTTGTTAAGCTGACATGTTGACACATGGTTTTATGGGCTCATTTGATGACCAAATGGATCCACAGTGTAACTTTCAAAGTTGTAATTTTAGTAGTTGCTCCGTAATTTGCCTGTGTGGATTATGTGACTCAGGCTGAAATCCAAACTCGGCCACAGTGGACGGCAGTTCAGCAGCAGTGTTTTGTTTTGAAGGTTATTTGCCCGAGATGTCAAAGGATATCAGATGTTTCCCACATCTCTCTGCCCTCTATAGCCCTGTCTGGTATCCCCACCCTCTCAATGCTTCACCCAACCTCCAACCCCACAGAGCTGGAAGGAGGTTTGTTGATGGATGTTGAAGGCTGCTCCGGTCCCACAGCAATTAACTCTTCTCCTGCAAGAAGCAGCCTGTCAGGTTGATGGAATCTCCCCACCGCTGCTGCCTGTCACACAATCCAGGAGGGGCTGCAGACAAATGCTTCATCTATGTGTTTGCTTTACTGTTTTGCCCGTGGTCGAGAGCTAGCACAAGCAAAGAGCTATGAGGTGCATCGCAAGCCATCAAGTGCTCCAGTGTCAGTTTCCACAGTCAATGGCTATGCAATATAGCCGGTCTGTGGGATTATAGGGGTTCAAGGAAGGGAAGGGTTTAAGATCATGAAATAGTAAGAGTACAAGAGCAGAGGTACTGTTGCTTCAAAGTGGGAATATCTTCTGATAGAAAACTGCTCAACTGAGAGTATGGTATCACTTAGTACTTTTTGTTGTAAAGAATTTAATTTAGTATTGACTTTTCTTGTCTTATTGCAAATACATGACTAATATAAGATATTGTACTTGTTTGCAAGCAGGAATTCACCAAAGTGTGCACAAACATGCAAATTGGGAAAGATAGATTAGGTTTGAAATAGAACAATATAATATACCGGTGCAATATTTTGTCACTTATTTGCTTCCAATGAGGATATTATTTTTTTCTGTCCCATTTGTGTGTCTGTTAGTCAGTTAGCAGGATATCTAAAAAACTGTTGAAAGTTTACAACTAAATTTGGAGGACATTTCGGCTATGGTCCAAGGAACAAGTGATTATTTGCAGATCTGGATCCAGGTACAGATCCAGTAATAATAATAATCATGCAGCTGAAGTAAAAAAAAAAAACACCTACCCCAAGATTGTCACTATGTGTATTTTGGTTAGTGCCTTATCACCCCACAATTTGAAGGTTGGTTCAAAGCTGTAACAACTTCTGAAATGAACCAATCAACAGCTGGGAATTACTTTTTTTAACTGAGTTCCAGATATCTTTTTGTTTAGTAAAAAAATGAAAGCCTCACCTAAAGGAGACAGGAACCAATGCATACTAATTCCCATAGTACTGTCAAGAATAATACAGTTTGAATATTTGAATGTTTCGCAAATGCTGGTGATAAATTTAATTGATAGCTATATAAACATATTACTAGAGGATATGAGACCTTCTTTCCACCTTTGGGTGGAAGAGGCTTACAGTTCAGTTCAGTTTTGCCAGCAGAGTGGACAGGGTATGATATCACCACTGTGGGTCAATGTAGTTGGCTCGTACCAGGGAAAGGGGAACATATCCATCCAGGTGTGAAATCGATTGGGCATCCTGACAACCTGTGTCAACATCTCCTCTTCGACTTCTGCTCCACTTTCACATGTTACTTTCTCAAATTCAAAACCTCTTTAAATGAGCATAGCTCCCTCAACCAACTATGTTACAAATCAAAACACTATTCTCTTTCTCTACCATTCAAACAACAATATGCAACCTTTCACCCTGAGGCAGCAGCATTTTTGCCAGTATGCCTTCCTTCTGCTCGGTTGGCCAAGTTCACAACCAGGCACTTGTCGCTCATCTTGATGAGATGTACACTTTGAAGTATGTAGCCCAAGGCCAAGGTAACTGGCAGTAGAGCTATCACAGGTGTTGAAAGCAGATAGTGGATAAAGCCAACCTGCATTTTTTTATTAAATATGAATAAAAAATGCTGATAATCATCATGTTTTTGCTCAGGTCTTTCTGCCACGCCCTGAGGTTCACAGCAATTTTTGTTTCTTCTTCTTTTTGATTCAATTCTCTGACTTCGCTGTGCTATAGCCACTAACCTACTGCCAAATATATTGAACAGCCGAAACATACAGCATATGACCCAAAACACTCTAAGTAAGGGATAATGTACCCTTCACTATCTCTAACACAACACTTAAAAGATAAAATCTCTAATGTTTGTTATATGATAATACTAATCTTATAACCAAACTATATGTTTGAGAATGGTAAAGTGTTTATTGGGTTATCGGGTTGAATGCTACTTGTTTGACAGTGCCAACATAGTGAATATTGTAACTGCTTTACCAATTACATTTCACCCTTTTAGCTGGATAATAGTTTCTAATAGGCAGACCTATCTCCACCCTTCGTTTTAGCACTGTGCCAGAGCTGGAGAAAAGTCTGGCTGAACCCATTATCATTCTGGTATAGGGTAAAAAAACGCTCTGGTCATTTGTATTTCTTTAAACCAATCACAATCTCCTTGGGAGGCGCTAAGCCCAGGATGCAGCAATGGTGCCCATGCAAAATACTGTAAATGGTAACACGCGAATAGCGGAAGGGCAGGAGAATTCTGACCAAAATAGTCGGCCAATGGCAGGCTTATACCCACAGCCTGCTTCCTGTGAGTCAGACTAGCTAGACAGTAACAACCTTGAGGTGAGATAACATAACAATCTCTACATTACACTCTGACATCTTTACAATAGTTTGTTTTGGTGACAACATGTGAAAAGATTTTAGATTTCTTTCCCCATTCCCACCTTAGCCCTTTTACCTCATCTTACCTCCACCCTCACATGCAAGACACAGGACCATCTAAGATGTCTGGAGGTCCTGCTTCCTTGTATTAGGAGGCCCAGAGGGCAGGTAAGCCACTTAACCTGTCATCTCAAATTGTGTGCACAACAGATAGGAAGCTTGGCTCTCCCTTCATACAGGGCAGAGCGAAGCACTCAGACTCTGTAGGAGCAGTGGAGACTGCAGCTGAGTGGGGGCCATGGGGATGTTCAGATGCTTACGGGTCAGATGGGGATGCACAAGTGTGTGTTTGAGATGAGTGGAGGGGAGATGAGACTGATGGTTGGTACCAAAGGGGCCATTGTTATTGCATACGGGTTGCTTCTGGGGGTGTGCAGATGTGGAAAATGTCAGTAGATATCTCATGAAGAGATGACATCTAAATTTTCCCTCAGTGTCCCCTGAAATGTGCAGCAGAGTGGAACCTGGAACCTTGAACAACAATGCCCTGCATCATATATATATATATATATTCAGTTGCACACACACAGCTTTTGGGTACTGAGCAGCTCTACTGCAACAGTTTGGGGTGTGTCACTCAAACTCGTTTATGAAATGCTTTATCACATGATAATAAACATAATTTTGACTACAATAAAAGCAGACATGTAGTTCACTGTGATGGATTGCCTGACTCAATCAAGTGTCAAGTCTGTGAGTTGATGTTCAACTGTAATAAAATTAACTGAAACCAGTGGCTGCCTGTGGGGTAGGAAAACACATTCATAAATCTAAAGCACTACACAGCAGCATGCTTTGAGGACAATTATAAAGCACAGATTATGTAATGTTAAAAAAAGAAAATAAAGAAAAACAAAATGTATGTGATGTGAATTAAATGGACTGAAACACATTCACCTGAATACATTCACCTGATGCTGGCTGACATTACTACAAACTTCCCATGCACTTCCCCTGCAAAACGTATGAAACCTATGCCTTTCTACAAGGTCATACTGAAGCATCTGTTTTGTGTCATGATTGAGCTAAAGGATTTGTGTTTCTCTCATCTTGCACATTTTTACCAAGGCACTGTGAAGTGACATAAAAGCAGTCTGTTCACCCACTGTAGAACTCTCCTCCTTCAATCATATTAAGCAATGATGATAACATATGACTTTGGGTTTTTGATTGAAGGAAAGTGAAAAAGGAATACCAGAACCATGTCTTTGACTGAGCATTTTTGAAAGTATCAGTACTTTCCATCACCTGGCTTTAAAGAAGTGATTTTGACTTCATAGGTCTGGGATATTTTAATATTTACTGCCTCTTGCCAATGGGCTATTCTTATTATTCTTACTCTTATATTCTTACGCTTATGTCAGGCCCCTGAACCTCTCAATTCCCCTCACTCCTGTCGCTGCCTCTCATTCTATGGCTTTACAACTTAACTTGACATATATAGTTATTGATCGGGTCTGCAGCACAGAGCTGTTTGAAGTAGCATTCTGTCTGACTATCGACTACCCTTGTCTTCCACCCACCCTCTTCCTCCTCCCACTTCAACTCCTCCACATCGGTACTTGACAGGCTCACTTACCCTCCTTCCTCCATTCCGCTCTCCTTCCCTTCACTCTGCCAGTCTTATCTGCATGGCAGAAGAAGTGAAAGGGGGTCACTATCCACCGTCCAATCAGATGAGTAAACACCCACAGTCCTTCACTGTGGTAAAAATCAATAGCCAACAGGCTTTATAATAGACATGCCCATCTAAAGCTGGGCACAAGATTAGCAGCATTAAGTAGATGTTGCCAGACAAACCCTGGACACATACAAAAGAAAAGGATTGGAGGGTCACTTTCCGAAGAGAGAAACTGATATGTCAAGTTGTTTTTCTGTGTTTTTAATGAAAAGTTCATTTGATATAGGGTATTGAATTGTAATCTAACTTTAGATGTTTACCACTCCTTTTCTCTTTCTTACAATCTTTATTATTCAATCTAAAATCACCTCTTAAGTATCTTCAGAATCACTAAAAATACATCAGCCCACTCTGTCTTGAAGCAGCACGTCCAATGCATCTGGGCAGAAGCCCTTTCCCTAATTACAAAATGTAATTATGTTGGAAATCAGTTTTTTCTAGAGTTCATGTGCATGCTTATTAAAGGACCACGACTTTAATTTTTCTATATTTCTCAAAACAACCTTCAATTTAATTACTGGTGTACCACTGTTCTGCTAGTCCTGAACTTCAGATTGTTATCAAACCTTTATTATTTATTGCTTGGCATGACAAATGAGTCTGTAAAACTCGTTAAATATAGATTGATATCATGGACAATATTTCCATAATATCACACATACTCAGTATGATTATTAAGTATTAGGTTACTTATCAAAATAAGATCTGTTAGAGGTTATAAGAAAGACCTTGGAGTGTACCAGCTGAACCCACAGACCCTGCACTGGTCATATACACCATCCTATGGTTAACAGTGTATTACCCATGGACCATGTTTGCTTTTTCCAATATTGACATTGTGTCCAGGTGCTTCAAGTCATTTCCCCCTCTGTAGCTGCCAGGCCTCAACTCACACCTCAGGGCTTGATAAGGCCTCTGTGCTCCACTGCACTTCATAACAGCATATAGACACACAACCCAACCAGTGTGTGTGTACATCTACTGTACACACGGAGGCCCACTCTAAGCTTAGAGCAATCTGTGGGCATTCTTTTAAGCTTCCCTGGCTGCAGTGGAAGTACTGATGCTGTACATCAGGTGAGGGAGGAAAGCTTTTTATAGCTGCTGTTTGGCCTTAAGCTGTGCTCTGTGTTCAAACATGTCGGTGCTGAAGTGATGCGTTCTCCCTGAGGTCTCTGCTGTGTCCGGTCTCATGTTCATATTTAGAAATGAGTTCTACAAACTTTTTATGTATGCAATAAAAAAAGCTATTCTTTAGTGGCTATTAACATATTATGCACTGTACTCTAGATTTTTGCTGGAAGAAAATGAGGGGGTACTCAATGTTAGGGTCTGGTGATTATTGTGTTATTGTGGTATAAGTGTCATATATATTATTGAGGCTATTGGTAGTGTTAAATTCAGTTATTTCAGTGGCATTGTTAGTGATAGTGTTTTTCAAAACTGAGACTACATTAACTGTAAAACCAATTGTTCCCTGTTGCAAAAAAGAGGCTGCCACCTCTCCCTGGTGTCTGCTGAAGGTGAGGACAATACTGCCAACTACCCTATTTAGTTTTTGTGCCGCAACAATAATCAAATCTGACCCAGTGGCACAAAATGTAAAGCAAAAAGGGTTTCCAGTGTTCTCTTAATTCAGGTATTGTTTATTGTTAATAGACTTCCACATTTTATAATGAAAGCATTTACAGATTTGACCTTATGGACTCTATTGTAGAGATTGAATTATAAATGTCTGAAATAAGTATTCATCAAGTATAAACTTCATAAACTATTGAAAATTAATGGGTCAATTAGAATATATACAGTATTTCATATGCATTGTATTTCAGTTCATGAACAGAACCAGTATATATCAAGAGTAACTTGAAATGACTGAAAAGGTGAGAGTCTTAAGGAGGCTCATTGATAGACGAGATGTTTTAAGTTGAGCACAAGTCAGATTGTCAAAATACACATTTGGTGGCCTTGTCACTAACCTGCTTGGAGTAGGTCAGCGTACATTGTTCCCAAGTGATGCAACTGTGTCTGGAGGGAGTCCCATCCATATCACATGTGATGCATCATGATTGTCTTTCTGGACAATGTAATTTCATTGATCTATATAAAATAATTTAGCAAGTTACCACAGTTGGTTAAGGATCAACAGAGGTTTCTGTTTGTGTTCATTTTTGCTCTTTCCCTTGCTCATTTTTTAATGCAGCGATCACATTTTAACCAACACAAACATGCTTTGAACCCAAAAACAAGCTGCATCTAATGTAATGATTATGTAAAATAATATCGCATAGTTCTGGCATCAAGGTATACATTACAATTGGCAAAATGGGACATGGCTAAAGATTTTTCATAATGGCTCTAAGGCCTTGCTCAAGTGGACATATTTGTTACAAGACAGTATCTTTAGGCCACTCTGGGCTGAGCTAGATAGTCATTTTTCATGTGGAGGTGGAAATTATATGTCGCTTGTCAACATAATTACACATGTATCATAATGTATGAGCCAACAGTGATTACAATTAGACACTCTCCTGATTGCTTGGTGGGTGCCAGCATTTTAAGCTCAGGTCAGCAACTAAAATCAGACAGGAGACACACAAACACTCATTAACTTTGTTTTTGTCATGCACCATACTTAAGTTAACAAAAGCCCACGCTACCTTCCCATAATTACATTGTTATATTGGCGTGGGGTATAATTTCCCAGAGATGGTAATTACCTGCGATGTTGTTACAGCGTTGCAATACATCATGAATGCTCTCGTCGCACCTCGCATCAGTCTAGGATCTGGTGTTTACAGTGTTTAGAGGACTACCCGTGGTGCATCTCTCTGTCTTCAAAGAGCCGACCTACTGCCTCCTGGGAGTGTTTAGGTTTTGTCTCAGACTCTAAAAGAGCCATCATAGAGACAGTGAGAGAAAGCCAGAGAAACAAAAAAGGGATACAGAGAGAAAAAACAAAAAAAGATATGAAAAGAGAGAGAGAGATATGAAAAAGGAGAGAGGAAAGGAAAGAAATAGTTGTATCGAAGGAGAGACACAGAATAAGAAAAAAATATTATAGTCATCACTTTGTCTTTGGTCTGCAGTTTAATAATGCAACATAAGGACTAAAATTCCTGTATGTAGTGTACGGGTAACCCTTTGCGCATTAAAGCACAGGCATAATGTCTGTATAAGAAACTTCAAACACAAAACATGACACATATTTTACTCCATCTTGGTTTGCTACAATTTGGCTATATCCCCTAGAGAACTTGAAACAAGGGAGTAAGGCTAAAGAAATACTACACTAATTAACATTTCTACATTAACAATGAATCAAATCACTATGTGTAAGTTAAAGTGGGTAAAGTTAGTAGTAGCAGTAGTAGTAGTAGTAGTAGTAGTAAGGTACTAGTAAGGCTCATCTTAACCCACAGAGAATTATCTACGGACCTTACATTTCCCCTCAGCTCTACAGCTGCAGCTTTAGTGTTGTGGTTCAGTCTCTCTGCTCTCATTAACTCTGTTTCAAGCAGCAGCAGCACCATTTTTGGGACAAAGCGAAAACTCTGATATATCCCACTGGATGATACCAGCCCCCAAACAGCACACAAACAGGTAGTTGCTCCCAAACAGCTAGCTGCTCATAAAGTGAGCAACTAGCTTTTATCAGCTAAAGAGCCAGATATTTCACACAGGAGTTGGTGGATGCCAAAAAACAAGCAAGAAGAGGGGTGAATATTGGACTTGGATTAATCAGGTAAACAGAGTCACGACTGAATGCTAATGTTGCTGCATATCTGCAGGGTGTGTAAATAGGCATCTGGTGGCTAACATTTTCACCATTACAACTAAATGAGTTGCTATATTAATGTTGTGTTTACAGCTTATTCTGCTGCCCCAAAGTGGCCAAAATAATAATAAATGTATTGATCAGTGTTATATAAATAAATAAATATTTCACCATAAGAAACACATTTAGTGTTACAATCTTTCTAAAATGTTTGGAAATGTGGGAATATGAACTGGTTATTTCAAGAAAGTTAATTTTGTTTTCTGCAAACAAATTGCATTATCTCTATAATGAATATCCCTTCCTTTCAGGTTAGTCAGTTCAGAGCATATTTGGAACAAGTTTAATCACACTGAAACATGGAAATTAAATTATCCCAATGGCCACTCACACCTTTTCAGAAAAGCAACTTCTCAAAATGGCATTTAATAATTCTGTCAGCTCATCAAATTAGAGAAAGTCATAGAAAATAACCCTAATGAAATTATGGTGATATAATTTAAACTAAACTGAAAAATTCAAATTCAAGCTGCAG
This sequence comes from Macquaria australasica, assembly GCA_005408345.1. NCBI lineage: Eukaryota > Metazoa > Chordata > Actinopteri > Centrarchiformes > Percichthyidae > Macquaria > Macquaria australasica. Next base: position 89,000 of record SEMN01000530.1, on the reverse strand, counting down.
TAGACCATCAATGGTTTTTAGGCCAAGTGGACAGAATGTATTGCATGCCAACTCTATGAAATGAGCACAATTTCCTAGCCACTCCTGCCAAAACATGGGGAGATTCTGTTTTGGCCCTTGTGCCCCGTGGTAATGAGAACATTGTTTTGAACTCGCACTAAAAAAAATCAGTATCCTATTGAGCCGTTCATCTGTGCTCTTTGTAATCAGGGAAATTAGCTGACATGTTGGCCTTGTTTAACTGTACTCTCCTGGTTGGTCGTTTAGTATTCCATGCATTATCACCACACTAAAGGAGCTGGACACTCCTCTGCAAATGTAAAACATCCTGATTCAAATGTCAAATTGTAATATTTCCGCCTGTATCTGATGAACAAGCTGCTTTATTGCCTCTGTAATCGTCCACTCAGGAGTTGAGAATTTAATTTTTCTACATTCTACCGCTGCCTGCTCTTACAAAGGTCAGGCTGATTTTATTTGTTGCACACTGTTCAGATGGGAGTGAAGTATGATCCTCTTGATTAGTCTCATAATTCTGTTATCAGCACTCTTAAAGGTTGCATGGAAGCTGCTTTAAACCTGCACCTGTTTGTCTTGATATGAGAGGTGTTATTGTCATATCACCTTGGACACTGGAAATGCAGTGAGAATTCAAAGTACTAGCTATAGCAACTTGCTAAGTTAACACTGCCCTTGACTGATAGATTCCCTAGACATATTTTGTGAATGTACTTCATGCCAAGAAAATTTGAATGGAAGGAATAAATGACTGTATAATAATATATAGTAACTGTCACCATTGCATTAAACAGCCTAATGTCTGTACAAACATAAGACATTTTGATGCTTGTGATTCAGGTGGTTGTTTGCATGTTGTTGTACCTGCTTATGACAGTATGTATTACCATCTTATTCATCCTATTTATGTGGATGGCTTTAACATCTCCAGTTCAGCTGTCAACATTTGCAGTCTTGCAGGTTCCCTAAAGGCAAAGTCTAGCAAGTGTCCCTGGGCCCCAAACCGCCAGGGCCCTCTACAAGCCTCAGGTTCATCGTGTGGACATTGGTTTGAGGTATTATGATCAATTACAACTTAGTTTGAGAATACGCACTACACAACATTTCTGAATTAGTTTGTGTTTAATTATATTACACAGCAAACCTGTGGGACATGTATTATTAACAGCAGAGTAATACTGTACACAATGCACAGAAAGGGGGAGGAATCAGTAAGGTGACTAAGGACCCAGGGCCCCTAGAAGGTTAATCCTAGTTTCTATTCTGACCCAGCTCTGTTTAATTAACATGTTAACTTAAGTCATATAGATAACATGTATTTTTTTTTATCATTCTATGCTGATGACAGACAGTTGTATCTCTCCTTCAACCCAAATGATTTGTTAATTCCCTGGTAACTGCACATTCTGCTAAGATACTGACACAACCAAAGGCCCAATGTTTAATTGTGTACCCAATCCACTGCTCCGAAGAAGGTGAGAGTGCAGCAATGCCCTACACCTGACACCATTCTGATTGACTGTCACCACACATAAAGTCAGCCAAGATAACTCCCACACCCCACCTATCCTTGCTGCTATGTAGAGGGGGGTGAGGAATTCTGCTAACACAGGGCTGGTGTCAGTGCTCTACACTGTAAAACACACTGTAAAACAGTCCCTCACACTCACAGTTCTCTTGCCAGTGCAGATCCTGGGGAAAGACCTGACACACAGACACCTACAAAATACCAACCAGACCTCCCACTCTTGCTTCGAGCTTTCAAAACAAAAATTCAGGTGTTTTGAGGGAAGCTGCCACTCTCGCCCTCAACATATGGATGTGGTAGGACAGGCAGGAGATGCTTTATAGAGATCCTTTATAGAGAGAAATCCAGTCCTTTTAGAGTCCAGACAAAATGGCAGCAGCTACAGCCACTCTACCCACTATGAGTAGGAGAACAAGGGAAGATGGCCAGCCTCTGAAGAACCTAGCTCTTGAGTAAAGGAAATGCAGTCAAAATTTGGCTTCTGTGGAGAGAGAATTACCATGTCGCTATCCCAAGAGATATGGTTGCAGAGTCGGTAGCAGAATTCTAGTGCCTCTCTATTATCACAAGACCTGCCTTGCTAAAGGAGGATGGTATTGTGGAAGCACAGGTCACATTTCTCTGAAGAGATGACAATGCCTGCGTGCTGCCAGCTGCATTTCCAACTCATACACAGAAGAAACATGCAAAAGGTGTAGTAAAAACAGTTTTTATTGGGTAAAGACAAATAAATCCAAAATGTTAAAGAAAGCAAACAGTAGTTGAGGCACCGGGTTAAACAGGTACAAGCAGGCAGAACCAAACAAAAGTCAGAATTGCTGTGGAAACCTAGCAACACAAGCAGTCGACAGAGAGGGTTAACCATAGATATAAAACAGTAGATGCAATAACTAGATAGACTGCGATAACATAACTCATGGGATAACCGTCCACCATCTTACCTGGGTATTGTTTACAATCGCCACCTATGGGTTAGAACTATGTTTGTCGGCTGTGCAGCATTTAATTGCTTTACTAAAAGGACCAAAGAGACCAGGGAGGCTGGCATCACTCCACATGTCAGTATAGAGTAGATGAGAGATTTTTTACATATGGGTCAACTAAAACTACAAAAAGTTAGTAAACTAGGTAACTTTACCCTTAGCTTACGTTACCAAGTAACGGACCAGCTGAGCTCTAAGTTATTGCTGATTGCTAACTCTCAACAGCATTGATCAGTTAGCTAAACAGACAAGTTATAGCCAAAGATCTTTGAGCTGGTTATTGCGAAACCAATAAAATAAAATAGACAAATAGCTGTTCACTGAGAGCCACACAAATTAACCTCTTTGTTATTTGTCTGAATCTGGACGTCCAAATCAAATAATGGCAGGAGTAAAGAGAGGACTTTTAAAAACATTAGCCACTGTACAGTGAAGCTGGTAGCCTGTGGGTCTGAGTGACAGCTGCGAAGGAAAGGAAAGACAAAACTGCACAGGAAATAAGTGTGAAGAAGTCACAGGTAAGAGTGTGAGAAGGAAAGAGAGACTGTGTGTGTGTGTGTGTGTGTGTGTGTGTGTAGGTGTGTGTGTGTAGGTGTGTGTGTGTGTGTGTGTGTGTGGGACAGATAGAGGGAGGTGGACAGAGAGGCAGCCTGTGTGTGATTATGAGAGTGCTACGTAGTTTCCGCTCGTAGTCTCATCGTGTGACAGGCTGCAGAACTGTTCTTTATTGTTGTAGGTTGAGTATGTTCACTTCAAAGCAATGAGTGAAATTTCTTTATCTCACAATTTCAAAATTTATAAAGGATTTTCAAATTCCTAGCTCAGCCTTGTGCAAAGTGCTCCTTGTTTATTTAGATGTTGCCTAGCAACGCAGGCGCCAAGAATTCTGAGGCACAGGAACTGCAACTTCTACAAATAAAAACAATGCCCCTCACAAAATTTAATTTACATTCACAAAACTTTTTTTTATAACAAACTAAAAGTCATGGTTCATCAATTAAATATTTTTTTTAGAAATCAAATTATTTGAATTTTAGTCCATCATTTGACATTAAAGCACTAAACTACAATTATGAATTAAGTCCCAAGTAACTAACAATATATTTTATAAACATAGCAAAACTTGATGATAATTACAGTTGTCTGGTAATGCCAAAATATTTTGGCAATGATCTAAACTATTAAAATTGTTCTGTTAATATTCTATAATGTGACAGTGTAAAACAACCTCCCCCTCCCACAGTGTGCAATGAGGAGTTTAGTCAGTCAGCTTGTCAATCAGTTTAAGATATTAAAAAAAATAACTCTAAAATAAAACCTACAAGCTCCTTCTCAGTGCTTAAAATGTTTAAGCAACCTATCATCCCCTCCCTTCATCCAACCAATAATGAGCAGCCCATAACTAATGCACATTGAACAGGAACTGCAGCTAAAGTGACATGACTGTTATGTATTTTTCATCCAACAATGGAAAGATGTGAAGATGTATTGCACAAGCACTCTTTACCATCACTGTCACCCTAGGGCACTTTATGAGCAACTTCCAACCAACAATAAGTCAACATCACCCTGGTTTCTGAGCCACAGATAGACGCATTGCCTGTCAGCACCCAATTAGAGCCGGAGGGGGCAAATTAACACGAAAGCCAAGAAACTCCAATTAACACTGACACATTGATTTGGTGGCAGGCTCATCATTGTCTTAAAATTAGAATTAATCAACACAGCAGAGGGTGCCAAGTCAAAGGTCTGGCTACAAAAGTGCCATTGCTTATGGGAAGCTGATGTGGGCTGCACGCTGAAGATTTGCATCTGTCAAAAATTAGACACAACACATTTTCCATTAACTCTGCAAAGGAAACAATAAGCTGGGTGCACAAGTTTTAAATGCAATTTGAGAAAAAACAAACAGATGTTTTTCACGTGCTGCTGCTACACAAAGTGCATAATCCAGCTCATGTATTCACTTGCAAATTATGAGTAAATGAAAATCTCTGTCCAGGACATGCCGGTTTTCATAAGCGTATTGTGTATAAGAGAAAGCTGGTTAGAGATGAGCTCAATGGTTGCTTCTTCAGCAAAGCCTTAAACGAGCTAAATATAGTCTACAAATGTCAATTAGAGTCACTGTAAGAATAGTACCTGAAGGTTAGGCTGTTGTACAGGCTGTCTTATTGCTTCCTGTAGAGAAAGGAGAGAACAGCTGTTAAAAGACCCATGTGTGAGTCCCTAATCACGATCCTCATCTTAACTAATTTCAAAGAAAAATATCTGGCTCACAACACTTTTACAGTGGATGGATAACTTCCCTCACCATGCATCCTTCATCCCCTCCTCTTCCCTCTTGCTTTATCTGTGCATTCTCTCATTTTCTCCTAAAATTTCTTATTTGTATTTATCCCTCTCCATTTCTACTCCATCCCCTCTCATTGTGAATTGTTCTTTCAACCTCTTTCTCTCACTTGTTTTTTGAACATGCCTCTCTCTTCCCATTTCCTTCAGCCCTTTTCTCTCTTCTTTTCTCTCCTTTTCTCCCTCTCATTCTCTGTCATTCTCTGGGCTTGCCCCGCAGTGCTCTTGATGTTGGCAGTGGAGCACATTAACACATCAAACTTTGACTCTATTAATGTGCCTGGCCTTGGCATGCTGCCACACACTCCAGATATCTGATGCTACCTGCCAGGTGGTGCACCAGAAAGTGGAGGGTGCAGTAGATGCTGGGAGTTTACCAGATGACTTCAAACAACATCTAAAGCAGCTAGCCTTGAGTCAAGTTCAAATAATAAGTTGCCTTTTTGGATAGTTGGGTAACTAGGTAAAAAATTATGGACAATATTACCTAAAATCTATGTTGTGATTGTCTCATTTACCCCGATAACATTGATATAACTTTTTTTTAAATACATCAGTGACTAACTTTCTTTCCTTGGCTGACTCATTTCTTATGTTTGTTCTCATTGATTAGAAAGCTAATGGACTATTTGACTGAACTGTTGACTGACTGACTGGTTAACTTGAAATGTATAGATTGTCATTAATGTGTGTTGCTATTCTTAGTTTAATTCAGATTCAAATAACTTATTTATTCAAAATGAATTACCAATGAGTATATACACTGTAGGTAATACATTAATAATAGTTCAATAGTTAGATCAATATGGGTTCTATCCTAGTAAGTACAGTAGGTAGGTACTGTAGGTAGGCAACAGACTGACAGACAGACAGATGGATGGATAGGTAGATTGCCAGATCTCAAACCAACTGAACATTTAGGGGAGATTTGGGACTGGCATGTTAGACAGTGCTCTCTATCACCGTCTTCAAAACTTCAAACAGGGGAATATGTTTTTAGAAGAATGGTGTTTATCCCTCCAGTAGAGTTTTAGGGACTTGCAGAACCTCTGGCAAGGAGCCTTGAAACTGTTTTGGCAGCTCTTGATGGCCCTTACTAAGATAGTTTGTGAGGGTTTTTCCTTTAATTTGTCACCAATCTGCAGATAATCAGTCAACTGTATAAATACTTCATTTCTTGTGTAACTTGACAGGTACTTTTTGGCCCCAGCAGAAACAATAAGGCTGTGAGCCCAAGGCTTCAAACAGCAGCATAAATACAATAATACTGTGTTTCACTGATCAAAGTAGAATTATTTTAGTGGACCGCATCAAAAGGGAATAAGTAATATTGATGATGTGTGCCTTTCAAAGGAGCTGAGCTGGTGAACGCTTATATTGAAGTGGGCATGGGTTTATGAGCCAACAGAAGGGGTCTGCATTCAAGTGAGTTAGAAAAAGCCTGATAACAATGATGGGAATGCTGTTAAAGTTATGAATGTTGTATATAATGCAGTGCTGCTGAGTGCGATGTTTTCTACCTGCCATATCTACACTGAATTTAACAGTGATTGTTTTGAATTTTGGCAACTACCATAACATCCTTTCTGATGTGGGGGTTAAAAAAAACATTAGACTTAAACATGGGAAATGTTCTCGTTTCCAACCATGAGTCAACATTGTTTTGATGTTTTAGGCCTTGACCATGATCGCTTTAACAACCTAACCAACTCATTTTTTGCCTAATTCAAACCAAGCCTTACCTATAATGTTGTCACATTATAAAACAGATTTATTTTTCAACAATGATTTGTTACGGTTCGAAAGATGTCATCCTTCTGATAGGGACATCAGATCAGAAAACAGCTGTTGTTTAATTTGGAGGACTTCTTTCAGCCTCTTACCCTGGGTCCTTGCTGTTTCAATGATGTAGTGTTCCCCACAGCTGTTGCAAGTGATTTCATATACAACCCCATTTTTTTTTTTTTTTTTTGTGATAGGTTTTGATTTCTTGTGCCTTTAAGACTCTAGTTGAGCTAGCTAGATGTTTCGACAGCCAAGTAAGGAAATGCCACTGGGATATTCTGGTGATCCCTGCTGAGTCAGTTTTGCCTGTTTTGGTCTAAAATTGTTATTATTGTATTGCACCATTACGCAATATATAATAGAAAAGCAGGAATTGGTTCAAATAAAAATGTCACAAAGACCAATTATTTTTTTAATCCCATATGATAAACTAAAGGAAGTAGTAAGATAGTCACACACATCTGTGAAACAGGGAGAAAACCACACACACACACACACACACACACACACATATATATATACTTATAAAGAAACAATTAAGGCTGTGGGATTAATTAAATCAAAGTGGGAGTAGAGCCCTCTCTGGACAGCATCTTACTAAGGGAATCCAGTGACTCATTTCATCCCATCTGGAATAAACAAGTAAATGATTCTTTCCCCAGCTAGCCTAAGTAAAAAACTAAACAACCAATTTTTTAAATTTTATTATGCATTAACACTGCACAGATCAACATCTGGTGTTTCACACAATTAGCCTAGCAATTAGCACACCCAGCATCTGGATTAGGGCCAAATAACCAGTGGAGATGAGCATCACTGTTTAGATTTGATTAGATGATTGATGATCCCTGTGGGTGTATTAAATATTTATTGTTATAAACGTTAGAAGATTCAACAGAGGAAAACCCATAAGCCCAAGCAGAATAGAAATTGATAAATTAAAGAAATGGTTCATTTAAGCACAACATTGTGGCAAGAAAAAAGTTGAAGTGGTGTGGGGTGCTGTGTCTGCAAGTTCAAATATACAAGAGCTGTTTTGTACTGTAGGTGATGACTGCATGATGGGTCACTGCTTTACCAGCAACTCACATTATCATATCACTGTCAATAAGATTGTCATAATGGGTAAATATAACTGACTTCATATGATAATACCAATCCCATCAGGAGGGACATTCTGACTAGTATTCTCTGCCTCACCACTCTTGAAGTGTATATAGAGTTGTGTCTTTTCTACAACCAGGACTCTGTGCTACTCTTCTGTCTGGAGCTTGATCTCCTCAAACTTACCATCTTCCCATACTCCACCAAGCTGCCCACACTGACATAATCGATTCCTCTACACTTCCTCCAAGCTGCTCCTTTACTAACCTTACTACCTTTATATTATTCTGTATGTTATTACACTCAACTTGAGATCAGCCTTGTGCCTATGGATACATCACAGTAGTGCCAGTGCTGTATGTCAAAATATACTGTAGGGCTCCTTCACATACATTGTGGACCACACCATCAACAAGATACGTTTAAATGATATATTGGAAAATAATAATGTGAGCTGTATGCGAGAGCGAAAGAGGAGAGGGTTAGGTGGGCATTTATGGAATGCCAGATGTGGCGTAATTGAAGTGTGGTCCTGCTCCTGAAATTCTGCTAGATAGCTTCAGTAAAAAAAACAATCAGGTGTGTAAAAATCCCCAAAATAAAATGTAAATCCTTCCCAAACAACAAATGCCAGATGATTCCAAGCTATTCCCCTTTGAAGAGCTAACCTGCCTCTTGAGGATTTTGTCAGTATTGCTGAACTCGTACTGACCTGACTACTTCAGGTGAGCTGTTTGACTTTGCCAGCTGCCAGATCGTTCCCCGTGGGCCCCAATAAATATTCTGAGGCGTTTCATGTTGCCTGGTGGGAAAGCAGCCTTTCTTCTAGCTGACTCTGGGCTTTGTAGTTAACCCTAACAGCCTACAGAGGTACCAGACAATGTGACTCATACATTGTACCCTGTTTTCTCTCATTTCAATCAGTTCTTCATACAGTGGTGGCATTATTTTATGGATTTATCATGGCACCTCCACAGTCTGTAGTGACTGTGGTCCAGCATCATCCCCCTTTGGTTTTCCATTTGAGTATGAAACAAGTGTGGTCTGTTAGTGTAGGAGAACAGCATGCAGAGAGCAGCATGTAACCCTGCCAACACCTTCTAAAAATGAATCAGTACCAAATTTTGTTAGAATGCCAGAGTGGCATGCTTCTGTTATACCAAAGCAAAATGCAGCAAACCAAACTGGCAACTGCTGGGAATAAGGAGAGGAAAACACATCTCAGAGGGATACCTTGACATTTTGATAGTTCAGTTTTCTTCCGAGCAAGAACACAATCTTCAAATGTGTTATGTTATTAACCGCTCCTGCTCAAAGGGTATGATAAGTTTATGTTATTTTGTTTTTTCAGTCATATCATTTGAGGGTGTAGGTGTCACCTTTTCATGCCGATAATCACATTCAGTATTGAAATTGAATACAAAAAGGTTATCCCAGGCTGTGACTGTCTGCTGAAATATTACAAACAGCCCTTTTAACCTCTACCCAGTTGGTGACACATTTTTCCAGCATTCTTTGCATGTAAACCGTTTTACAAAAAAAAAAAAATCTTTATTTCAAGAATTATGATTTGAATATTTAGGTGACACTAATCCACAATAATGTACAATGAGTCAGGGGGGCAAGAGGTTTCAGTTTCTTGCTCTCAAACACATAGCTCCTACATGTACTGACATGTGGGATTAGACAGGAGGAGAGCCCCAGTAACAGGCAGGGGTTCAGTGTCTTGCTCAAGGACACTTTTAACACTGTTAATACTGTTTGCCTACACCATCTTTCTTCACCCTCTTCCTCCTCTTCGTATTTTACAAAACCAGTTGACTAGACACCCTCAGCAAGTTTCCCAGCACCTTTGTAGATCATCTGACTGTCTTTTTGATCAGCCACATGCCTCCACAGCACCACCCCATTGGTGATTAATTCCTCAGTATGTGTAGAGGGTAGTGTACCTCAGGATTATTTTCAGGACTGCTCTTGTTTCTGTAGTATGTTTCTGTTTCTGTTCAGTCGTCACTGCCTTCTTGTAGTGAATTCCCTGCCTGTCCACCATTTCTTCTTATGCATTTGCTTGATTCTGTGTGCCTGTCTGCATGTTACTGAATGTAAGCCTGATCACCGATAGAGAAAACTGCTTTTTAATCCTATCTGCCATGCCCAGAGTCTGCTTTTGGTTGCAAGCTCTGTCATTTGCCATTCCAGTGTGCTGATGGTTGCATGTATCAACCTGGTGTTAACATGATACTCGCTATTGCACCCAGCCCAGAAAAGCTTCCCTAAGCAGTATGTCTGGCTGCTAGTGGCTATACGAAGTAGTCAGCTGTAGAGGAGGTCACTTTTAATTCAATACTTGGTGTAAATGCTTCACACAATGTGGTATTTCAGAGCCAGTTACAACACAGTCCAAACATGAGGCAAACAGGCAGATTGAATCTTCGGAAACCCCGTAAGAAGGCTGGCAGATTTTTTTCCATGCTGTATGCCAACTCTGATATGTCATACACAAAGCTACTTGCATTATCTGGTGTTGAAAGACTGACTGGAGTTTTGAAAGTTGATAGTTGTTTTTAAGGTTAAACACTTCTCTAAGAGTGTATGTTTTCATGTTGTTGGTTCATATCAAATACTTTTTATAACACTTCCTGATTAAAGGAAGTTTTGTATCCATTGTGTAGGCTGCAGCCATAAGTTCCCCAGATAAGGGAAATACAGTGTACTCTTCTACACCCTGCAGTACTGTAAGAGTCACTCAAGCATCAGTAACTTCAGATCTGGTCTGTTGTACATCCGCATAGTTTGTTCAGCATTTATCCACAGGTGGTGATGATGCAGGATCCCATGAATCAACATTATTCAATATTTTAATCACTGGCATGTAATGTTATCAATAAGATATTAGTGATTATTTATTATTAATTATAAATTGAAGGATGGCTGAGAGCGTAAGTAGCTGCATGTGTAATAGTGGTAATATTGTAGTCAAGTAAGAGTTCTAGCGAAGTGATTTGGGCCAGAAGGTTAAATACACTAGGGGGCGATGAAAGGGGTGGAAGGATATAAGGTATTGATATTTTTTTCTAATTTTTGCTTTTCCATGTAATGGTTACATACAAAGGGCATTTTTTCTGTATTTACTGGCAAGATGTTAATACAGTCAATATAAGTTACGCTGTTTTAAACCTAATTTGTTATGCATTTTAAGTGTGATGTCACCTGTTACACGTTGGTATGGGCGTATGCGCTGTTCTCTCTCAGTTCAGGCTTGGGACAGAGAGATCGGTACAGTAACTATGCTGCACAAAAAAACTTGTTAATTGCATAATGTAAGCTCAAATGCAGGTTATATGATGTAGATTAAGTGTCAGATAACAGCTCTGTATAAACTGCGATTCTATATAGTTCGTAGCATTGTAGTATTTAAAATGCAGAAAGCTTTGTAATTGCCATTCTGGTGCGAATAGCCTTTGAAGTTGCCGCTCTCTGCTGTCGTGGTAAAATGTGAACAGTAGGTTTCGCTGCTGCGCCAGGCAGACTGGTTAAACCAGAGAATTTATGTTTGAATATGAGACAGTGTTGAATGTATATGTTCCTGCACTTTACTTGACCTGCAATGTGAAAGAGGATTGTGGCAAGGGCTTATTGGATTTTATTTAATGCATTTTCAGAGAAAGCAGTTGATGTGAAAGTGCATTGATGTTCATCATCCTTGTCCTGTTGTATACTGTGATTGCAGGTATGTTGATTCCCATCAAATGACTGTATTTGAGTTATTCAATTATTTCTCTATATAGTGTGACACGACTGGGAATGCTATGTCTGCTTATGTGGTGTCACACACACACACACACAAAAACGTCAGTTCAGGCTTGGGACTGAGAGAGAGATCGAGAAAGCGGTTCATGTGAAAGTGCATTGATGTTCATCACCCTTGTCCTGTTGTATACTGTGATTGCAGATCAACCAGTAAAGCACTGAAGGAGAGCTGTGTGTCCAGTTGGTTCTTTATCAAGCCACTGTGGTACCAGTGGCAACACATGTTCTACCTAAAGGAAGCCCTGGCTGTGAGCAGTGGCACTCACACGAGTGAGAATGAGAGCTTGTCAGAATACAAAGACCATTTCCACTGACTGGTTGAATGGCATGGGTGATTTGTTTGAATGTGACTGTCAAGTGCAGGAGTCAGCTGATACTGATCAGCTGAGTGAACAACTCTCTCAGAAATCATGCTTCATTTTAAGTTGCCTGCGGATTATAGGCCTCGGTCACTCTTTTTGTCCACGCTTCCTTACTCTCTTCTCTTATATGGACCTAATTTTTCAATTTCTTTTATTTGTGTTACAAATGTTTGAGTCATTTGTTTGATCTCTTTCAGGTTCACTTCTATATCCTCTGGTTCTACCTTACGGTCCTTTTGTTTCTCAGTTTCACTGCTTTTGTTCTGTAAAACCTGTCTCTTTAATCCACATATTTTCAGTCTCTCAACATATTTATGTCTTTCCCTCACCAGGATTCCCACTGCTAGTGTATATATATATATAGCATGAATGTGTGAGTATATGTGTTTATATACAGAGTGTTAAGGTTAGCCAACTAGGCAGCAGGGTAAAGGACCCAAACGCAGACAAAGGCAGGCTGAGTGCAGCAAGATGATTTATTAAATACAAAAATGAACTTACACACAAAAACAGAAACACAGAACGAAGCACAACACAACAGGAACTCAAGGAACCAGGGAAAAGACAACCAACAACAATGAACCGACAAAAGAACAAAGGAAGGGCACCGGTATAAATAGGGGAGTGGCCAATGAGGGAAACAGAAACAGGTGAGAAACAAGACACAGGTGAACCTAATCATGAGCGGGAAACGAGACATGAGGACAGGAACAAGACAGACCAGACAGAAAGGATTACAAAATAAAACAGGAAACAAAGACCAGAAAACACAGAGTCCAAACAAGAGTCCTTAGGAGATCATGACAGAGAGAGAGAGAGATGAGTTAACTGTGAAGATGTTTCTTTCTTCTTCTAAGAAAATATTTTTCTCTCTGTCAGAAGCTGGTGTTGACCAAGTCAACCTAATGCTCACTAATCCCTGAACCTTTTCTCAATCCCCCTCTCTTTCTCTCTTGCTTGCATGTGCACACACACACACACACACACAAACACACACACACACTTCTGAAACCGTACACCTGGTCCCTGAGTCTGCCTCGTTACTGCCTCCTCAATAATTCACTGCTCCCGAGACTTTGGAAACATTTTTTATTCATGCACTGGAGGAATGTTCGAATACTGATATCAGCACACACACACACACACACACACACTGATCTTGCATTTATAGAACTAAAATCAACTTTTTCCTCTTGTTATGTCAGCAGTGTGCCTCCTCCATTGTTTGACATAGCAATTGATGAGTAAATATGCTGCTGGTATCTTTTACCTACTGTGTGGAGATTCTCAGTCATTTGATATCTAGAAGAACAATGTGAAATTGCTTCATACACAAAGTTGTTGAGGTTACATGTGAGTCAGCAAAGTCATATATCTAATTAAAGTAATCATTCATCAGCCCACTGTAATGGTGTGTGTGCATTACCCATTACACTGGACCATGGCGTTGGAGAACACGTTTCTGGGTGTGTTTCTGGGTTTTATTTTGAAGATCCTCCTAAGTTGCTTACACTCTATCAATGTATGGGGTGACTACATTGCATTTGCTCTGTTTTTTCTTATTCTGTCCGTTTGGTGTTTCTAGAGCTTGATGCTGTTTTGACAAAGGCCCAGTTTAGGAGGCCACAAGCTTTTCAGCTATTTTGAAATGTTTATGCTCTTTCCTTTGGTCTTAATGCTAGTCAACACATTCTCTGGTCAAATATTCCTTATATCTCCCAGCTTGTGGACTTTATCGCTCTTGCAAGATAAGTGATGCAGTTTCTCCCTTGTAGGAGATAGGTGAAATGTCTGCTGTTCATCTGTTTGTCTTTAGTGTTTTTGTATTGTTTGGCTACAGTGTAGTGATGTGATCTTGAAAATGAGATTTCAGTTATCTATCTGTTATAATGCTGTTGTTTTTTTTTTGCAGTAGCCCATCCAACAAAGGCTATTTGCTGCTGTAAATTCACAAATGTGCCTGAAACTGTTTTTTTATTCTACTGACACAACTGTGATGGAAGAAATAACTATTTTTTGCCCAACTTGAATTCCCCTCTGAAGGAACATGTTGAAAAAAGGATAACCTAAAGCGCCCCCCTGAAAACAAGCTGAATCAAGCCCCGCTTGTGTTCTAGTGGGTTGTGGGAATCATTAAGCAAATACTGATTAGTGTGAGTGGACGAGACAGAGGCTGACACAGGCACATCCACACACTCACAGGTGCATATTTATACAGACTGAGGTTCACACATTTGCACACATGAATGCACACTGATGCTGTGTGTTGACGCACATGCAGAAAGATGGGCACTCCCTTGTGGTCTCATGATCAGGGACAGGTGAAGTTGCAGACACACATTCTGGTGGCATTTTTGCAATTAAAGTGGGCCCTGTGGCTATCTTTCCGCCGACTGCACAAGCCAAATATCAGGGCACGGTGCGATGCTGCTTTGCTCCCCTAGTGGAACTAATTAGATGTTCCCAAAGGACAGCCCTGTCATCACATTGTTCTGCCCACAATACAGCCTCAGTGGCCCTGCAAGGGAAGCAGTAGGCCAAAATAACCCAGCGAAAACTTAATTATACAAAGGGCCACCTTCCAAAACTCTCTCCACTTTAAAAGAAGCTGACACTCAACAGTCGATATTTCTAAACCAGACTTTATACTGAGTCTGACATTCTATTGTTAATGTCACACCTTTTTAAGAAACAACATAAGAACGCTTTCAATTGAAGCTTATTTTTTGATTTTAGTTTTAAAATGTTTATAAAATATTATAAGGCACAAAGTTGTTTACAGGGTCTGCAGCACAAAATCAGAGTACCTAGTTCCAATGAAATTGGTCTCCCAACATGGCCTCTTAGGTGTTTGAGCATGCTTCTACAAAACCTCTATGTCTTACACCTATTATGTGAGCACTGTGATACTGCTATTGATCAATGAATTCAAGCTTATTCTGTCCTATATTCTATAGAAAGCACAAGTCCCACTTCACTCCTGTGTAGCCCACCCCGTACAGTATTTCTGAGAGAGTTTCTGTCACTGATCTCTCTGAAAAGCTGAAGCATGACACTGGAGTATTCTGCTCATATTATACTGTAAGCTTAATGGGTTTCTGTTGCTCTACCTGCTAATGAGATTTTGAAACATCAAATTGTCATCACTGCATTTACAGCTGCCGTGATTTTTTTTTTGTCAGCATGCCTGTATCAAATCTCATGGGAGCTATAGTTGTTGAAGGTGAACAAAATAATTGTCAAACTACTGTCAAAATGCTTTGTTCAGCTTTTATTCACGTCTTTTAATTCAACCCACTATTGCGAATGAATTGTGTCTGTTGGCCGGAATTATAAAGTAGAAACTTTTGGCTGTTGTCTTGTAAATGTCATGGCATGAGTAGGTAGAATGAAAAACACTGCAGTGAGACCTTTGGGGCAGTTGCTTCATGACATTAAGAGACAGAGTTAGGCTTGCACACTCCCTCTCACAATTATTGCTAAGATTGCTGCGAGAGTCTAACATACCTTGAGGAAACACAAGCAAACAGAGACAACAAATTCACAAAGTACAAATTTCATGACACATATACTGCATTTAGAAGTGCACATGAAATGCAGTAAATGCAATTTGCTCTCAATACAACAGCAACACAAAAGGAAATGTTCCTTGTTCCAGAACTCAGTGTTTAGATTTTGTTTCCAAATTATGTATTAGCTAAACTATTATTTGAATGCTAATGAGGTACTAATTATTTAGATATTAAGAACTGATAAATCGTGATATAATAGATGATGAACTATTCATTAATTCCACATGAACTCATTAATTCATCATGAACTCTATGTTTACGAAGGTCTTATAAGCAGTTCATTATTTTAAGTGTTTCCCATTAGCCTAGTATAATTAGATGCTCCTCAACAACATCCATGCAGTGACTACTATGTTGGCTGAAACAAAGAAGGATTGCAAAATGAGAGTGCACACAAAGAACCTATTATTCCCAGAGAGAATGTTATTTGTAGAGCGAGGAGAGGAATTTGTGCTCCTAAGCTAATAGGCTCAAACCTCAATATATTTCCACAAAACAACCTTGTGCTTCATCACCTCATTAACAATAGTGTGCAATCCCGATGCTTTGGCTTGAAACAACAAAGAGCCAGTGAGATGAATGGGATGCTGAGAGACACTGGCCGCATGTTCCAGCTGTGAGTGCAGCTGATGTTTTAATGAAAGTGAATGTGCCAGGCCGACTGTTCTTTAGAGCCACCACAAACCTTGGCCAGAATAGCCAGTAACCACAGGGGATCTGAGCATCCACAAATGAATCAGCAGGCTGAAAGCAGAGGACATGCGGGCAATCACCTCAGCAGGCCTGTCATTCCGATTGCATATACATCAACAGGGGACCAGCTGGGATCAAACAGGCTTAGTAAGGGTCATTGCAGTGACAAACAGGAACATTAAAGGGCAAATAATACCACGAAATGGCATACTAAGCATTACTCAGTGGCTAGAAAATGGCAAAAGACAAAAACTCACTGACCATGATGAGACGACAGGGGGAAGAGAGTCCTAACACCTGTTTGAATATCTTGGGTGGTAGAATTTAAAGACAAAGGAGGGAAAATGCATGAGACACAATAATGATCAAATCATTTATAGAATGAGGCCTAAAAACCTTCAAATACACACTACAGTCATATGAGACTGTATGAGGAGGGAGAAAATCAGCAATAAACAATTCTGCTGGAATTACCGTTTGGAAGGAAAAACCAAATTGTTTCAGATGGTTTGGATACTTTTACCAATTCAGTGTCAAGTTTGATATATATAAAGTCAGTAATGGTATGTTGTGCTTGAACTAAATCAGCCTCCCTGGCTAGTCACCTTCCTCTGCCCCCTCAGGGCTTCCATACATTGCCAAGCAAACCGCACACCGCCATAATCACAATGCAAGTAATTACACCCTTAATCCACTGTAGACAAATTAACTATACAGTGTTTGGTTTGCTGTGACATAGTTTAGCTTACATTTAACAGTGTGGGTGGTGACTATGGCTTTCCCTTTGGGGGCTTTGACTGACTGACAGTGCCTGGTATTATTGGCACGTGACCCGTATAATGAAAACTCAAATTTGGCTCAGCTTGGTGGAGCAGTGCTGCTGGTCAGTGATCCATTCAGGTACTGAAAACTAGTATACCTGATGCTCATCTCATTATAGCCAGCAGATTCTTGGCCTGTAGTGGGAACTGGCTGAGTGCATCATATGTTAATTCAGACTTAAATGACTTGGTAATTTATTAACAGTTTAAAAATCCACTTCCTGAACGAATCCTTACCTAAATGACTCACTACTACTAGTGTGCCACTGCATGTTTATATTTGATATTAATATGACCACGAGTGTGGTGCAGTGCAAGATGATTCTGGAAACATTTTTGGTGTCCGCTCTAGTGTGCCTGAAGTAGCATGTATCCTGAAAAGTTGGCTGGCACATTTGTTCAATTCTATTTAATTATATAACGCCAAATCATAACATAAGTTATCTCAGGGCACTTTTCATATAGAGAAAGTCTAGACCGTACTCTATAATATTATTTACAGAGACCCAAATTTGTTGCTAAGTATTAATATTTTCTTTCACATAAATTGTAACAGGGTAAATTGTAGATGGTTGGAAAAGCAGCAAACCAGAGGTCAGGTTGATATTGCAGTAATCCTATAGTCCCACTGACATTAACTACTTAACTGATATTGATGTGTTTCCTCTGCCTTTTTTCTCTCCTAAAGGTCCCTGATTTCAAGAAGCTTGCCAGCTAAATTTGCAAAACCTGTGCCTGGTGCCATTCACTCGAACAAAGAGCTTGGTCAAATGAACATTTATACCAGCAGCTTTTCAAACTAAAATCTCTTTATTTCAATGGAATCACCACAATCTGTGGATTTGCTCATAAAGGCAAAGTAAATCTGTGTGGCAATTGCATTGATTGAGTTCAATTTTGGTGAACACTGACGAACAAATTCTCATCATTGACTAGTTGCAAACTGTCCGGACAGTGCTGACCTTTTTTTGTTTATTAATAGTGCAAGACAAGCGATTAAAAGGAAGACACATATGAGACACGACAAGGCCAGAAAGGGAAACAACAACAACAACAACAATCAGAAAAAAAGAAATACAGATAAGCTTAACTAATTAACAGGAGGTACCTGGGTAAAACTGAGATTTTACATTCGATATTCTTATTGTATTACGCACGTAGCAGGTGTATGTGTGTGTAAGGGAGTTGTGTGTGTAAGGATATAAGGGGAAGAGAGAGAGAGAGAAGAGAAGGAAATAGAAAAAAGGAAAGTAGTTCTGACCTTGAAATGAAGAGGCCAATTTAGCGGGCGTTCAGACCGAAAACAGCACTGCGCTAAACCAATGCAAGGGTCTGCGTTGGTGGGGGCATATTGCTTCAGGTACCAGTGAGATGATGAAATCTGATCCAGGAAGGTACAGTAACTATTTTATCTTTTGGCACAACGATCACGAGGTAAAATACAGAAATACTATATTCACATTACAAATTAATGTACCAGGAATGTGTGCTTACACAAATTTGATTGGCCACCCCAGCTCCTTGACAGATGATGTTGCGTTGCAGTCCAGCAAAAGTTGAGCCAGGTTAAACTTTTTTGCTACAGCCCTCTGTGTTGGCACCGTTGCTGTGTCGCTGGATTGGCCTCATTCAAATGAATGAGGGCGCTGCTGTTTTTTCACTCAGGGCAAAATCGTCTGAATGCGGCCTTAGACCATCAAATACTCAGTATGTCACCAAATATTCATCACTACCTATTTTGCAACGATGTGTGAGTGAATTTAAATGTGCCACTTTCTGGTGTGAGTGGGCAAAGCTTTTTGCCTTGTGCCTTTTCTGATGAAAGAGGCAGGCATTATTCACACGACTGCAAGAAGCAGTTTTAATAGTTTGACCTGAATTTAGGACACACTGTACCAGAGCCTGGTTCTGCTCGAGGTTTCTACCTCTTAAAAGGGAGTTTTTCCTTGCCACTGTCGCCTAGTGCTTGCTCATGATGGGAACTGTTGGGTCTCTGTAAATATAAAGAGTCGGTCTAGACCTGCTCTATATGAAAAAGTGCCCTGAGATAACTTTGTTATGATATGGCGCTATATAAATAAAACTGAATTGAATCTCACACCTTCTGCCATATGTGAAAAGGAAAAACGTTTTTCCTGAAATATTCTACAGACACAATTACTTAACACTCAATCAGTCCCAAGTACATTGCTTCTCAACGGAGGAATTCATTCTCTAATATGACACCACACTAAATTACAACACGGTTAACTACTCAGTGCAGATAAACTTGATGTAAGAGCTCATCATTCCTCTGTAAACACCTACAGAGAGGATGTTCATTTAACACCCCTTTGCCCGTCAAAAGTGGAAATCTACCTAAGCAATAATTTACTGGGGCTTCTGTTGGATGCATGTGCTTGATATTATGAATGAGACTGTTTATGGATGGCACATGGAGGCTCATCACCCAGTGGACCTGATTCACAGCAGACATTTTGACTCGTCGTAGAAGGAGAAGCACAGCTGTAATTAATAGCATTAATGATGGCTCCATTCCATTTAAGTGCTTTAAGTTCCCCGGTAAGCTACACAGTGAGCAAGCACACACACACACACACACAACACCGGGGCCCTGGAACTGGTAAACCTAAATCAAATGCAGCCATTATTAATGTTATTAACTAGAACTGTGTTTGTCCTGCTTCCTGTTTAAATGTCTGCTGTGAAAATTGCCTATAGTGAGAGCAATGAATTACAAGAGTAGATATTAAAAACCCCATAAGTGTTAAACATATGAGTGCTGTAGGGGTATCGTGGATATAATTCAACTCTAAGTGTCCTCCATTTATCAACATTCAACAGATTTATGCATAGGTGCTATTCATTATGTTTTGTGAAAAAACAAAATGAATCCAGTATGTTGTTGTGTCAGGTATATGTATCATGTTGTTAGGGAACTGTCAGAATGACATCAGCTGTTTCCATCAAACTTAAAACAACTTTTTGTAGTACAAGTGAAGGTGCTCTTGTAAACATAAAATGAATAGGCTTAATATTCTGTACAGTACTTGCAAACATTGTGATCAAGATAAATTGGGGTCTTTTCAAGAGGCCGTCAATCACTTGTCTACTCTTTTACATATTATACATTTATGGCTGCTAAAGTTTTGCACAAGGACATACAGCTGTTAGGGACAAATACTTGGAATTGAAAGTTCACATGACTTTTTGTCTTTCAAAAACATTATAGAGAGCCTCCTCCTCTTAAACTGCAAATGATGTCTGAGGAAGTCATTTAACATTAATATTATGTTTAATGATGAAATTATTATGTTATGTGTATTTTTCATACACAACACATTGCCAATGCATTAAAAAATTCTTTTTTTGTTGTTGTTGGAATTGGACTACTTGTTAAACAACTGCAGTTTTTTTTTTTTCCTTTAGAATTACCCTCTAGAGTTTCTATCGGTAGCAGACATTTCTGGAAACAATTTGATTTTGTAACTATTTTTTATTTGTTTACTTATTCTTTTCCTTTATTTATCTATTTATTGCAGCTAAATTATTTTCAGTCGCCTTTTTTTTTTAGATCAATATGTTTTTCAGACTTAAATATCATACAAAGTGACTTAAAATACCTTTTTTGCAGTACAGCTTTGCTATTGTAAAGTGGGCACTTGACAAGCCTGGGGCAAAGAGCTGGCCCTCCTCCACCTGAAGTGTACAAGAAAGTAAAATCTGAAGAAGCAACAGAACCACTAAAGTCTGGGTGGTGTGAACAAAACATGAATAGCATGTTTGATGCCTGTCACAAAACAGGCATCACAACGAGTCAACAAGAGAGTGAAAATGAAAGTGGTAAAACTAAGGCCAATATAACTTCATTGAAACCAAGGTACCTTGGAGGTTGATTGCTGGTCTCCACTGATTGTGCAGAACTGTTTTGAGAGTCACTGTGAACAACATGTACTGTGAGTACATTTTGTAAAGCGTCCCCCCCCCCACACACACACACGGTCCAATCCTTTTTTTCCTTACATAGAACCTAATTAGACATTACATAACAAAGTAGAGTAATCTGTCCCTAATAGTATTTCTTGTCTTCCCCATGCAATGACTGATATGAATGAGCAGGTGCTTGTATCCAACATGCAAATTATGGGAATGCAAGAGTATTCTACCACACACAGCTGGATTGTGCTACGCTACCCTGCAGACAAATGGGTGCACTGGCGCTGAAGAGACAGCAATTGTGTGTCTAAGTGTGCGCACAAGTGTGTATGTGTGTGCAGTTTTATTTTTAAAGCTATAGCCCGACATTGCATGCTTACACGTGAATGTACTCACCAGTGATGTAAATTTCTTCTCATGCTGATATTTATAAAAAACAAACAAAAAAATGAACCACCACTTCTATGCATGTGTCAGTGTGTATAAATCATAGTTTGTGAATGTGTGTATGTGTTTGTGTGTGTAGCTCTCCCCCTCAGCCGGCTGTTAGGGGAGTTGGTAGCACCGTGTAGGACAGCCCAGAAGAGGCTGGGCACTCGCTGCAACAGAAGGTACGTTGGTTGTCTGGTGCTGCACTGTTCATCAGCTGCGGCAAGCTGCTACCTCCTGTTGAACCTGCGCTCACTGGACTCTGAACACAGAGCTTGCAGAGTGAGTGAAAGAAGGACAAAGATATGCGGGTACAGGAGAGAGAAAAGGGTTACTAGTTTTAACAGGGAAGGAGAAAAATCAAGAGGGAGAGAAGCAGGAGTAGAAATAAATTCAAAGTCCCAATCAGTAATGTTTGTGCATGTAAATTACAAGTATTATCACAGAAAAATGCATTGTACTGCGTAAGTGGTAGGTATGACAGTGTGATCCCAGCTGTTGCAGTCTCATTTGCTAGCTAAATATGGCTTACATGAATATGTATGAGCATGAAAAGTATCTGTACTGTATGTACTATGCAAGGGAAAGTGCGGGGAAAGTACAGACAAGGGAGAGAGAATGTAAGCAGAGAAGACAAAAAGATATGAGCACAACTACTGTAGGAAAACAAAACTGAACAGAAGACAGGGGGGTGGGCAATGCATAGTGACCAGTTGCATGATACTCTCAATCTTAATGGTTTCTGCACCATAGCAGAAGAGCAACTTTACTGTCCACTCAACTTTATCGCAGGTGGCTTGAGATTAATGCAGATTTAACTCAGATTAAATGCTTGAATTATTTGAGAATATATTTATTATTATTATTATTATGAGGCATATTAGGCATGTCATATACAGAGCATGGAAAAAAATCCAACTTAAGCATGAGGGGTAAGGTAAAAAAAAGTCAAAACTATGAGATTATGATTTAGATATTTACAAGTATCTAGAATCTAAAACCAATTAAATGTCATATGGAATGATTTGTGACAGAAATGCTGTACAGTAGTAGTTATTAAAGAAATAAAGGGATGCAATGGCATAAAGCAATGCACAAATAAAAAGATTACTTCACAGAAAACACAAGATACTGCTCACTCATTAAACAGAGTGAAATCGCCATTGTCAAAGTGCATGCGGAGGTCAGTAAATTGTTATATATTTAGTAAACCCTTAGAGACATATTTAATCAAATATGTACCTTTCACAAAAGTAACACTTTTCTGAATGGAATCTGCTGGAGAGTAGCCCAAATGTGACTGGCATTCATAGTCGCATTGCACAAGTTAAGATTTTGTTTTTAGATTGAAACCTTGAAAGGAAAGCAGTTATGAAAAAATAAATAAATAAATAAAAAACATACAATTTTCCTTATCCCACTTGTTTATGTTCCAGAAAACTGGATTATGCTATCACTTGGAAAGCACAAGTTGTGCAGGCTTTGAGCTAGCCAAAGTACTAGCCTTCTTTATGAAGTAATCAAAATAAAATCATATAAAAAGTTCTTATACTAAGTATTGAGTTCTTCTGCTTGAAAGAAACCAGGGGTTCTTTTGCTAGAAGCATGAAACACAAAACCTGTGCAGGAGAGGAATTTTTTTTTCCAGGAAAAACTAACAGCTGGTTTTAAGCTTCTGTGAAATTGTCATAACTTAAATCAGTGTGTTATATCAGCTGCAGCTGCAAAATAGACATTTATTTATAGGGATATTGTGATTGTTAATTTTATTTTTTTAAGCAAATCAAGTAAATGTCACACAAACTTTGACGCATGAGGAAAGAGAGACGGAGAACATGTATAGTTTTATAGCTCCATGTGGGAGGAGAGAAAGAGAGGCTGGGTTCAATGCAAAGAGAGAGAGAGAGAGAGTATCATGCATGCCTGTATGTTGACAGACCTAATTCAATTAACCAAGAGTTCTGACCAAGAGGCAAGCATCGTCACCCCACGCCTCATGTTCGGATGTGCAGTTATGTAATACGCAGCTAAGACTGTAACATGCTGGATTGTGGAAGGCAGGAATCTAGAGCTCAGTCTTAATGAGGTGGAAATATAATTGGAAAATAAATAAGAGCAAAGTATATTAGGAGTGACAAGTGACCTGAAGGAGACTGGTCATCAGTCTTTGTTGTAAAGAGACAAATTAGAAATCCTCATGTGAAGTAAACTACTGGTATGTGCGTAATATGACATTTAATTAAAAGATTACAATTTCATTCACTGTCACTGTCATATGCCCGTGTGGCCTGTTAAAACCCCACTGTATAATACACATCTGAGAAAATTACTAAAAACCAACCAGCTTTTTGCAGATACTGTAAACGTGTGTTTGACCACATCCTAACTAAAATCAAAGTACACGTCAAATAAATTGTTCCCAAAGATGGTTTCTGTCATTTTAGCAAGATGGCAGCTCCCATATCCGGGATATTTTGGCTTCATTTTTGTACTGTAGGAGGAAGTGGAGACGCATCGTCCATCTTTATATACAGTCTATGGTTGCTCCTCACAATCAGGTGCAGGCATTCCCCTCTGGGAACTGACTGTTACAGTCCTGTCTTCTGCTGTTGGCCACTGAGTTCCATTGTCCAAAAAGGTGATTATATGTTTTTGAATTAGGACACCTTGACAGCAGTATTGTTGATGGAGAGTGTCTCTGGTCTAGGGATTCAAACTAGTGGCCTCACGGTAACAGACCAGTTACTTTAGGCCTCCATCATCAAGTCAGGCTCACAGTTATATTCTCAATACTCATGCATTAAACAACACAGAATTCATAACAGCTCATGTTTGCAATTCAAATTTTCAGCCATCAACCTGGCTAAAAAAATCCTACTTAAGTCTCAGAGTATTGCAGGGGGAATACCAGGGTTCAGGGTGTGTGTCAGCAAGCAAGCCTCTGTCCTGCACTAAAGTCTCCTTGAGAAGACACTGACCAGGTCCAGGTGTTATTCTGCACTCTGGTGTCCATGTGGAAAATTTCCCAATGGAGCCAAATTGTGTTATTTTACTCCCAATTATATCACACGATTCAAGTGGATATAGTCAGTAATTACTAAAAAGTTGTGGAATTTTATGGAATGCAAGACATGTTGTTATTGACTTTTATACCTTTCCCACAATCCCTTTTAACATCCAACAACCCCCCATAGAACAGGTGTGAACTTGTTGCAAACAGCTGTAGGTTATATGAGTCAAAAATGTTTACTGGAGGAGAAAAGTATCAGGTATATATTGTTGTATTGTGTATATATATATATATTAATTTTATATCTTATGTCTTATGTCTTTATTGTGTTTAAACTTTTTTGCTGAAATAAGACACTGCAGTTATTCCTTTTGTTACACATTTTTATAGATTCAATTAAATGCCACAATGATGAAGCTGACTGCCCACATTACATTGGCTATAACTGATATTTTTATGATAACAATGTATCAAATGACAAAGCGAAAACAAAGTAAAATATGAAAGGGATTACTCGTAGTGATGAGTCTACAGAAAATTATCACCTGAATTTGCAGCTCCCCTTGGCTTTATAGATCTTTATAACGAGTTCAGCTCATTGTTTAGCTGTCTGGCCCAAAACTTTTACTGTTTTGGTTCTCTCCGCTCTTATAGTGTCGTTTTCAGCTGCAGCAGGCAGCTGTTTTTAAAGAAAAAGCTCTAAAAACCCACAGTGTACTACCTGCTCAGCAGCTGCTTTGTTTTTTTTCTCCTGGGAAATGTAATTTGTCCAACAACCAATCATTATGAAAAGAGGGTAAATCATTTTAAACAAACCACAAATGGAAAAAAAAATGTTTCTTAATGTTCATTTTACTCATTTCATGAGGAAAAATGACTATCTCTACATCGAGTAATGTCACATCTTTGTGGGCGTCCCCCTGTACCGAGCCTGGTAGGCTTCTTGGCCATTCTTTGGTGTGTTCACTAGCTGTCCAGCGGTTTTCTCTACCGACTCCAACTTTGTTGAGGACGGTGGATGTGAGATGAGCCATGCAGAGTTACTGTGTCTCAACCTTCTGCTACTCCATCAGTACAGTTCAATAGTTCAGTGTTGGGACACTCATGTCCTCTCCGTGGACCTGAGTGTGTTTGGTCAATGGTTGAGTGGTGCCACAGAGTTCAGACTGTAGTTTCAGCATCCAGTCACAGTCCACCCACATGCAATGCATTGTTGTTGACGGTAAACAATTTGTGGTTCAGTTTTGGCCTACAGTAGTGTGTTTTGTTGTTTTTCCGTCAGTCTGTGCTTAACACTGCATGGTGTGTGTGTAAGACCATGCTTGTATTTGTTCAGCACAGGGACTGAAAATGACACACACAATTTCTGTGGGTATAAAAGCACATAAGCACATACACCTCCACAAATACTCAGACATGAGCCACACAATTATTTAGTATTAAGGTTACAAAAAAGAATAAAATGAGACATACCTTTAGAAAAAAAATCCATCTTAGCAGGCCAAACTTCAGCTCTCTGAACAAACTCTGCATTTAAGGCTGTGCTGCTCACTATCCAGCAAGCAGTTCATTTGGCAAGCGTGTAAACCCCAAATGAGACCCATTATTTGGGTTTCAGGTACTCTTAGTCAGCAGGAAATGTTCCTTCCCTGACTACCTGACAGGGTGTGTGTGTGTGTGTGTGTGTGTGTGTGTGTGTGTGTGAGAAAAATCTAGTGATGGAGCCATGTGGATTACAGAACTTTTTTTTTGCTCTGAACCTTGATTTTGATGAGCTTGCATTATGCTTTTTCACTATTGCACTGCTTCATACACATACATTTTATACTGTTCAAAGACCTGCCAATACAACTATATTTTTCTTCTGTTGGCAATTACAGCTCCCTTTGAGAAGTCAGGGATGGAATGCCTTTCTCAAAGACCCTCTCATCCATGTTACCCACACAGATTTAGCAAGATTACCCTGGACAGAAAACATTCCCAAATTGGCTTCCTTACAGTGAAAACCTAGCTTCTATGGTTTAGACTTGAGTTGCAGGTTTACAGTCCAGCACAAAGCTTAGACACACTCAAACTGAAAATTTGGAAAGCTCCTAAAACATGTGGTGCACTGTGCTTTTGAGAGTGGTCACAAAGTGCTAGATGCAAATGCAGTTTACTGGAAATCCAGTTCAGTTGTTTGATGTGTGTTTCACAGTGCCATGTAAAAGTGTAGAGTATATATAATTTAACTGGATGCATACACAAATTACAAGGGATGTCATTTTGGTTGGGCATCATACTTGAAGCCTCCAGGCGTGCTAAACAAAAAGCAGCATTGCTTGGAAATAAATCTTTATCTTAACTCCATGGTTGCCACTGGTGTATTTTGTTGTGCTAGGCTTTCCAAAATATTTTAAAGTATCTTTTTTCTTACACACATCCAACCTGCATTTACATCAGCTTTCCTATTGAACTCCACCACAATATTCAGAAGTACTATGACTAAGACATTTTCAGGAATCTTTATTATGTTAAATGGCGCCACGTGAGGTCAAATGCCAAAGTGACATCAAAAAAATTAAAAAAAACATTCTTCATGTGGGTGTATGTCTACTCATTCTTGAGTGAGAATTGGGAGTCTTGTCAGCATTATTTCAAAGGACAGCACAGTCGAGATAAAAGATAATGCAAATATGGTGAAAGAATAAAAAAGGCTTCGTGAATCTGTTCATCAGCACTGGTGGTGGAGAGAATAATTTGTAGTTATGACACATTCTCTCCCATCATCGTCGCCGAAGTTTGGCTTGAAAATGTCAAGAGTGGCCTTGTCCAATTAAAGAGCAGTCCTCTGCATTCTCTGTTAATTCTCATTTCAGGCATTGGCTGTCTGAATAGGCTGACAAATTACATTTTGTCCTCTCTGATTCTTTCTTTTCCTCTTTTCTTTAGCTGCTCTCTCACTCACTCTCACGCTGTCTCCAGCGCTCCCTCCTCGTCTCTGCCCTGCTCTCCTTGTCTCTCATTATTTCAAATGAAATGAGGAATGTGCATTGAATATTTGAATAAATTACAGGGCTTATTTAAAAACATTTCTTAACCTGATTAGCTAGATCATTAGTGGATCCAGAGGGGTTTTGCGCTGCAAGGCCTGATCCGAGCAAGTCTGCGACCACTCTTTGAAGGTCATCATGCAGAAAAGGAAGCACTGTGTCATCAGCTCATGTGTTCAATAATTCACTCTTTTTATGTCCAATTTCCTTTTTATCTGACTTCCTTCCTATCTATCTATTTATTGAGTACTGTATCTCTTTCTGTACAATTACTTGTAACAACACTGGTTGTTTCAAAGTCTTTAGTTGGCTATTTTTAAGTAATTACTATGCAACAGGTAAATTTAGATGTCTGTTGCAAGTTTGACTAAAGGTAAGCTTTAACACCTTGTAGACACTTTTCCATGAATATTTATGCTTTGTAGCTTGCCTGCACATGTACTGTGCAACACAGAAGGTTGTTTTGCATTGGAGAATATGAATAATGCCAGAAGTGAAAGCTGACCTCTTGTACAAAGATCATACATCAAGTTCACCTGCTACCAGTTAGGGTGACATAACATATGCTTTGTTATGAATGTTTTTTCATACAGGGCTGCACATTGCAGTACAGGGAGCATTTTTGTCTAAGATGGTTATAATAGGAAACAAACACAGGTTTTGTTACAATGTGACTGTTATGCTCTTAGTCACGAGCTTGTCGTATGCATCAGCTTGATACTGTCATGGTGAGCCATTTAGGCAACAGGGAGAGGACCCAAATGCAGACAGGCGGGGAGGCTGAATAAGTCCAAAGATTTAATAACAAAATACTACAAAACAAACTTGCAAAACACAGGAACTGACACGCAGGGAAACACCAGGAACACGATACGAAGCGCTCATCAAGAACATCAGCAACATAAACCACATCAATGACACGACAGAGAACAACGGGAGAGGACCGGTATATATAGGGAAGGAGTTAACGAGGGAAACAGAAACAGGTCAGAACAAGACACAGGTGAACCTAATCAAACTGGAGGGAAAACAAAGACAGGAAACACCAAGGCACACAAGGAAACACGAACAGGGATTTCAACATAAAACAGGAAACAAGACCAAAATACAAAGTCCAAACAAGAGTCCTTCGTGGACCATGACAGATACTGTATTATTATTATATACAGAATAGTATTATTATAGTATTATTTCCTCATCATTCATAGGAACCTGACAAAAAGGTTGCACCTGCATTATTGCGTGTGAGGTTCTTAAATCAATGCCAAACTTGAAATAGAGATGTTTACTAAATTTGTACCTTAAATCCGCAGTTCTAAATGACCATTTATGCAAAAGTATGAAATGCTTATTGCAGAAAGGACGCATTTTACATTATGAGCAATTATTGTTTTTTGATTCTGAAATTCATCAAAACATTTGTAGCAGTTTTGGCAGTTAACCACACCACACTATTAGACTTGATAAAAACTGTATGTTTGAGGTTGACACATACACTGCAAACCTGTCAAATAAATGTATTTTAGTCTGTGAAATCAGAGAGCAAACTGCATGTCCTCCAGTTTATCAAAAATGTTTTTTTGTACTATCAAAGATTCTCCCCATTGGGCTTGAAAAGTTTAAAAAAGTTGGTATCATCCTCAAAATGGCTATAGTCAGCTTGAATTCATGTCATTTACGACATCCTTTAATGATGTTGGAAAAGTGTATTACAACCAGTGACGTGCAGTCAGGGGAGGCAGGTGAGGCAATGCTAACAATGATAAGAGAAAATCAATTTGTCCACTTGACTGTTCTATACATTTGTTTTCTGTATGATTTCAACATTTCTATGGTCAAAATCGCTAAATTTACGCATTTCCTGTTCAAATACATGGGAGAAGGGCGAGGTGAGGCAGCGATGAACTGTGCCTCACCTCTGACGGCGCTGTGCTACACACACACTGACTGACGCAAGCAGTTGGCGCATGCCCATTGCTGTCTCTCTTTATATCGCCAATATACATGTTTGATAACACATGTACTACACATGCTGACTTTCCACAGTCTGTCTGAATGTGTGTGACATATTTAGTCTTTCTGATCAGCCATAAATGCGCAGTGAAAATGCACAGGGTGAGGACTGATAGGGGGCAGTGCTGAGCCCCATAGGCAAAATGGGGAATCGAATTTGACCTTATATTAAATATTCTTTTGTTTTTCTTGCTATCGTATTGTTGAACAGTGTGGAATTGATTAAAGCATAATTAAAAGCTTTTAAAAACTACTAAATGTCTCAATTAAGGTCAAAATTGAAATTTAAGCTTCTATTTTGGGTTCATATATTTTTATATCCGACTCCAGAGGAGTCAGTGCCTCACCAGTCATGAACCTCACCGCACGTCACTGATTACAACATCCACAGAAGTTCTCAATGCACGCCTGCAGCATACTCCACTTCACCACTGTCCATCTGTATGCTCAGTATTCCAAACACTCATTCAGTAGCTCGTGTTTCTAGATCTCGCTTCCGATAAAATGAATAACTGCATTAGCTTTAGCCTCCAAAGTGTGAATAAGCTTGCCCCGGCTCATCTGGAATTCTTCACAGAGCAGCCACCAGTGTGTGATCTTCCACAGTTGGTCTAAAATACCACATAATTGGTTGCATTGCCTTATGGGAAAGCATCTCCATTTCCTTTTCTGGTTGATTGCTTCCATTTACGTCTCTGAAGATGCAGCAGGTATAGCACATTTGTATGCAGTGATGTGTTTGACTGTTACATACACTGCCATTTTTACTCATTCACTCACCCCACAGTGATCTTCTTCAAACAGATAAGCTTCCAGTCCTGGGCTAGCTATGGAAGATTACAATATACCTCCATTAGATTAGAGGATACTAATAATTCCAAAAATGAATTGGTCGCTGCAACAGCAAAATAAAATAAAAAAGTAGATTAAAAAGAATTAGTGAATATATTGTCATTAAGAAAATGGAACAAAATAACAAACAGAAAAATTAAACCAATTGAAGGTCAAGACAGACCATCATTCACTTCAAAACTTCTATCTCTATACATTATTTACAGTTTATAGTTCTAATAATTTACAAGAGCTATCACTCACCATACTGCACACACTGCAAGTAGAAACTGGCTTCTTTGCATATCACACAGACTCACAGTACATGCATGAGTGCGTTTTGCTAGAGGGGTCAGAGTGCAATAGAATGAAATAATACAGCGCGCCCCTTTGCCTCTCACTATCTGACTCTCGCTCTCTGTTTGTCATTGCAAAAAAATCTCACTGCTTGGAGAACAGAAAAGTGAACTGAACCTGCAGTTTTCCACAAACTGGAAATATTACAACACCAATTATAGCACGGTTGGAGTATTGCACCTCCAACACAAATTACACCAGCAATTTGTGTGATCCTTGGTTTGATTGTTGCAAGATTGTTGGTGCTAAAGTGTCTTCCCAGAGACCACCTGTCAATCAAATACAAATTCCGCCATGGTGGAAATCAGTGCTTCTATTTACTGTTCTAAAAATGTTCATGTCGTGGCAATTGTCAGAAATGTAAAGTGCATCATGTCCTGTTGACCAGAAGGTCTACAGAAAGGCCAAGACTTGACGAATACTGTAATGCTAATAGCAAACTATTTCAATATGAGCTCTTTATGCCCATCAAATGAATGAATTAAGACAAAAGATACAGAGAAGAACAGTGCTGCCTGACGCAGAATTCCCCAATAAATCCATGTAGTGCTGATGATGCAGTCACCAAAACTATCCAATGAAAGATTACATCTAATAAGTCAGTGTGAAGCCCAAATTAACAAGACCAGACAGATAACAATGGCTCTTTTTATTCTTTTTTTTTTTATTTCAAACCAAGGGAAGCAAGTAAGGGTGTGAAAACACACTGAGGAAAGAAAAAGGTAAAATAAACTGAAAGAGATTTAGAAGAGAAACGAGAAATGAATTAGAAATGTGTGAAAATAGCTATTGTGACATTTTACTCAAATTAGTGACAAATCCATCTACTTTGAGTTGGCAGGGCACCAGATGACTCATATTTTAAGTTAGCATACGGGAACAAAAATGTAAATGCAGGTGCAAATTATGCAGTGGGGATGTGGAGGCAGTTGAATATTTTCACATTGCCCTGTTAGATTCCCATTCCTGGATGCTAATGTGTGCTATGGCTCAGGTAAACAAAATAAACACATTCTACTTTCTTCAAACTGCCACGCAGCTATTGTCACGTAGTATTTATAATATTAATTAATAAAAGCACTAATTTTAATCAGTTTCCAAATCCCAGTAAATGTCAATACACCACTCTGATTTATTTCATGTTTTTGTTTTTTTTAATATTGGATTTTCTAAATAAGGTAAAACATTTAACTGTCACTGTCAATATCAAAGAATTACAGTATACAGTGAATGCTTACATATACAAAGCCAAAAGTGAGTAGAGAGCACTTGCAGATTGGGTCCTTAAATGATCACATCTTATGAATATAAAGTGTAGGCGATAGGATTCAGAGGGGAAATGGAAATTAAATGACATGTGACACAGGGATATTAGTCACATTCAAATCCTCAGCACCTCAAGTCCATTCATGTACCATTAGGCAAATTCATACCAAGGAAAAATACAATGTAGGTAGTACTCTTTATCCGTTCATAAGAGAGCTGTGGTGGGGTTCATTAGAAAAGAGAACAGAGTATGACAAAAATACAGAAAATGTCCTCAAAATACAAGGATTTGTGGCTATAAAGTGATGGACGCTGACATCCGATAGCAGTTGTGCTTGTGCTTGTAAAGGATGACACAAAGTGCAGACTGAACTGACCAAAGAGCAGACTGGACTGATGCTCATAATTTAGCTAACAAAGCAAATATCACATCTACAGCTATGATTGAGAACAGTTGAATATCAAAAATAGATATTCAACAGCACTTTGGAAACACTTCAAAATAACAATGATTAACACATTTGGGTAGTTCCCAATTGATGCTTGACATACACTATATATATATATATATATATATATATATATATATATATATATATATATATATATATAGTATCAGTTTTATTTCTGGCTTGGAAAATAACTTATGAAACTGTGTGTTTTGTAGACTCCAACACTTTCAAAATTGCACCTTATGAAACATAAACCCATTTATTTTCCTTTCTAAATCTCAAACACACTATTAACACT
Source organism: Macquaria australasica (assembly GCA_005408345.1). NCBI lineage: Eukaryota > Metazoa > Chordata > Actinopteri > Centrarchiformes > Percichthyidae > Macquaria > Macquaria australasica. Next base: position 56,348 of record SEMN01000530.1, on the reverse strand, counting down.
TTCACACAGCAATCTGCCAATAAAAACTGAAATTCTGAAAATGCTCCGGGTATTTTAATCATTCAGACTATTAGAAAAAATAGCCACTGCACATGGATATGATCAAGAAAGAAATGCACATGAGGTATGTAGACACCTTATTTCACAGCTATCAAAGACCGTTCACTACTGTGGGAATGCTAGTAATTTAAAAAGGAGGCACTTTGATTACTGTGCTGCGTTGCCTGGTCAGTTAACCTAGATGCATTTCAAATATGAAACACATCCATACTTATTACTCCTGTTGCGTTGTTGTGATTTTAATGGGTCAGGTATGTGTGGAATACACAAACCATCTAGGGTGGCTAAGTTGGAATAAGTAAGAATGATAATTAATCAGCTGCTTTACATACTATACTGCAGGTCTACCAGGTAATGTGCAATTAAATGTCGAAAGAGACTGATTTAGGCGATTGCAGGATGTTTCACTGGTTACAGACTTAAAATGCCTTCAGATATTTCTTTTTCTAAGTTTGTTCTTTTCTAATATTTTCTTGCAATTTCAAAGATAATGCAAACTCTGCATCCTCAGGCAGTAACTTCCCCAGGCACACTGTTCCAAAGCAAAAGGGGCTCTGACAGAGAATAACCAGCCAACGTCAGCTTCAAGGCTGGATGCTGGATTCCAGGCTATGTTCAGGCTCACAGGGAGTCAAAAGGTCCAGGAAGTGCCAGGCTTAGCGCTAGGCCCTGTTTGAGGGTTTCTAACAGTAACAGGTCTTAAAATCAATTCCTAAATAGATTGACTGCTGGGAGCCAGTGCTGGGAAGCTATAATGGGTAAAAATACCATTGTGTTTAAAAGTCTGGCTGCTGCATTTTGCTCACACTGCAAATAGCTGAGGGAGGTTCAGTTTATACAGGGAAAAAAGGTTATGATGGGTAAGGTGATGTAAGATTATGGATTACTTTTTTCCAGATCAGCTAAAAAGAGGAAGAGGTCTAATTTTGGCAATGCTTTAAGCTGTGGGGAATAACTGAACCTGAAAGTCAAAACTAGACTCTGAGTCATGTACCACTGCCAGATTTCTAGCTGTGTGGCAGTGTGCCTCACAAAGGCGAGGTTAAAAAGTCTACCTCCTCTGTATTTCTCTTTCAAATAAAGGGGTGCAGACTGGAACATAGTGGAACTGCAGCTTCCTTTCAGCTGTTTTCTGAATAGTTTGGACTGTTTAATGGTTGGACTATTGACCCCTCCCGTTTCTGCCTGCAGTAATTAGACTGGTCTCTTCCTGCAGGAGCTTGCAGTCAGGGAGGGTCAATAAGGCGTTTTGGTGACACCTGTGTAGGCCTCCACCAAGGCTATAGCTACCAGACTGGTCTCATTGATTATGTTTAGATGCACGCTAATTTTCCACTATTATATGGAATATGACAATATTCCAAATTTGATGCAGGTCATGTAAACAGCATATTCCATTTGGATATTCCAAATTAGGCCTTATTCCGAATGTAGCATTTTCCAATTAAGACGTGGGATATGCTGAGATTATTCAGGTTTTAGGAGCATTCTTTGGACATGTATTTGGAATATGCATCTCAATTGGGGCCTCTTGCCTGTTTACGGTCAGCTATGTGCAATTTAAACAAACCAACTAGCCAACAGCAAGGCTGAGGCAGAGATGCATGCACAAAAGAAAAGCCTGCATTTCTGGTTAGATGGAGAAACACACCTACTTTTAAACATTATATAAGACTTGCATGGATATGCGCAAATATTGCAATGGCAACCATTTCAAGAAGGTAGTTGAATATTAAATAAGTTAAAAATGTTTAAAATCCAGAGTGACAAATGAGTCGGGGGCAGTCTGCTGCACCTTAACCTATTAAAACAATAAACTAGATTAAACACCAAACTAAGGACTAAAGAGAATAGAGTGAGAAGAGCAATAGAAACAAACAGTTGTCTAGACTTTGAAGAGGAGAGCAGCAGTGAGGCTTGCCCTCACTGGCACACACTCTCTAGCTGAAGTGTTGGGCTTTGCGAGGCTCTAATTACCTAAGCTGCCAACACCAGGTGGAGTGCCTTTCAGCTAACAAGGCCTTGAACAAAGAGCATCAGATTTTTCTCAACATGGAAAAGAAAACCACTATCAGTCGACACAAAACAAGGCATCAGGAATTCTTACTATGAATGAAAACATTTGTCTTAAAACAGGTGGAGATTAGGCACAATTTTCTCTGAATTATTTTTCCTTGTCAGATGCTTTGGGTCAGTTTAAGAAAACTATTAGAGCAAACAGTCATCTAGATTTGCATTATATAGTGCATCTGAATGGAAGATTTCTTTCATGACACAGACAGTGAACAACACAGGACAGAAAGCTGCTTCTGCATTGCTCACTGAGGTCCTAAACTGTCCTACATGTTGCACGTCTGGCCACATCCCAATAGACCCTTTTCACAGCAGAGATTTTGACTTGTCAAAGCAGGAAAAGCACAGGTGGAATTAATAAAATGTATTATGGCTGCATTCCATTTAGGAGGGCCAGTTCCAGGGCTCTGGTATTGTGTATGCTCACTCAATGACATGGTTTACTGGGACACTTAATGGAATGGAGCCATCGTTAAAGTTATTACTTACACCTGTGCTTTTCCTGTTTTGTCAAGTCAAAATGTCTGCCGTGAAAAGGGTCTATTAGTCAAAGCAGGTGTTTTAATAAGAAAATACTGCTTTGACATCACTAATTTGGTTGCAGCCAGAAATGCAAAGATTTAGACACTCTCAGGAGCCACATCTGTATCTTTAAGACATTTTAGGCTGCCACAAAACAATGGGATTCTGTATACACTGTAAGGAACACAGTGAAAATCTAAATGGAAACTGTAATTTTTGAGACTGAGGATCGCTTTAGTGGTTTCGTTGGCTTACACAGAGCAAGCTAATACTAAATGCTAACACTGAGACACATGACTGATGGATCCCTTATGATTACAGTTAAGGTTGGAGGATCCATAATGATGAGTGAATGTGTTCGTTCATTGTTTATTTCAAACATTTATTCCTGTACTCATCACAAAGCAAATTCTAGAAATGTGTGAGTGTTGAGAGAATCTAATTAGTGCAAGAAGGACGTAAAAAGAGAAATCTGATTCAGATTCAAAGTTTACTAGCAATCACAAGGTGATGAAAATGTGTGATGCTGATAGCTGATGAGCATGAAAAGTTTCTTCATGCCAACGTCTTGGGCTGACATCATTGTTGACACATCAGTCAAGTTCTGGTGATAAATAAAAAAAGACAGATTATATACACTGACAACTACTGTGTATTTCCTTGCTCAAGGATATTTCATCATGCCACATGGCTGTTGATGTTTCTTTTCCTCAGGTGTCCTTGAACAAAACACTGAACCGTTACCTAAAAAGGGACAGCTGGCCTTAGCAGTGCCTGCATGTCATATGAGATCCTCAGAGGATTAATTAAAATTAATTCCCAAAGGCACTTTGTGTAGCACAATATCTGAATAATCTGCTGCTCATAATTTGTATTACTATTATCATGAGCATGATAACTTTTAATGTTTGCATGCCAAGACATGTCTCTGCCCACATGTATGTACCACTATCTGTTTTCTGCCTTCCTGATGGAGCAGCGTGCCAGGGGAGGCTATCTACAGCACACCCACCCGGCCTGGACCCATGATGCACTAGACAGGCAGCCCCTGTTAGCCGCAGTGACAAAAGACTCTGTTGGGTTTGTGTTTAATGAGGCGCTACTGTGTATTCATTCATTAATAACAGCCATATGGTTGTCATCGCTGAACATGCCTTCCCACTTTGCTAGAAAATTCGGAAGCGTCTCCAAGGGAGGACAATTAGCATGGTGAAGTGCAGTGCATTGGGGTGGGTGAGGGTTGCTTTCTTTTGTTTGTTAATTAGTGATATGAATGTGTTTGGAAATTTAGAGTTGGAAATTGACATTATTAATTAAAGGGTTCTGCGCCAAAAACGTTCAATCACAAGCATAAAAGTAAAGCACGTTGTAGGTTACCATTTCAGCTATCATCGTCTTTGCTATCAAAATAGCAAGCCTTAGGCATTCTTTATTTAGTCAACTATTTACTTTTATAACTTTTTACCCTTTATTTTTCCTGTTCAAATAACATGCTGTAACACTAAAAACCTAAATCCAATATCAATCATAGTAAAGGCGAAACTAGAAGACAGCTTGATGTGAAGCTGGTGGAATATAAAGACGATCTGAAAGACAGTGTGGTGCTTGATTGATTGAATCAAAGTTGTGAGTTGACTTTGTTAGTTTGGTAAAACTGTGCTTGATGAAGCCCATTTTTGTAAATGTAGCCAACTGGCATTTAAGTCCTTTGTTATTGCAAGCAGCTAGCGGTGTCTTATCAGCCCCATCAATACTCTCTTTTGTTTAGCATGTGTTTAGTTCTCACTCAGAATGTCAGCTCTACAGTGTTGTCCAACAAATTGGACCAATATACTTTAAGAGTTCAACTTACCAACACATCATACTGACTCACTACAAAAGACTTAGTTATTGTTCCCACCCAACCTAAAACACTGAGTGGAAAGTTGATGTATCGATAAAACAAAATGTGATTGGAAATAGACTTTGCTAATTATCATGATATTTTATGCATGTGACTTATTTGTCACTCAAGCTCTACTGAACAGACAAAAAATACAAATAGGCAGACAAAAACATCAGATCTGTGTGGACAACCGATGAAGAGACTGTAATGTTCCCTCAATACATGAAACAAACATAAATGCCATATTTCCATTATGTCTTCCAGAGTTTTCCACTGTTTGAGGTTTGACTGGCGCTCTTTACGCCATCTCGTTGCGCCTTCTTCCTCTACAATGGTTTAATGTCACCCGACTGGAGAAATAGCACGACCAGGTCCTAATTTTGACATACCGATAGTGGATGGAAATGCACATTAATTTGCAAGTTTTAATTAAAGTTTTCTGAAAATTCGGTCGAAATTTGTACTACATTTGGATAGAAACATGGTTAACTTTTCCTTGATTGCTGGCTTTCAGATTAACGTTTGGTGCAACATACCTGAAGCAAACTATTCCCATAAATACCCATCTAAGCCAGGTTTGAGTCACAAAACTAGAGGAATAGATGCAGAGAATGAGCCAGGTGTCTGCTCCACAGAGAGGGTGTAGTATATTCTGCCATTACACCTCCCTTGCTCTCCTCTGTGTGTCTCAGGCCATAAAACATCTCCCTATTAGCATCCTAGACACTTAGCTGAGGAGCAGCTTCTCTCTTTATATGCAGGCTCAGGCACATGATCATTTCCATTACAATCATTTGGGTGAAAATATGCAGCAGACACAAACATGAAATTAATTTTAATGTGGTGCCACAGCTCCGTTCAATTACATTCCAGAAAATATTCACAGGGACTGTCATTTGGATTTAGGTAAAGGGGGTATAGCACAGCTGGAACTTCATGGGTGTGCTAACGCAGAAGATAATATACAAGTGTGTAGGTATTTTTCATGGCAGGGACCCTATGTGCTCTAAGTAAAGTCAGGGCTTCTGCATGCTATAGCCTACACTTGTGGTACAGTGTCAGTAAGCTGAAACAGAGAGAAGTCGTGTTAGGTAAAGAAATAAAACAGGAGCTAAGGATGGAGATAAAATGAATTTTTTTCTAAAAAGGTGGGAATGTGAAGACAGGCCTGCTGGCTAAGTCCTGTCACCATTCCAGCAAAGAGAGCTGTTGAGGCGACCATACTCCTAATATAGTGTACTTTCACTACACCTGGACGATCCAAGCTTGCCAGCCCATAGGCATGTGAAATACCTTCATATAGTCAGTAAGCAAGTCTCTGTTTCGACAGGGGCCTGCCACATGCCCTGTCTCTGTAACAAACAAACAGCTGCTGTGAGCATCTCACAAAATCTCTCAGCCGCAACACCGCTGGGTTGAAGATCTAAATTTAAAAGTGTCATTCAAGTGGTATACTTATACTGTAACAAATACGATATGTTGTAAATGTGCAATAGCTGCTTGACAGTGATGAAGGTCTGGTCTAGTCAATCGGTGGGCACTGCTTCAAGTTTGCCTTTCATTACCAATAAGAATCTGTGACAGGAGGAAAGGTATTTATCTGAGACGATCATTGATATACTTGTTTTGGCAATTTCAAGAGAGCGTTTAATAGGATTCTCTATTTGACCTGTCAACTATCAGAACAAAAGAAGAGCTCAAAGGAGCCGCATAAAGAGAAAAAAAGGAATGAGAAACACCTCATAGTCTATTTTCTGGATGGTCTGACTCATACATTTCAATTGTGAGAAGAGTCTCAGTGGCCAAAACAAGTGTTGTATGTGGTTAGTGTTCTTAAATAAACTGCCTTGACTTTGTCTTGCCACTGGCATTTTTTCAGCTTAGACCAACTCAGCATCATTATTACACCGATTATTCATTTGGACATTCAGAGTTAGTGTTTCTTTTGCACATAGGCCTACAAATGAGAAATCACCTAACATTATTGTGTTCTGCTGTGTGGTGCAATAAAAAATATACCATTAAACTGTATAATATGCAATAAGAAACTGCGATTAAATGCATTCACCAAAGTGTGAAGGCTATGATGAGAATGTCTATTGTGTTGAATGCTGTTTATAGTCAACTCTGTTAGGAACTCAGGAGGCACCAAAACACAGGACACGGACAGGGGTGAGATGGAAAGAAAAGAGTTTTTATTGTAGCAGAGGATCTGGATGAAGGGCTGATGGCAGGTAATGGGGACCCAGTGGCAGCAGGAGTGAGTGATGGTAATGGAGGAGCTGGCGTGAGTGGAGGGGATGAGGGGAAGGTGGCTGGCAGAGGTTAGCTGGAAGCTCGGGAGTGGCTGGCAGGCAGGCAGGTTAGCAAGCAGGAGACAGGCAGGCAGGCGATAATCCTGGGACACAAGAGAACCAGGTTAGTATATGAAACACAAAGACACTGAATCAACTTTAGAAACATAAACTAAGTCAGCCATAGAGCGTAGCTACCACTGAGGATCTGGGATAGATATACTACAGGCTGATGAACTGATGAGAGGCAGGTGAGCAAACTGGGATGGGTGATGAGCCGATTGCAGACAGGTGTGCTGGAGAAGCAGCGTCGGGAGCCAGGAGAGCGAGGAAGGGAAGACCACGCCAACACACCACACACAAACAGAAACATAGACTGAGAGAGACAGACGGGAGCACTGGGAACACAGGGAAGGGGAAAACACAAGGAAACACTAGGGAATTTACAGGAGTCACAGCCATAACAGACTGACCTTTCTGAACTGAACTTTCACATCTGAAATATCCAAACACCACATATGCCTTTTGTGATTTTTTCCATGTTAAATGTCCAAAACCCTTACTTATATATACTTACATGTGAATCCATCACATGTGAAATGCTGTTTCACATACCATAAATCACATCTGTGAAATTGTTTTCACATGTGGTGTCCTAATTTTCACATGAGAAATGTCTAAAAAGCACATGCGTTGACTTAGCAGAGATTCAATCCCTTGTTTCCTCGTCCTTGTTTGTCAAGTGGAAATTGTTTTTTTACTGTCCCCTGACCATGCTTGTGTTACAGGCAGTGGTTTCCCATAATACCTTTCAGCAGAGACCTTCAGTCTGTGCTGCTACTCCACCCGCTCACAAAGTGAAGAGAGTGTAAATACATGTTTAAACTGTTTAAATTGTCTGAACACTTTATGATACCATTGGAATCCAACAAAAACGTTATGATGAAGTGTTAATAGCATAATAGAAGGTCATATAAATAACCATAGTTATCTGAGCAAAGACACTACCTCTCACTTAAACATTTCATATATTCACAGGGGTCTGGTGATGTGGATAATAAGACAAAACACCTGTGAGGTGGCTGAACACCTAAAACTCCCTGGATACAGTTTTGTTGGAGAGGGTCTTGGAGCTGCCTCAAGCTGGGCTTTACTCTGAGAACTATGGTTACATATGTAACCCACCTCTCTACAAAGACAATTTTGAGGGCTGCACTGCAGAGGAGAATGGTAAGTCCTAAAAAACCTATTAGTGGGCTCCCTTGTGCTTGTAGAATTACGATTATGAGCAATCATTACCACGGATAAAACCCTTGACAAATAGCTGTGTTTTTGACAATAATTATAATATCAATACAGACCAGTGAAAAGAAAAAAAATATCCACTCGTACTCAACGTGTTCTGTTCTGACTGTCAACAAAACTAAAAAATATCTATATCAAAATCAGTATTATATCCAGCAGGAACAAGAAGACTGCTATTGAATCACTATGTGACATCGCATACATGGTGCTCTACAGGGACCCCTCAATGCTGATGCTGAGGAGCTGAAAATAACATTTCCTGTCCCTCTGACAAACTGTCACCCATACAGGTTTTAAGCATAAATCATCTTATTCGGTATGTAATGCTGTAATGGTGAATGGCTCTTCCTACCAGATGGACTGTAATGTCAGCTAAATCTACCAATTCCCCACAGCTCACCTGGGACAAACCTCCTTCATCAATATTAAAAAAGTGTCCACTTCCTGCTAAAAACAGACTTCCTGTTAGTGGTAGCACCTGTGCCAGTACTTTTGTTGGGTGGATGTGACTCCTTCAGAAAAGGGCATCAGGGTTATCCTATGGTGATGTGATTCAGCATTTTCATTGCTGTTACAGTGAGGTCAGGAGGGTTGTAGAAATAGGCAGTGAGACCAAGATATGAGACTTTTTTGTTATATAGGAGGTTGGTGGTCGAGAATGGTGCACATGTGTTTTCTCTTGAGTTTTACACAAGGACTTAGTTCTGGACCTCCTAAGGACTATACCGTCACAGTTGGTATAGAATTCATAATGTGAGTGTTGTAAATGCTCTGAAAACGTGCATTACCACCTGTAATAACTACTGTACATCCGGCTTGGAAAAGAAACTCTATTTGGGGAACCTCTGCATGGATGCAGAAACTGAGTTGTTGAGATAAAATGCAATAAAAGCCGAAAAGATCAGTTACTAATCAAACAGCCTCTACACACGTCTCACACGTCATGGTAAGACATGTATAAGGAATGTGTAGTTTATTTCATAGTATAGCTGCTGTGCCAAATGTGTCAAAGTACACTTTGTAAAATCCTCGATTATGACTGAATGAAAATATATTTTGTCACCAAATAGTATCTAACACTTGTCGAATACTGTACTTTAATAGGTGGTCTGTGTACAAAGGCGTATAAGAGTAGCCCCCCAAAATCTGGACATTCCACATTAGAAAGCAAGAACAGTTCAGCCCTACTCCTTCCAGTATAAAATATACAGTACAGTACGCTTACAAGCTATATACAATATTTACAGTTTCCTCAGAAAATAGGTATCCCAGATCATCTCAACTATTTGGAGTTCTCTTTAAGCAATGCCATGAGCGGATTAATAATACATATTTACCGGACACACAAGCAATATAAATAGACTGATATTCACATGGATAGATAAGATAGGATTGCATCACACTGCACTGATGCTTGCTCATATAACCTATTAGTTGGCTAGCAAAAATAGCTGTCTAAGAGGATGTAGAAATCTCTTTCTTCCTTTCACTTTCTTCTCTTTCTGTGAAATCTCAAGGCTCAAATTTGGGCAGGTTTGTCATTCATTCAATTTGCGCTCCCAACCTGCATCTAATTATCACATGATTTACTAAGGCAGCAGCTCATCACACAATCACGCATTACTTTGTGACAGGTGCATTCTACTCGTGAAGTAAAAAAAGAAATGAATTCGCACACAAACACAACTCCCTGTGTAAGGTGTTATGAAATGGTCTAGATATTGCGCTATTTACTGTTATTGCCCTCATTTTCTTTCTAAGAATCAGTGTTTAGTTATTTCTTTTATATTAATGGATTTATTTTAGGTAACTAAGTCAGTGCAGCTCCATGGACATCTTTGCTGCATGCTCCTTCTGTGTCTGCTGTACTTGAGGTTTTTGGAGAATAAAAGGTTCATTCAACTTCCCATTTCTCAACACAGCCTTAGTATTTTTGCACTTCCTCTTCCAAAATACGGAACTTTTCATGCAAAACGGCCTTGGCAAATTCAGGGAATCTAAATCAGTGGGACCACTGTTATCATATTTCTTACTGTTATTTGTGCAGTCCCTACATATGTGAGCATACAGAAATACCACTTTACTGCTGACATGCAGCGTGCCCATGACTTCAGCCACAGAGAGCCTGTGAAACTAGGGGCAAACAATTGAGAGCAATCAGAGTATTTTACATGACCTTTGTAAAGTATAACACACATGAAATCCCTCTGTAAGTAAATGGACTAACTGGTCAGTCAACAAAAAAACGTGAAATATAAATATAAGACAAATACGCTTAGAAGACTCTCTTTCCTGCTTGCTCATGGTCTGCAGGTACTGTTACAGGATGAGGTAATGCTGTAATGCACGGCGCCTCCTGACGTCAAGTCTGCAGGCTCAGCTGACAGCCTGTCTTTCAACGTGGCTGACAGCCAAATGATGCCACTATGGTGATTGCCTCCGCCTCTATCCCAGTCCATCTTGTTCCCAGCAAGAGGTGGCTTAGAGGGCACAGCAGGTAGCCAGGCCAAGGGGCACTGGCAAGGTCCAAATGCCAGGTCATATCATGTGTACTCAGACCCTGAGACAGGCATCCCAACACTCTGTGCAGCCAAGCATGTTTGTTTACTCACGCAGGTCATCCTATCAGTGCCTGGCCTGCATGGTGCTGTGGATAGTCGGAACAAATCATGACACATTATAAGGCATGAATATCCCAAACAAAAGCATGACTAAGTAATGTACCCCTAATCTCGGACAACCAATTATTTTAGCTGTGACATGTTATAAGCTGCAGAATAAAGAATTGTATGACACAAACTGTGACCATTATATTTGATTTGATTATATTAGAATTGTTTAGATTAGATTAGATCCCAGTTTCATATTTCATCATCTGTGTCATCACAGGCTGTCATCCAACAGGAAATTAAATTGAAACACACCAGAAACAGAACACATCAGGAGAGACAGCTGCAGTAATTTAGATTATACTGTATATGATTCAAAATAATTAAGCATCTTACACTTTATTCAGAAAGTAAATACACAAAGCTGATTTTATTTTTGTCTATCAGATGATGGTTTTACGCCATAACCGCAATCCTTCCCTAACCTTAACCATACTGGAGTTACCATGTGCAGATATTGTAGAAAGTGAGAACGCAGTATTGCCAAGGTTATTTTGATAGCACTCATTAAACTTCTACTTTAGATACAATTTGAGGAACAATTTTTTTTAAAGAAATAAGTGCTGTTTAGAGGATGGGATGGAATATTTTAACAATTCAGGGAAAGGTCTTGTGTATTCTTCTATAACCTGTGTGTATGAGCTAGTAAACACAAAACTGACAAAATCCATTTTGCAGAGAGACCTGACAGCCTCCTGTATAAAGAAAGATAACAAGGAGAAACTGGATTACATGCAAACCAGCTTTTTTATCTTGTCAGTGGAGCACAACCAGACCAGACAGGTGGAGTAACTACACAGCATCACTTTAACCAGACACAGCAAAACAAAAACCAGCAAAAAACACAGCCCAACACATGTTACAGCCCCTGCATAATGCACAATAAACACAAAGGAAATATTTATACTAGCCTGACAGGGAGAATTTGGCAATCTTCACTTGAGGGATCCCAAAGGACGCCTTATAGCGGCCCCTCAGCATGTTGACAGATATCACAGCAGACAAGGCGCCCGCTGAAAAGCTCCTCACTTCCTTGGGACTGTAAATAGTCAGTTAGGACTTTCCTTAAGCCGCGGTGCCGGAGTATCTGTATTTGACATAATGTAATATTCAGACAAAATGCGAGGACAGAGGAGAAGTCCATGGCTACACATTTATTTTAACCTGTGTAAGATCACAAACTCTACAGCATGAATGTAAGGTTCTCTTGTCCCTGTATCATCTTTGCCAGTATTCATTTACATCATGAAGTGAGCTAACAATCCGGGATATTCCCAGTGAAGTAGTTGATTTTTCATGTCATCAGACTGATTACCTACATTAATCTTAACAGAGGAGTCCCCAAATGAGGAGAGGAAATTCCTACCATTTCTTTTTAAAGTTAAAAACTTTAAAACTGATAATTTAAAACGCTTGGCATACTGAATGTTGTGTTGGGATGGCATTCAAATCTATAAATATAACAATATGTTTTTGCCATAAGTTGTGCTAACATGGAAGCAATAAGTTGTTGCCAGTGGGACAGTATACGGGTGAGCACCAGCTGTTTTTGTACTTGACTCTCAAAGAATGCCCTTACCAGATGAACTACAGCATTGGTCATTTGTTCAAATGCTTAAAACAGCCTATGTTTACATTGTTCTGACAAGCTACCTCTTGGGGTTGTGCAAGTAATAACTGTTTCCCAGTAGCAGAAGTAGGGTGACATTGTTATACTGCTCCAAAAAAGCCTATAGGGAGGGTGTGGGGTTAAGTCTTTGGGGGTACAAAGTGTCTACGTTGTGACTACGTTTTGTGGCCCATCTTCTACCAGCAGTCCAGATTGTTTCTTGGAACCATGAAGGTGAACCATGAACTTTCCTTAACCAAGCAGTTTTAGTTGACTAAATTAAGCCATACCTTAACCATAGAGTTGGCAAATTGGAAAACACTCACATAAGTATGTGTTGTGGGACAAAGAAATCCTCAAGCTCATCCAAACAACGAAATGTCTTGATTAAGTGTATGTGCTGTTGCTGGTAGTTGGGCAAAGATGACACATTTTGATTTTGATGGGCTCTCTTAATGCCGGTATCCCTATACTGAACGATAGACTGACTGATTTAAGAAAATCCACTTCTTGGATGTTTAACGTGTGAGTGTGAATGATGGCAGGGTGGCAGGAAAAGAAAGTTTGATTGAATAAGACATTTAATAAAAAAATAAAATCCAAGCTGCTCTTCCCCGTCTAAGTCGGTTTTCATCAAGTTAGCGTGAGTGGAACACCTTGTTCACTCAGACTCTATCGTGACCGGGGAGAGAGTGAAATAGACATCAAGTACTACAGCGCAGTTAGTTTTACATCACAGTCCAGTGTAAATTCTCTTTATTTTCATGGTTGTTGAAGACAGCCCCATTGTAAATGTCAAGCCAATTCACAGATGCCAGTCATGCAGTTTGGAGCAGACCATAATTGACTAGAAGTGAACAATGCACTTTGTAATGATTGATATGTTGACATGCGCATTTGAAGAATATTTATATAGGGGTATTTGTGCATTTAAAGAGTGTTTAAAAGCATTCAATAGGGAATGCGGCTTCTTTCCAAGGGCTAAAGTTACAGCACTCTACTTTAAAGAGGCTGGTCTCTTGTCAGATAACTTTTGTTTCCCCTTCATACTGCTGGAAAAAGCTATGTTGACTTTCATATAGCCAGTGTTTTCACACGTTTTCCCATGATTCCATACCTCCTAACACATATAATGTTTACATGCCAGATGTTTCACATGGCCACATCTGCACAGACCATATGCACTGGCATCCCAGGAGTGTTAAAGGGTTATATTATCAGACTGAGTGTAAAATCACTTCTTGTACTTGTCTCTGGGCGTACATTAGGTGACATGGTGGCTTATCCACAAGTTTTCACTTCTTGTCAGAAAAGAAGTGTACATAACAAACACCTGAAATGCACTTGTACAGACTGGGCTAATCAATGGGGTGTCATTTAGTAGATTTAATGGGTGTCCTTGTCTGCTTGTGTGATTTACGCGGCTGCAGCATTTTTACATAAAATCTTGATTAGTGCAGCTGCAAGACAGCTAATGGTTTAACAATGTTTTGGGTTTAATTTTGTCACATTGAGACACGCTTCTTTAAATGGTTTTGATCTTGCTTGCATATTTGCAGTTAGCTCCTGTAACGAAATCACCTCCCCATCCTTTAAAAAATCTGTTTCTTAGCCAACTGGGCATCTGTCTTTTCCTGTCTTTTTTCCTTCCTCTATTCAGCCATCCATTCATGCCTGCTCTTACATTCCACTTCTCACCCGCCTCCCATCCACCACCTTTTTCTGTTCCTTCCTTTTAGTCATCCATCTGTGACAACCTACACCTCCTTCACACACTTCAAGTTTGTCCATTTGTTGCTCTCTCTCACAACTCATACACACACCACCACTCGCCCATTTTGTATGTCTACCTGTTAGTGTCTGTTCGTCCTACACACACTCACACTCTCCAGCCTCTTCCCTGACACCTTCTCCACTGTCGTTCTGCACAGCACTTATTTTGTCTTCCCACATTGTGGGTGGAAATGTTTGTGTTACAGCTATGAATGCATAATTTCTTAATTTTCCCGTCAACAGCTAAAACCAACCCAGCCCCCAGTGTTTTCACATGAACAGGCAGAACTCCTTTTCAGAGTGAAGGAGGGATTCATTTTAATTTGTCTGCTGTCCATAATATCTCAACCATTACCTCTCAATCTAATTTGGGGTTGCCAATGTGTAAAACTACCAAGTGCGGTTTAAAATACAGATATCTCAGGGACCTTGTGGGATTCCCATCAAAATCATAGTAAGAGAGTGACACAACATGCATGACTCCAATGATGTGCCAGCTAACCAGGGAAGCAGCCAAAGTAGTAGACATGTAAATGGGAGCATATTTGATTTTGTTGCATTTTCTCTTGTGTGTTACTTTTGAATTTACTTTTAATTTACTTATTTTAATCAACTTTCTATAGTTTACATAGATTATTTTACAGTTTATAGACCCCTTTTAATAGTGTCCATTAATGTGGAAATATATGTATTTATTTAAGTAGTATTATAATCTACTGTTCATTTTAGAGCCACACATTTATCATTGCATGCCTTGTATCCATATCTCTGCCAGCAATTGTTTACTGCTTTGGGCTATAAGGTTCCTTGCTGTGCCATCTCAACTGCTTTATTTACTCTCTCTCTAACTGAGGAGCTAGGTTTCACTTGATGCAGCCTGCTAAGTTAAAGATTCTTCTGCGCAATTATCACAAAACACCCTTTTATTTAATTAATGAAATAATTGTGCAACCTGTATAGAGGGTTTTCTTTCTAAATCATCAGCCTGATTTTGTCTCTTCTATGGAAAGCTAATCACACATATATTTTATATTTCTCTGCTCTTCTTGGCTGTTAAGATACACATCCACCTGAACACTGACAAGAGAGGAAGACAGATACATCGAAAGGGATTTAATTTATTGCAAAGGGAAATTATATTTTCACAGTAACATTAGACCTGAGATGAAAAAATAGCACAATATAAGCTAAGGACAAATCCAATCTGTACATTTGAATACTTTTAACCAATCTATTGATGCATCAGTATGTGACTCAGTCAAAGTTGCCCTCACACTTACATATATATTTAACACGTAGAATACCACAGGGATGTGCTGTAGCCAAAGTGGTCGTATATTACAAACCAGTAATCAAAATAGTTCAAATTCCACCTAGCAGATGCATTTAACGTGTCTTCATATTAGTGCATCACATCCTGGATGTGATGTGGTTTCACTTAGTGTGAGAGGGCATGCAGGGACACCACAGACACCTCATGGCTTCAGATTAGAAGCCTGATAGACCTCACAAAAGCCAGTTCCCCCTGAAATGAAAAATATGGGGAAATTGGGAGTAAAATGGAGGCCCACGAATGTTATTTTTCTGGCGAGATGAAAAAGGAAGCTTTATTTTGTTCCTTTTTTTGTACTCAGTATGACTTGGGTGTGTTGGACTGAAAATATCTAGGTGTTATTCATTGGGTTTCAAGACACTCTCGGGATCGAACAAGGCAGGGGGGCCATTGTAGCGACTTCAGAGAAGGAGGAGAAAAAATCTCCAATCTCTTTCTTTCAGGATTTTTCTTCCTCCACCAAAGTGCCAGCTAGAAAAGAAGAGATGGATCACATATTCGATTGCTGCAGAATACAAAATATGGATTTGAGTGTTTTACTGTTCTATTGTCCTCCTACATGAAAATAGCATCTGTTTAAATCTAATTATAAAGGCAAACAAAGTCACAGTAATTAAAAGATCACACAGCCAAACTAAAAACAATTTAATATTACGAGCCATTAAATGAAGGAGTCCTTGTATATGCAACTTGAGGTTGGTTTATTTGTTTATTCAGTGAAAACCATCACTTTTGTCACTGGCTATGTTAATATGCACACAATAATGTAATATGACAACAATGTGATTCCTAGCTGTTTACAAGCGACATGTGGTGAACATTTTAAATGTCCAAAAATTGACAGACCAATAAGTACAACCACCAATTACATGATACGCAGCTTAATCATACCTAAAGATATGAAATGAAATGAAATGTGTACAGATGTCTAATAAGACTCTATTAATAGCAGAAAAATACTGATACTGCAAATAAGCCCAGAACATTGCTGCATAATGATGAGTATGGTGACTGCATGGATCCTGCTTTGTTCACAAGGCTGCATCAAAATCTCAGTCATAATTTTTATATGCATGTAAACATAATATGAAGGGGATCCATGATGTAACTGAAAAATCACAGGTTTGATCCCCACTGCAGTAAGTCAGTTAGTCAGAAGCCCTAACTGCTCACTTACTGTAAGTCATTGAATATGAGCCTCTGAGTTTAATGCCTCCATTATTACAGTGGAACACATTCACTTGAAATATAACAAAGAGATTAAACAAATAATGATACACTGCAAATGCCCATGTGGGTCCAATAAAAGTACAGTGATATAAATAATACCAATATGAAACCATCTAAGAGGAAGAAGCATGAAGGTTTCGTTGCTATTGGAAACTGCTTTGCAAGGGAGTGGCTGGTATTGTCCCTAACACCTCTGAATGCTGGTGTAAATAGGCTGAATATACTCTATATGTATATGCACACACATAGAGAGACATGCACAAAAACAGAAATATCATCATAAAACCCCTACACACACATGCAAACACTATAATCTCCTCAATACTCACAAAGAATCTACCCTAACAACCCACCAAAAATGCTTACGTTATAATTTCCTTCCAAATATCTTCCTTATCTCCACTAAATTCTGCGCTCTCTTCAACCTAAACCACTAAGATCTGGATCTGTCTAGTCCTCAATATCTAACTTCAACACTTTTTTATTACTGACTCACTGAAATGTTTTCAAAGTTACATCGCATTCCTAAATACACACAAACATAATTTCTCCTGCCCCTGGTAAACCAATTGACCAAACTTCAACTTTAAACTTAACTATCTAGCAGATAACTGGTGGTGCTTGTTGACATGTAGCAACATATGCCATCTTCAGGCTTGTAACCAAGGTCTTAATCTCCCCCACACCTTTTGCTCATCGATAGGTGCATCATTGGCAGCAGTCAGACTGAGCTGTCCATCTGTTTAGGCACTACATCTCTGTCTGAGTATTGTGGCAACGCAAGGCTCACCTGGTCCTGCAGGGTTGTTTAGTCTACCTATCCCATCACCAACACACGCCAGGAGCTGATTGGTCCTGACAACCTCCCACTGTGGACATCCAGCCATCACTGAAAGGATAGAGCTGGGAAGAAGAAACCAATGGATGAATTCTCAGTAGGTGTTCAGGATAGGTTTTGGTGGGGCAATGGACAAAGGACAGACTGAGATGAGAGGTGAGTATTGCACATTGAATTAGAGATTACAGCATTTTTAGGAAAGCTGTAATCTCTAAGAACACACTGGAAATGTAATATGATGTGAACATTTACCATAAGTATGAAATGTTTACATGGTAAAAAAGGTGGAAAGTGGACAAATGCTGTGAGGACATGATGGGTGAGCTGTGTTGGGGAATGGGTATGGAACTGCAGATGTAAAGAGAATTGGGTTGATGTCTGTGTGTGACAAATAACACACCTTTCTGCAACAGGTTAGAGGTGAGAGATCAACAAAGGGTGAGAAAGAGGGAGGCTAGTGGGTGAAAATGAAAGATGAGCTGAGAGGAGAGAAATGGCGAGTAAGAGAGAGACAGACAGAGAGAGGGATGAGGCAGGCGAGGGAGGCAGATGGATGGATAGATTGAGGGAGTGTATAGCTTTAGCATGATTAACTGCCATGCCACACTCACAGCTCTCTCTCTTTCTTCTTCTGTATTCTTGCCCCACTCGTCCTCCTTATAGATCCATTTCTCTGGGGAAGGTCACACAACTGGCCTGGTCACTGAACAAGAACTTAGGCTTAAGTCCACTCAGGAGTCAGAAATTCTGAGCTGGTAGGTTGCATTTGCAATGTCTATTCATTCCAACGTGGAAAAGCCAGGGCAGAAATGGAAGTGCTTATAATTATTTCTTTGCTCATTGTACAGTAAACTATTGTTACCTATGCAATTGCTATAACATCACTATTTAAACTTTGGTTAGCAAGATAACAATGGATGCTATACATTTTAACTGCACATGAATATGTGTAATGTGAAAATGATCACCCAACATTGCAGTTCCATAGTATCTTTCAGCTCATTGTTTTGGTTTTACAACCCACATCTTTACTGGTTGGTTCCCAGCTGAAGCAGGCAACTGTCTTAAGAGAAAAAGCTCTGATAAACACTGTATGCTACCTGCCATGCTCTAAATAGCAGGCTGGCAAAGTTAGCAACTATCTGGTGAATATAGTGGAGCATTTAGCAGCTAAAGAGCCAGACATTTCCCTCAACAGTTGGTGGAGACTAAAACAGAGCTAAAAAAGAGTGTGAACATTGGACATTCATTAGGTGACCAGAAACACGACTACCAATGAAGGCTTGCTACGTGTCTGCTGGGCGTGTAAAAAGGCAGCTGTTTGCTAAAACATCCTCCATTTCAACTTTATAAGGTGATACTATGTCAATGTTGTGTTTAAAGCTTGTTCCACTGTATGCAAATAGCCAAATATTGTATTAAAACTGCTTTAAAAGATTATTTCAGATTTATTTAAGTCCATATTGACCATTCTTTGTTTTAATTTAGAATTTACTGAGACATCTTATGAAAGGTCAGTTTCTCTGGGCTGGTTACTCCATTGTCACCTTAAATTATTGTTATTACATCACTCAGTTTTACTTGAGTCTTGGTTTCTTGTTTTTCACATATTTTAATTTTGTGAACAAATTTAAGAAAGAAAAAGTAAGAAATTTACTGATGCTCTTTTTAAAAACACACAATCTAAATAGAATAATAATTTTAAGAATTCCTCTAACATTATGAGAAACCAGTACGATAAATAGGCAATTTGAGGGGGGGGGGGATGCCATCCCCCTTGTTAGCAAAATGACCAAAATGCATCCCCTTGTTAACCTGCCATCCCCACTCTCCATCCCCTATAGTAGCAGAGAGATTCCAGGGGCAGAGGGGTTGTTTAGTTGAATATGTTAGTCTGGTTTGCCTGACTCATTGATCCTTCATCTGACTGAGGTTTGTGCAGGTGAGAATCTATGGCCTCCCACCATTGCTCTGAAATATCAGTAGCCTAACCATGCTGTGTATTGATAAATCCATGGCGCTGTCCGTGGTGCTGAAGTATCAGAAGGATGTGTAATTGCTCCTTTTTCTCTAAGTCCCACCCTTCTGTCAGTTTCTTCTTGGATTTATAATATTCTCTAAACTATATACTATAAATACTCAATTCTATACTATATTGCAGCCTATATACTCTGTAGAGTGGTGTCACCTTCATGGTCATAGAAACATACTGCTGCCTGTAGTATTCCTATAATAATCCTATTATATATAACATTTCTATGATCATTCAGTAGCATCTGTGCTGCTGAAAATACACCCCAGACTAAGGGGGGCAGGAGGGTGCTCCCACTGGGCCATCCCCCCTGTTAAAAATGAACAATTCACCAACAGAGTGCGATAAAGCACAACTGCCTAATTGTAGCGTCTTTACAATAGATAAAACAAAATACTCATGCATCTAAATTGATTATAACATTGGAAATAAGAGCTAAGAAGAGAGTAGAAATGTGTTTTATGACTGGGTAAACATGATGTCATTTTCTCTGCTTTGGTTTGCTCCGCTGCCTACATGGTCAGACGGCACCCCACCTTGGCCTGTCTCACACCAGGCCTTTTCATAGATTACCTTTCAAATACAATCACATCACACCTCACTGATCGCTTCAGCAACTGATAATGTATCATCACATAACAGGCATCAAGTACAGTTGAATTATATTTGGTTAATTTAAGTATAAAATCTAAATATATGAGTCAAATATAAAGTATCAATATATAGTTAATCAAAGTTTTATTGGACGCTTTGACAGCAGGTAAACATCCTGCTTCAATGTAGTAAAAATCACAGATAAAAACACTATCAAACTGCGGACTCCTTATGACTTTAGTCTCCATTTTCTTAATGGAAACTAAATAATGTGAAAAGCTTGTTTTTTGTCTTTTGTTTATTAAGTTAGTATTCTAGACTGACTATATAGTATGTTTATTTTTTTAATGCAGTGGAGTATTCTCTGATCAATAGAACAAATTGTAGACCACAACTACAACAGAATGTATAGTATTTATAGTAATTATAATATATAGTACAGATTTTGGTGATGATCTAGTATTTGTGCAATAAACTATTATTTTGCATCCATGTACAAGTAGGATTCATTGTATTTCTTCTTTATTTTTTTTATTGTGAACAAAATGCAGTTTTAACTAATGAATGCGCTGTACTGTATGTACTGTATGTTGTATGTAATGCACACCAGTTACACATGCATGATTTACAATTCCCCATTATGTAATAAGTGGGATTCTGTACTGTATCAGCTGTAATTGGAGTGGAGCATGCTCTCCTTTTAAGCTACCAGTGTATAGTGGGGATATACTGGGGATATTGTCAGTACATCATTAATGTGGTTGCTTGGGTTGTAGAATTAACTTTTATGACCTTCTAAAGCTGTGTAAGAACCCTACGTGTTGCTCACCAAACTGTCATAGCCATGGGCTGTGTGATTAATCTTCTTTATTGTGAGTCCCAAAGAGGTACTTTTTGTCAGGACATCAAGGTCAGATCAATAAAAATCTGATATTTAAATGTCACTTGGTTAGGCATGATTCCTGGGGGGACTCCCAAAGCTCAAGTAAAGCAAAAATGTCTCCCTAAATGTTTCAGGGGTAACAAACTCCAAAACACAATGGATGTATAGCACTTGGAGAAAGTCTGTCTGCTTCATGTTAGCATTAACCAACAATGTTAATGTTAATCAGTTCTGGTTCCATTTCCAAATCCAAATGCAAACTGTGTTCTCACTACAGGTTAATATAAAAAGACAGCACTGATTTGTTTGTCTTCCTGTGGTATCATAATAAAATAATACCATTGTATCACCTTCAAAATTGTGTTATCATGCATGCAATATGAAGAAGTCAAAACATTTCTAAATAATGACAAATAAAAATGACAGATCCCCACTATCCAGCACTCCAGACTTGCTATTATAATTTGCATAATTCTGACATCTTCACACAAGATTGGCTACATCTGGGATAAGGGGGCAAAGGGGAGAGAAGTAATTGGCAAAAACAACCATTTCACAACTGGAACACAGCTTTGCCAGTTTTTTTTTTCCACACTGGGGAGAGAGATAGAGATGGTGAATGAGAAAAGAGACAAGGAAAAGAGCTGGAGAGAAAGGGGGAGAGGGGAACATCTGGGGTCTGCCAGAGACTGAGGAGGTTCCCAGCTGTCAGAGTTTCCCAGCTGCTCTGCCGACCTTCACCGTGCCAAAGAGAGAACCATGGGAATGACTTTGCTGCTCCCCAGGTCTGGAGCTGGATCTACATGCCCTATAATGACTGTTTTGCCTCATATTGCCCTAATATTTCATTGTTGGAAGGAGTGCAGTTGCAGGATTCTCAGTCAAGTCAGTGCTGGTGCCGATCACACCCTTGATGATATACATGTTTATGCCAGGTCCTGATGAAAGTCTTGAGACAAAACCAGCTTTGGAGTAAGTAATGGTGACTGCTGTCCTGTTGTCATTAATCTGTTCCTCCCAACATTAAACGTTCTAGCTTCTA
Source organism: Macquaria australasica (assembly GCA_005408345.1). Taxonomy (NCBI): domain Eukaryota; kingdom Metazoa; phylum Chordata; class Actinopteri; order Centrarchiformes; family Percichthyidae; genus Macquaria; species Macquaria australasica. The sequence goes on along the minus strand of SEMN01000530.1, from coordinate 34,206 downwards.
TAGACATGATGATAAAGTACAGCGGTATGTGCTGGTGGAAAGAGCAGCCACTATAATATTTTATATAACATTCCTATATTAACTTCTCTGTCATCAGTAGTGTATTTACATACACCATATGATTTAATTGAACTTTATTCTTTAATTTATCCTACAATCCTTACAGTAACATACATTTTTAGATACTCAACCATCAGAGGTGATGATGCACTGGTCAAAGCTGAACACTGTAAGTGACATGTTCATAACATACCCACATTAGGAGCGCCACACTCAGCATGACAGTGTAGACCAGCAGCATGAAGCTAGAGGCCATATTTTATGTTGTTACCACTTGAATGCGATGTGGACACTATCGACAGCCATCCCTACTATGTCATTTTGTGTAGCAAGACCTAAGAACAGAGAACACACCAACGTTGTATAGATCTATACTAAGGTCAACACAAAACAAGATAACCTACGGTACAGAAACTAACTGAACTGGGCAATGATGTTAGACAACTGAACTATTTACTAACTCTCAAAACTGACTGGAGTGAAAGTAGCTTGGTGCTGGCGTGTCTAAAACTCAGCAACCAGGTTTTGCAACAACAAGGTTATAGAGTGAGCTTAACAGGGGAGGCAAATGATGACCCTGATCAATCATGGCAAATTATTGGACATCAACTCCCCCTCCCCCCACTCCATTCCAACAAACAACATTATACAAGTTGATGCTGTTGGACGAAAAACTTGGTAAACATATTACTAATTGAATCTAAATTATCTGAAAGTCACATCAGGTTAAGTATAAAAAAAACAAAACGCTGAGACTGGAACAATATGCAAACCATAATGGTAATGATTTTCTACTGATTTTCTAAATAACAAAATAATTACTCACACCATTTGAACAAGAACACCATCTCTGTTACAGATACAGTATGTTGTGTCTTTCGCTCTTCCCCCCTCTCCCTCTTTCTGTCTCTCTCTCCTATGGCTGCCATTGAGGGGTGCCTCTTATGTAAGTCCTTGTTTAAACATGGACATCTGGCTCAATTGGCAAACACCATTGTTTCATCTCTGTTGGAGATGACTCACTTGTTTTAAAAACTGTCTTGAGCTGTCACCAGGCTGCAAATTTAAAAATGTGTCTTTACAAACTCTATGCAGGTTTTGGTTTTAAAGTACCTGCATGAAAACAGATTGGAGGCAGTCATAATAAGATTGGGAAATACCAATTAGCTCCCAAGGAGTCAGCACATTTACGCCAAATTTAATCAGAGACTCTAGTGGCACAGTTGGCAAATCTTACAGGCTGCATGTGTGTGTTTCACTTGTGTAAGTTGTGCAGTGTGTGTGTGAGTGAGTGAGTGTGCTTACATATTACAGACATGCACATGCACATACAAAGTAGGTATGTAATTGAATATCCAAGTGAGCCCGAGGATTTATTTGCCTGTGATAATGAGCCAATGAAGACAGTTGCTGAGTGCATGTGCATACTTGTGATTCCATGTGTCTTTATCTTAATTACAGTAATCATCATGTTAAATGTCCAAGGGTTTGTATGTTTATTATAAACTAACTTTATAATAAAATCTAACTCTGTTTAAATTGATGCCTGGTCCACAAGTCTCTGCTCCATTAAGTCCTTTTCATTTTTATTTAATCCATGAAATCCTCATGCTATGTATAAAATCATACTCTGCATGACGTGATTTCCACTTCCAGTTCTTTATTAGATTATGTATTTCATTTGGTTACAATGCAAGAAATTATGGAATTCAGTGCAAGTTTGTTCATTTGTAGTCAAAGGCCAGCAAATTATGAAAGGCAATGCAAGCTAAGGCTCCTGTGGAGGTCAAACAAAAGTAGTGGTATTTTCCTCCTAAAGCCTATGTTATAACCAATTAAAGACTGGGATTTTGAGACAGAATCACAATCACATTCATATGTTTTCACAGTCAGTGAAGCTGTGTTCACTTTAATTGTGCAGCACACAGTGTCATTACAAAGTGCATCACATAAATCATCTGGCGCATTAGTCTATAGAATGCGTGTGTATGTATACATGTGCATCTGTGATAGTGTTCCTAAGACCACCATCATGTGTTTCCTCAGTGTAACAGGCTGTCAATGGGGGACACAGATGTATAGTACTTCAGCATTGGGGTTGGGGGGAGGGTTGGCTGGGTACAAGGCACCCAGTGGGAGAAGCTGGCACAGATGGAGCCCCAGACCCACTGAGCAGCACTTGATGTCAGCTGCACCGCTCAAGAGAGCCCCTGGGATCCACGGGGCCTTTGGCAGACATGAGTGCTCTCTGGTTTAGTCAGCAATTAGTTTAATGGAGCAAAATCTAAAATCACTTCAGACCAACATAGTTATGAAAAGAAATGACAGGGGGAACAGCATTTGGTCATTACTCAGGTCTTAGCCTAATTCAGGTTAAGCTTTTTACATGGACAGTTAGACAGGTTGGCTCTTCTGGATCTCTAAGGAGTCTTTTTTTGGGACCAGTAGAGTTTTTTGAGTGTGGGTCATAATTTGTCCACAATTTGGATTTATTTGTTTGTTTGGATTTTGTGCTACCAGTCATTTTGTAAGAGACTATATAATTTTTTTTTTTTGAATGGGGAAAACTTACTTGGAAATATAGCTCATCTTCCTACTGTGCCAATTCAGTCATGCCAGACAGATTCCCATTCCAGTGACTTGTACCTCACTTGCCTTGATAGGACTCTGTCTCTTTGTCTCTCTCTGTACATCTAGTGCAGCTCTATACCCCTTATCCTTCATGGAACAAGATCGCTTGAATGACCATGAAAATGTGGGAGCAAGCAATGCAGCCAATTAGACTTCTTTCACTTCCTTCTATAGAGGAAGGCTGCAGACAAGGTCCAAGAGGGTGTGTCTGTGTGTGAGAGCCTATGTGCCTGCCTGTGCACGCAAGAGATTGTGGTACATACACTGATATGTTACACGCTACACAGAATGGGAATTGAGTCAAATTTATTTATGGAGCACTTTAGTGTCATTCCACAGAGCAAATATCTAGATGAATTACATAGAGATTTAAAAAAAAGCCAAGTTCCAAAAAGAAAAAAAAAACAAGCACATTATAAATAATTTATGGTGGCCAATATGTTTGTGTGCAAGTGTGTGTGGTGGTAGGTATATGCATTTCCTTTTTTCTATTATTATGCATTATATATGTAATGGATAGCAGATCTAGCAAATGTTCTGTAGGGAATATTGTGGAAAACTGATGGAGGACTCGACGTGATCTCTGTAAACTGTGAATGTGGCAAGGCAGTTTTGGCTCTTTATCTCTGGCTTTGTCAGTACATACATGAACACATGAACAGAGATGCATTCAAATACATACATGCCTGACAAAATAATTCTAACTTGACCAATGTTTTGCTTACCATTTTGCAATGAACGGATGCTGAGTGTGTCACTATACTAAACCCCAAAGACAGTAAGTCATAGAAGAGAAGGATAAACACAACAATGGCTCCATTGTAGCCATCATTAAATAGTGTAGTGGCAGGAAGCAGCTCTCATGTGACAATGTGCGTAGCTCTGAATAGGATTATTTGCAATAGCCTAATACCAGTTTATTAACCTGATACAGTAGAATCATTGCATAAAAATACTCTAAATATGCAAATGTGATTATCAATAGTGTTTTTAACCACATACACTTCCAAAGTATAATCATGCATTACATGCACATCAAAATCCTAATACACAGGTTAAGTTTTAACAAGGGTTAACAAAAACCTAAATGGAAAACATTGGCTAATTTTAACCAGCAAGAGAATTTCTGCTGAAGTCCCAGTTTGTCATCTTCGCCTTCAGCATCTGCGCCGCAACAGACATCACACAATTTCATTTCCGTTAATTGACTATTTTGAAGTGGAGCAACGAGAGTTTTCCATCATCATATTGTCAGGAAGCAGCTGCCAGCTGCATAGCCAGCCCATAATGCAATCAGCTACTTTGTGGAGGCCTTCAGATTCTTATTGTGTTAGGCATTGCTTAGACTGCTAATGCCCCTCGATTGGTCAAAACATGCATCATTTCTCTCAGATGGCATGATGCGTCCCATATGCATCACGCACTTCAACTATAGTTTAATTTCATTATTGCATTGTTTTAATGGGCAATATGTAAATCTTTGTTCTATAAGTTGTCAGCCGTTGATGATCAATAGATGAAACATGGCACTCTGGCTTCCATGCCTACCAAATTCATATGTGCCAACAAAGTGTGTGTCAATAACTCATATCACTTTTTGAAATCAGATAACAAGCATGCAGATTTTGGGACTACAGTACAGCAAACAATGGCTGATAATTTGTGCAAATATTTTGTGTATTTAAAATGACAAAATATATGACAGATAATTATCTTTATGCCAAAAATCCACCATAATTAAAAAAATTAATGGATTCTGTGCTATCCTCACTACTTTAGGACGACACTAACTCACCATTAACAATTAAACAATTAAATTCTTTATTTAGTTCACAGGTCCTGAAGCCATGACGGGACAGGTTTTACTGCAAGTTTAACAGAGTACCACCCCTAAACTTATCCTCACCTCCATACTTCACAATAAGCATTTTTTCCTACCCTATATCTTTCCACTCTTTGCCTCTGTTTATTTGTGTCATCTCTCTTTATTTTAATGAGTAATATCCTGAAAGAAATTAAGGCTAGACACAACAGAGTTTAGTCTTCAGCGAGAGATAATTACCACTCTGAAGATTCAGAGTCACAGTTTGACTATCTGAGGACTCTAATTGTTTTTGACATTTTTTTAAGATTGCAGCACATTAACACATCTTTAGTTGTCACACTAAGAGTAGCAGGAGGCAGATTGCAGATAACTTGTACTGTAGGAGGATATATGGATAATTAGTAGAGGCAGTAATGCAAGAATTAATGGCAGCTGGAACGTACTGCTGTGATGGCAACATGGACACACAAAGTGAGTTTACTATGTTGTTGCTAGTAAAAATGTAGTTTCTATAATTTTATGTTGGCAATACAGTACATAGTACAACTACACAGTAGGATGCTAGAGTAGGATACTGTACCGCATAGCATTAGAGTAGAAACCCATTGAGCACCTCATAAAGGTTACAATTTTGCAACAGCTGATTGTGTGTTAAATCAAATCCAGGGAGGCCACATTACCTTTAAGACATGAGGGTGAGATAGCTTTACATTTAAGCAATTTTTATACAGTCAGTCATCTGTTGCTACAAACAGTAAGACAGCTATGTTATATTTCAGGGTCATCACTGGGAAAACCCAACCCAATCCTCCCACTATGCCACCACATCCACTCCAACTTCTTTGTATAGATCTAGCACATAACAAACAAAAGCTATGATCCAATCAGCAGGAAAAACTGTAAAGCAGATCAGTCGAAATGAACGCCTTTTATATAAAGGGGTGACTAAAACAAAATAGAAGAGGTCAAAGTAATAACATTAAATACTTTCTTGGAAAGATATGCTGTGTTGATCAGTGAGTCGGATTCTTACAGCAGTAACCCTTGTAGAAAAATGCTCAACTGTGTGTGTTTTCATTTTAATCTCCAATGTCTCCAGCTTTAAAGATCACCTTCAAACATAAAAATATCATATCAGATATCAGATGCACCACCTTGACAAACAAGACTCTTCTCCTAAGCAACATCAGACAGATTCAAGTAATACAAATTGCTAATTCATTCATTTGTTAATTACTGGTTGTCTCTATGTTACTGTATGCAGGTATGCAGCATGCATACAAATAATACATGGTAGAAAATACAGTATATCCCAGTAACAGCTTCTTCCTGTGTGCCTCCATAACTTTGGCTATGGCTACTATGTATGAACGTAGTACTGTATGCCATCTTCAGTATGCTGCTGGATAATGGCATTGCTTAAATTGAAAGATTAAAACTAAGCGAACAAACTTTCGAGAGTTAAAAAAAACAACCAAACAGCTGGGTTAATACATCTGCACTTCACTCCTTATTCACCTGCTGTTAGCTTTAGCAGATGTTACTCAGCTGAATCCAGGTCATGCTGAGGGAATTTCTACTCACCTCACATTTTCTTCATTGCCTGTTCATGTCTAAATTACGTGTTTTCCCAAATCTGTCTTCTTAATGATCTTCGTTAGCCTCACAGAAGGAAGCCTGCACATGGCAAGCTCAGTTTTTTTTCTACATGATATTAGTCTGAAAAACATACGCAGATAATCAGTTGATTCCAACAGGTGGAAGCCAGACAAATCAGTACCACAATCTCTCAAACTATGAGGAAGAGAACATGGTTGATATGACAATTTGAACTATGATTGATATGTGTGGCTGTGCTGTATTGCTGTGGCCAACAGTGAGCTGGATCGTGTCTATCAAGACTGGCAGCTCGAAGTTGAGGCAGTCATAGCAACAACAACTGCAAGTGATGCTAAGTGTGCAGCAGACACAACTTGTTCAAAACGTAAGTGTTGTTTTCTTTTTTACAAATTGGCTGCATTTCCCATCTGCTTCTTCGGCACCTGTGGAGGTGGAGGATGCCAGTTAACCTCAGCTTCATAGATGACAGCTCGGCAAGAGCGATGACAAGTGTTAGGGTGGAAACTTCACAAAATAATGGCAAGGAGCAAGAAACCAATACAGTTCATGCTGATTCATATTGTACCTTAAAGTTGTTCTGATTCTGTCGCTGAAACCAGCTTTAGCTCCTGGACCTAATTTTTTAGACCTAACTTCTTCCTGGCCAGACTGTCTAGTTTTTGAGTTTAATCCAGGATGCCCCCATGTTTCACATATTCATCCCCTATACTGCCCTTATTTACCAGACTCTTTTCATCTTCTACATTTCTCTCTCCTCTCGTATCGCCATTAACCCTCCTTTCATCTGTTTTTCAGGCACACATTGCCTTCATCTCTAGAAGTCTTGTTACAGCGGGTCATTTACTGCAAGTTCATTGGCTGCAGGGTGGCCAAGTAATGAGGGGTGAGAGGAATTTTCTATTGACCAAAAGGTTCAATCTTAAACACCTTATAAATAAAAAACATTAATATACTAAAAATATGTCAAATAAGGTGTAATTTCCTTTCAAATGGAAATTGTGAGGCAAATGGGGAAAAAGACTATAAGTGGTTGGACTTGTATTTTGGATGTACATGTCTTGTAAGGAAAGAGCAATCAAGAGCTGGTTTATATTTGCCCTCAGTTGCTCCATCTATCATTACTCTTTTTTTTTCATTGAGTGGAAATATGTCATGTGAAGAATTTATGATGAATGGTGTTGCGTACACATCCGCCTAATGTTTTTATCATTTCTGTGATGCAGTGTTAAGGGAGGAACAGTAGTGATTTGAGCACCTGTTCCCCAAAGGCTTAATGTTACATACACTAAGGTGTTTTAAAGGGATATGAAAATGATGTGAGGTAATGTTTTTTGAGCAGTGTGTGACTAAAAATTATCCAGTACATAAGCAGTATTCATTCTCAGCAAGGAAACTGATCAAATCAATCAAAGGCTAGTAAACATAATTCAGAGGTAATTAGGAAATTACCAGCTTGTGTGTGACAGTCTGCAGACAGAATGATGAATAACATACATGGCATACCTTTAAATGGTGTTTACTCGACAAAGCTACAGTAAACACAATTGACATCCTTTTTTCTCAGCAAGCAGGATTTTCTGGGGTAGTTTATAATTGAGTCTAGCGATGCATGAACTTTCTACAGCTGCAATCAGTCTAAGCACAGCTATTTCTCCCTCTGCAGGCCCCAGCTTTCTTTTGTCGACTCTGCCTCACATCGCAAATGTGAAAGATCTTGATGAAAGCAGAATGTAATTATTAGTGTGGTAGTTCGAGGATGGTGGCAGGATCTTTACATGGTTCAGCGAACAACACGGTCTCTGTTCAAATGAAGAACATTCGCCTCCTTTCAAGGGCAATTATTTCAACCCTCAGTCACCCCCCCCCCCCCACCCACCCTGAATGTCAATGAAATGGGACTGGATGGATGTAGAAGTTATCTCATAACATATTGGGAGCTATTATAGCTTTCCCCTACCCTGCATCAACATTGCATTACAGTATATTTTTCATCATATAGAGCAGAATAGCAACATGGGACATTTGTTACATTATGTCATCCCTCTTTCCAATGCTTCTCACCTCTTTGATGTGTCCGTCAAACTGTCAGGTAAAGAAAAAAAGTTCAAAGTATTCTCTTCAGAGAGCGGGGCAACAAACCAGCAATACTGCAGGAAACATGAGGTACATTGTGGTTATGTTCAGCTCTACAAACCTTTTCAATCCCTCTTCAGTATTCGATCAAGGGTAAATGGCACTTTTAAACCCATCAACCTCCCACTATCACCTCTTTGTGGCATGATGAATGCATGTACGCTTTGCATGTAAAGTGCATGTGGTGGATGATGACAGATACATGTAAGCACAAAACAATGACAGTGGCAACAATGGACATTCTTTAGGATTGCATGAGTTCAGTTGAGCAGTTTTCCTGCTTTACGTTTCCTTATGGTTCAAATGCTATAATGCTTGTTCTCTTTTTTTACATTGCTTTGCTAATATCCTCATGTTCTTCTTCCTAACTAATTGAGAGCAGTTTTTGGATACATGTGACACATTCAGACATTTTTAGCATTTCTATTTATCTTCACTACTACCATGGCCTACTAGTAGCACAAGGTTTTAGTGGTGTCACATTCTGCCTCTGTCTCTCCCTCCAGCCACATTCCCACTTCCCCAAACCAAACCATTGCCATTGTTGTTGGACAAAATGACTTCCATTAAACAAAGACAAGGCAGACTTAATTTTATTTGGCAATAAGAAGGAAAGACTCAAAGTTATTGCTCAGGGCTATTGACTTGGTGCAATAACTATATAATTATTTTAACATCTAAAACAAACAGCAAGAATCAGAATATTTGTGTCCATACAAGATTTTGAGAAACCTATGTGAAATCTGTACATAAATAAATGTAAAAGGGCAGGGTACAGAAAGAATTCATGCTGAACGCTTCCTGGATCAAACTAAGAAATAGGTCTATTTTACACGTATTTAACTGATTGTATCATAATTCTTGAAGTACCCAATAACACTTTGCACTTAGTCCATGCTGAGTTACAATAAATAATTCATGCTCTGCTAATCCATGTCTGGTCTGCTGCCTAGTGTGAGGTCCAACAACACTAAAAGGTCTGGAGCAAATGGGCTATTTCTGTCCATGGCTTAACTGGAAACCTTTCTTTGATTTTGTACGGAGAGCAGCTAGATTAAAGATGAGATTAGCAAGAGCTGAATAAAGATTTATCACCTGTCCCAATTGTTCTTGACAACTCTTTCCTTCCCCAGAAGGTTACACCAGGATTGACATAATTGTGAATTACAGAGGAACTATTAGAGCCGAGTCAAAGGCAAGTGGGTGGTGTTTTTTTCCCCCTTGCCTTTCCGTCTTGCTATTCTTGTTTAATTTATAAACCCATACTTTTCCTTCACATCCAGTTTAGATTTGTTCCCCCTTGGACAATAGAAGAAAGGAAAGAATATTAGTCGATCCATCCATTTTCAAGTTGCTTTTCCTGATCATAGTTACAGTGGCAGCAGGAAAAGCAGGGCAGCCCATGTGCCCCTTCCCCAAGTGGTTTGCTCCAGCTCTTCCTAGGGAAGGGGCAAGGCCTGCCCTGGAGTCTGCTCTCAATCAGTTGCACCCCTCCAAAAGGTGGGTGTCTCAGGAGGCTTCCATAGTAGGAGTCTGACAGCTATGTGTAATACCTGAAGCAGCTGCAATTAACCATTTTTGGGATAAAAAAAAACAAAAAACATTCCCTCAGACTTAGAGATGTCAAACTAAGCCACATCACACTCAGCTGGCAACTGTTTCAGTGCAAAGGCTGCGCTCTGATGAACATAAAAGGATAACATCATCAGAAAACAAGAGAGATACCACCCTAATGTAACCAACATGACACTTTCTAAAGCTTTATAGCCATTTGATATCCAATGTGTAAAAGTCACAACCAAGAGAGGTGACAAGACACACCCTTGTGACAGTCCACTGCCCACACTCAATGTGCTTAACAGCTATTTCTATGAAATGTTTGTGATTTGTAATGTAAATAATAAGGTTTTTCTGGTGTTATAGATTCAATGGTCATAAAACACATGATGTATATGTTTCTAATAAATATATTACCATTAAAAGGTAGAAAAAGTATTGTTAATACTGTAACACAACTTTAAGTGACAAAATAAAGATTTCTGATTTAAATACAATGTGCACCTGTTTTGGAAAATTAAATTATGGCTTATTGCTTTATTAACTAACATATATACATAATCTAGTCTGTAAAAGGGTCAGTTTGTCAATAAAAGACTTACTTACAATCCTTTAAGTACTTTAATTAGAAGTAGTTATGGGCTCTTATAATAGTCAGTGTTCCTTTGATCAAATACTGGACTCTTTGCAAACTGCAAAATGTATTTTCATGACCAGAGGACGTGGAGAACGTGCCATCACCCACCTGTCTCTTTGGCACAGCCTCAAAACTTCCAGATTTGGGCTTTTGGATCCACTCACTATTCAAGTGGGTGGAAAAACAAAAAATACCAGACCTATTTTAAGAGTGTGAAGTTGTGAGAGCGGCATAGCATATCTTGGTGCAGCTTGCTGAAATAGGATCTTCAGTGTTTGCTTAGTCTACCAGGAGGTATCTCAAAGGTAATTCAAATTAATTGTGGCTAATCTGATGCCGTCCATGTATTTGTTTGAGGCTCAGCAGCCAGCCAGTCTCCTAGAGGTCTGCTGCGAGCTGAGCATGGAGAAGCTGACAAAGGGGCAAGGCAAAGACCAATACACCACAGTGCATATTGTATATCTTACACTGTTTCACCATTCCTGATGGAGTGTGCCCTCATGGCATGGTACCCAAAGCGGTACAACTTTGTTACACATTTATTTGGGGTGGCATACTGAGGTAGCATACTGTAATCGGACATCCCATTCTTCCTCATCTCCCTTTCTATTCCACACTTATGCTAATGACATAAAACAAAGTAAAAGAGGCTTGGGACATATTTGAAAGAAACCTACAAAACTAAATACACAATTCCAAGCAGTATAGTTGGCACACATGTAATAATTCTTATATGTAATGGCTAGCACTCCCCATCCATGATTTGCTGGCTTTAATAAGAGAAACAATGCGAGGGATGGCTTTATTAATGGAACACGGTCCTCCTTGCTCAACCACGACTCAGTAATCATTAAAAAAGAAAATCTGGGCCATCTGACAAAATACAACCACGGCTGATAAAAGATGTGCTTCTTTTAATACAAAACGCCCTTTTTAGTTTTAGCTTTCAGATAATTACGCCCTAGTGCTTAGAAATAAATAATCCACCACTATTATTTCATTACATTATGAAACTTTAAATAAATCACACAGGCTGCATCTCCTTTGAAATTTGTTGTGCAAGTAGCTCACAGCAAAACACTGAAAGCAAATGTATTCACAGTACATATGAGTCCCCAAGGCATGTTTGGTTGGAACGCCTCAATAACATAATAACACTAATGGAATATTTTTTAGCATCACAGGTGAGATGCAGGATGACAGGAAAATTAGTATAATATGGAGCTTAAAATATTACACTTGCATTGCTGAGGCGATTGTTATGACCCAACAACTTCTATTGTTTCAAAAGCTTGAAAACTACTATCATCTAAACAGAGGCACACCTGAGGCTGGGATGATCACTGGTTCAATTCCCTGCACCTGCTAGGGACATGTCTTTCTGCTCCATTGTATTGTGGTGGCAGTAGCAACAGATTCAAATCAAATGTAGGAACATCATACTTTGGCGTGACAGGGATATTGTTCTGGATTATGGATGGTAGTTTCATCTCATGTTATTAGCATTTTAAATGTCTGTAACTTGACTACAGGATTACTGTGACACTAATAATTGTCCAACAGTATTTGGAAGTATGCTGGAAGACAATGCAGTACATGAATGGTTAAGTCCAATAATAATTGTTTATATATAATTTCATGTATGAAATTTCATCCTGCAATGATGATGCTGACTGCTCCTCCCCAGTCCCATTAAAACGCCCTATATGACTGTTCCAAAAATGACTCGTTTTCTGATCTTCCACCTTGATGGGTATGGTTTAATTAAGTTTAAGCAACTTAATCTACTTGGCTGTGTTAAGGAAACAATTGTGGTCACATCAACCTTATAAAGTCAATATTTGTCGACAAATGTCGCAAACTGTTGCCTACAGTATTTACACATCCTTCATACATGAAGCAACATTAGCCTTCATGTGGTGTCTGTCTACCTGATGGTCAGAATCTAATAGTCACACTTTTTTAAACTCTGTTTTGGTCAAACTCCTGAGGGAATAATCTGGCCGTGTAATGTGAGAGTGAACCAAAACGATTAAACAGGGTTGTAAAACTAAAACAAAGAGCTGAGAAATGCTAAAATGCTTCATAGAGCTTAGGGGAACTGCAGAGTTGCGTAATAATTCACTGTGAGTTTGTCTCTACAAGCGACATCTTTCACACTATACATCATTTATAAGTCACCTTGACCACTCATGGTTAAAAGAAACCAAAGTTTAGATGGGATTCAAACTGCAGTGGTGTCAAAGTCACATGCTTTTTATGACCAACCATCCACCCTGCCTATGCCTTCAAGACTGCTTAAGACTGCTTACTGTTTAACAACTTCATGCAACTTCCACCTTTTTTTAAACCCGGTTTGTCATTATTCACTTATATAGGTACATTATTTTATTTCACTATGACCACCCATTGTTCAGATTTAGACAAGAGTTTTACTCTAAGGTCACTTCATCCATATGTTATTTATATGCATACAATAGTTAAATGTTGTATTTTTCTACTTAAGTGGAGTGTGCCATACTCTGCTACTGTTAATAAACCCCACCAAAAATTCTAAGAACCTAAACAAAGCTCCCTCATCTGATCCTTTGCTCGAAATAGCTCAACTCCAAAGGCAGGGATGCCGGCAGAACTTGCTTGTTTTGTTCAATGGCATTTCCCAAACAAAAGCTGAAAAAGAAGCCTGTCGTCTTTAAGGGGGGAAACAAAAAATGAGGATATCTTCCAAGAGGTGCCAGAGGGATCTGTCTCTCTTTCCTTTCCATCTCCCTGCCGTGTGCTGTGACCGGGAGGGGGTTTTCTGAGGAAAACAACGGTGCTGTCAACAGCTAGTGCAGTGAGAGCTAGAGGCCAAACGGAGGAGGAAGCATCACTTAATGTAAGGGAATGGATTAGAGAGGCTGATTATGCCTCGGAGGTGAGAGCAGAACAAAGTGAAAGAAAGGAAAAGCTGGAGCGAGTGAGAGTAAATTTCTCTGAATGTGAGCATGCATGCATTTCTATTAGGCCTATGTGCTGTATGTGTGTATGAGTGTATGCATGTCTTTGTTTGCAGGTTCATGTGTGTGTGCCTGTGTCTAGGCATATCAGTGTTTAGGTATATTGGTGGGTTTGGTACAGTACACGCTCATACATTATGTATGAGATTGTAAACCTGTTTGTGTATCAATTTTTATGGATGTGGATGTGTTCGCAAATGCAAATTCATTTTACTGTCAATACACATTGCTACACGTGTAAACATATTTCAGAAAATAAATTACCTGATATTTCCCACCATTTTACACTGTAATCTTTTGATTAAAGGCTTATTCAGTTACTTTTGTTTGTACTATCAACTACCAATTTTGTGATCTCATAACTGTAGATCGAACTGCTGTACGACTGGATCAAATTACAATGTAACACATGTACCTAATAAATTGGTAACTCAAATTTTCTCTGTATAATTACCATAAACCAAAAGTTTATGGTAAAAACAACCCTCTACTGTATCTCATGCTAGTGGTACTGTTATGTGGTGGTGTTTCTCAAAACTACATGTTACTCTTTAACCCTGTGTTTCACACCATGCTGTTTCTGTCTTTGCCTTTACTGAAGAAGATAAATGTGTAAGAAGTGACTTTCCTACTGGCCTTTCACTCCTCTCACCATCTGCCATTGCAAAAAAACTCTGAAAGCATTAGCTCCGTTTGTGCTGGTCATACTGGAAGAAACATGTCATAAATCAAAAACGGCATAATTCCTGACAAATCCGAATTGGTGGCACACAATGAAAAAGCCGCGTAAAGGCTGGAGGGTAGAGTCTACTGAGGGATGTTTTTGTTTTTCTAAAGTTTCAGTAAATCATCACCACATTGATTAAAAAATCAATATGGTAATGATATAATGATGTTAATGTTACAGGTAGCACTTCATTTAAGTTATTTTAAACAGAGCTAAAGGTGATGTTAAAGGGTATTGGTTTATGCAATACAGTGTATAACCCTGGACTAAATATAGATTCATTCAGCAGTGTTGTTGTAGCATATACACACACATGCACAGACATAAATATGAATGTACACTTCTACGCAACTACTGTATGAGAACCTATGTGCTTATTGAGAGACAAAATGGCTATTTTTTCTGGCAGTTTAGCACTAATGAGTTTAGTAACGTTTCCTACGTACTCAACATATACGGTACCTTCTTGCAAGCAGACACACACCATGAAGACTCCATGCTGTGAGCACAACACGATCCCTGCACCTTTAGGGGATGTATAGAGAGCTCCTTAAAGCAATCCATCATCTGTATTTACAGCAAATAACAGTTGTCAAGAATGAATTACCAGCAAATGACTCGCTGCCACTGACATGCCTAAATGGTGCCAAAGGGGGCAATGTCATTACAATGTGCACTCTAAATTTGTACAACACATTTGTAACCCAAACAACCCCATTTAAGATGTCTCATTATATGTTTCATCGCAAAATATGGTGTGTGTGTGTGTGATCATACAGCCTGACAACCTGTTGTTCTTCTCATTAAATGGAGTCAACTGTTCAAACCAGATCTATTTTTTCCTGGGCGAAAGATTCACCATGTTATTAAAATCCAGGACTAGGATCAGGCCACTAGATGCATGTGGCTAAGTATGTACTCTGTAGTGTACGGAATGATTCCCTCTTGGTACATTGACCATAAACCCATCATCTTTGTATATACACACACACATATATATACATATACTGTGTTTATATACATACATATATATATACTGTACATAGATATATACATATACTGTATATGTATATATAGATTCACACATACGTATATATATACTGTATGTGTATACACTCACACACACATATATATACTATATACATATGTGTGTATACATATATATACTGTACATATACTATATACACATACTGTATACTGTATATGTATATGTATATATATATATATATATATATATATATATACACTGTACATATACTATATACACATACTGTATACTGTATATATATATATATATATATATAATGTATGTGTGTGTATCTATATATGTATATATATGTGTATATCTGACAGGTGCCATTGTAACGAGGTAATCAATGTTCCTTCACTTCACCTGTCAGTGGTCTTAAAGTTGTGGCTGATCGTATATGTGTGTGTGTATGTGTGTGTGAGTGTATACACATATACAGTATATATATACATATGTGTGTATCTATATATACATATATATGTATGTATACATATAAACACAGTCTATGTATATATATGTGTGTGTGTATATATACACACATATATATATATATATACTGTATATATAGCTGACAGGTGCCATTGTAACGAGATAATCAGTGTTCCTCCATTATGACCAGTCAGTGGTCATAATGTTATGGCTGATCGGTGTAGGTAATGCTAAGGCAAGTTAAAATGGCCTTACAGGTTCCCTGTGGAGTGTTCTTTTAAACAACAGACTTACAGGCTTTTTTTTCCCTGTCTTTGCTGGCACGTTTGTAGATTGCATTTGTAGATCAGTGGAATAGTTTGAGACCATTGGTAGGAACGTGTATTGTGTCACTCGTGTGTTCATGCATTTAATGTGCGTCCTCTAACAAAAATGGAGACCAACTCATGAAAAATGAAGATTCATATAGCACTACTAGCAGTCAAAAACTCCACAGTGCCTTTAACTCAGTGTGTCATGAGTTGATCGGTTGCACAATTGATTATTGTACAAAACCCTGCTATTTCCAAGATTTCTCCAAAAGTCAGCATGAAGGTCTAATATGGTGTTTGGAAGCAAAGAGACAGAATGATAGGGGAGTGTGGTGGGTAAGGCATTGTCTAGGGAGGTCAAAAGAGAGGTGAAGCCAGTATTAAAGATGAAGGGGTTGTGATATCCCTGCCACAGTCAAACAATGAAAACAAGTCAATGCCACACATGTAGTGGCAGTTTGTACTGTATTCATTTTTACCATAAAGTTGCTCTGGCATCTGATGAATTAGAAAATAATTATTTTTTGTACATTTTTACACTTCCCATGGCTCAAGTTCAAACCCAGTGCAGCTGCAATAGATGCAAAAATTTAATTTATGACAGTTCTGTGGTTTTAAAGGTTGTGCTGTTAATGTCAAGCCATGCAGTGTGTCAAGAGGTCTGTAGGTTCATATTCCAATCTGGGAAAAATAGATTAATTTAAATACAGTATGTTGGCCTGAAACACTCATTGACCACAGCTTACATTTCTGATAGTGTATTTTAGTAAATGACATATTATATACTATATATATGTAATATATATATACTCTTAATTATAAGAGAGAGGATGTCTTAAGTGGACAAAGCATTAAGGTATTCATATACATTGTATATATATTCATATATATATTTGGTAACCATAGAGACCAGTCACCACCTCCAGCATGCCTGTATTGCTTAATGAAAACTAATTTTGTTTGAATGAAATACTGTGATGAGTTTCATTTACACTGACATGATGTTGCCTCTCTTTTTTTTCCGCATTTTCATCAAAATACTCACCACATCTGACTGGAATGCAAATGATTTCATTGCCAAGTGAGTGGTATTTGAATTGTTTCATTACAAAATGCTGATAGAAAAAAAATGTTGCTTGTAATTCCTCACTGTGTGGTTCAAAAATACACATTATTTTCAACCATGTCAATGTTTTATAGCAGGAGGTAAAATATAACTGCTAACTTCAATGTTACTCCAGAATAAAGCTTGCACAGTGTAATGGGAAAATATAAGCAATGAAATAAATATTTCCCCGGGACAAAGGTTACACTTTATAACATTAGTTCTATGAGCACAGAGACACTCTGTAGGCATCCCCACTCCAGCAGAGCAGCAGATTGAAATTTGTATTTACTGGCTTTGCCAAAGGGCTGCACAGTGCCTCTTTGGTTAGCCTTGTCACCTTCAATCACTAAATACGAACCCAAAACCACAGTTAGAATGGGGTACTAGTGGAGCATTGCACTGAAGAAGAGGAGACACAGCCAACCCCGATTTAATGAAATAATCTTATTTGCTGTGTTGCTGTTCCAGTCGCTGAAAGAAATCACATGCCAGGTTAGCACTGTAGAATGGCCATTTCTAGAGGGCTCTGTGGGTCCATCCTGATTGGCTGAAACGGTGCAAATGTCATTGCAGTTGTGCTTCAGTGAAAGTCTGTGAGTGTGAAATAGGGCTAATTCCATCAGTATCATCAGTATATGTAGGCATCAGTATTTTCAAATAGTGGACATGTTTTTTTCAGAACCATTTAAAGCTAGAAACCACACAGAGAAGGACACAGTCATCTACAGTACTTACATCCCCATTACTGAAAAAGGATTCAGTCGGTTCCCAGTGTGTGTGTGTGTGTGTGTGTGTGTGTGTGTGTGTGTGTGTGTGTCTAGGGCATAATCTAGGTGAGGCGGGAGGATGTGTTCTACCCAATGTCAAAAGAAAAAAGAAAGGATTGAAAGAAGAAATCACTGATTCTCTTTTGGGGAAACCTTGAAATAATTTCATATACACACAGTCTGGCATCTCGGAGTTGTAAAGCGAACAGTGCCACAATATCAAAAATAAGAAAACTGCACATTAAGTAATATAATCAAGACATGTAAGTACATGTAAGTGATACCCAAAGGGAGAGAGGAGGTCAGTGTAAGGAAAGGCACAGGAAAACTTGTATTTACTTTGTTGCAGCAGATGACAAAAGAGCTATCCTCAAATTTGTCATTAAAGTGCACACAGACATCAATCATAGAAGTTGGGAAAACTAAATTGAATCCATTGTTTAGGCTGTATACTTGTCAATTTCCAGTTCTCACAAAATAATACTAAAAATAGTATTCACTGGCAGTAAACACCTTCATTACATGTTCAGTGTTCACTGCAGTCATGTTAAATGGACTTCACTTATACAGTGCATTTCAACCTTAACGGTTCCCAGAGCGCTTCACAGATTGGTTTCATTCTTAATAGATTGCCAGTATATGAAACGCACACATACACCAAGCTGCAACATTTAGTTTATGGGTGTAAGGCTCTCACAAAATTTTGGTAACCGTCAAATACATTTACTGCTGTTTTGCTTTCATCTCGCTGTGTCATGACTCACACTTGTGGCTTAAACCACGCACTTCTTCCTCCCTTACGTCTCCCTTTTTATCTTCTCTGTCTGCCCCTCCTTCTTCCTGCGTGTGTGGTCCTCAGTCACTCCTCCACTACACACACTTTCTGTCTTTGCATAACTTACAATCTCAGCTTTGGTAACTGCTCCTTCATTCATTTTTCATATCATACTTGTTCTTCACTCAAAAGATACAGGAGAGAGAGTATGTGTTTTTGCGCGTGTATGTGTGGGTGGTGGTGGTAGAGGGGTGCTTAGTGGGTGCCTGAGGCGAGACAGAATGTAAGCACAGCATGAGTAATGAAATAATGACTGAAATTTAAAAGGACGAGGCAGGCCGTGCTCTCTCTATCCGGGGGCCGACAGGTGTTTGCCAGAGCGCCGGTGCAGAATCCATTAGAAGGCTGTCAGAGGATGGCTGCCAAGAAGTGAGGGTGCTGTAATTACAAGCCATTCGCTTCAAGACAATGCTTCATCCCTCACTCACGTGCCACTCAAGAGAAATGCAAAAGGGTGGCTGTGTGGTCTGTCAGCCGTCTTTCTGTCATGTCCTTTTATTCTTTCTTCAAACCAAAGCAACGCGCATTTTTATTGAGAACAAAGATGTGAGGAATGGTGTATGGATTTAACAGTGGCTCATGGTCACCATTCACTTTTTAGAGACGGGGTTCAAAAGGCCAAGAGGATTTATCATCACCATAGCGGTGTTTATGAACCAATGAATTGGAGGTCATAAACACAATAATGGCATATTGGAAGTATGTCTACATTTCCAAAGCATTGAAATTCCCCCTGTCAAAGTAATGATTGGATATGTTAATTGATTGGTAGCATAATGGTTGGGATGCATAGTGATTTATATAAGCATTGACTAAATTCTGGCTTTGGTTGTTCGTCTTGTACATAAAGCCGGCGATATTTTCATTCAACAGGCACATCAGGACTAGTTAATTAAACAATAAACTCTCCAAATGTCTGTTTCTCACAGTCTCCATTTACACATTTTTATTTCCCTGTTCATTTTAGGCTGTTTTGACTCAGGTAATTTATCAAGAGAGATTATTAACTGCCACCATGCATGTGATAGTGCAAATTGTTTTTCCACCATTTTTTTCTCTCAAGTGCATTGTGTGTTCTTCTGTGTCAAACTGAGATAGCTCATTGGGCAATATCTTGAAAAAATAATTTGTAATGCTCCTCAATTTGACATTTGAGTCAACCTTAATTAAACATTCGAGAGAAGGTGCACCAAAACAGCAGAAGAGTTATCTGCTGAGGGAGCAAACAGTCGACAGGTGTGTATCTTCAACATGAATCTTTCTGACAGATTTGACAGAGGAGCTTAAAAAATACCCACAGATTTTAAGATAAGGATGTTTGCCCCTCTTGGATGGAGATTCTGGGGAAAAAATTGCCATTTGCCATTGCCTTAATCCTTGATCTTAATCCATGAATTCCCCCAGAACCCTAATAAAACACAAAGTAAGATCTCGCCCACATGTCTTGTTAGCATTCATAGAAAAGCTTTTGCAGCCTTTAAGAAGATTACATAAATGTTCAGGTGAATCCTTTTAAAAGTCTTCCCTGCAGGGAAACACAGGACACCCGGCTACCTGTATGATGTAGATCACAGTTGCGAACTGGCCAACAATCTCCACTGCTATTTAGTCACTTAGCCCTTTTCAACTGAACAGTTCCAAGAACTATAGAACTATTATAGAACAACAGGAACTAAACTCAGTAACTAAACTAGGAACTAAATGGTGCCTTTTGTGCATTCCTGTTTGCATTTCCACTACATCTGAAGACTCTTGATGATTAGGCAAACTGGCCCTAGGACAAATTAAAGGACAATGGTGGCATTTGAAACACAATTTTCACATATGATTAAAAACACCAATGCGGAGTCATCATGTTGTTCTTTATTGTATATACTTGTGACTCATGTTTCAGTGGATGTAATGAATGAATAAGAAAGGTCAAAAAGGAGACTGAAAAACTGCAGAGTGCCTGTCTTCACTGTGTCTGTAGAGTGTTTGATGGTTATTTATTCCTGCTTTCCGATGTAACCGCAACAAAACTATTAGCAATTAAAGTTTAATTTCTCTCCTTCACTCGCCTTGTCCTCTCATCACCACTCCCTCTCTCTCGTTCACTCACAAATTCTCTCGACTGCCACCCCCTCAAGTCTCCTTCGCTCATGCTCTCAGCTTGCACACACACACTCTTTCTCTCTCTCTTTCTCCTGCTCTTTCTTTTAAACTCATCGAAGTCAACAACATAATTTTGTTCATTTTTTAATGAACTTTACAACAAATGTCCACTCCTTGTCCTAATATTGATACTACAGTCACTCAGTACTTTCTTGTTATGCGAATGAAGCTTTACACACACGGTGAAGCAGCAGCAAAGTCTGTGTTTGACCAATCAGCAATGGTCAGCCCTGCAAGCTTCGCCCCGATATTTCCTTAAAAGGTTCTTGGTCCCCTGGGAAAGACCATGCGGTGGAAACGCCCTCTAAGATTCCATTGGGTAGGCACATAGTCTGCAGTATCAGGACCAAATTAGCATGGGTCAATCAACAGTTAAAATCAAACCAGCCCACAGGTTCCTCACGTCAGCTTCCCAATGGAATCACAGCATTGCATGCATAAATCAACTGTTTGTGATGTTCCTAACTATGCCTCCATCTCACCCCCCTGCACCCTCTTTGTGCATGTCCATCAAATTAGCAACATCATTAGCAAAGCCTCTTTCCCACATGTTTTCTTCCTTCCTGCTGTCCATTCTTGCTACCCCTTTTGGATTTGAAAGTGCACTTGTTGGATGGATAATGGTCCATCGAAACACAATTTATATTTACTCTGAACGGCTAAGGCTCTGCTTCAGTTAGGTAAACTAAGATATGCAGGGTATCTCATTGATAAGGCAACAGAGAGGTTCCTGTTTTCTCATGACACAGACAGAAGAGAAGAAGTCATGAATTTATATGAGTTTCAACAGCAATGAAGCACCGGAGAGCATTGCCGGTGCCAGGTTTACTAGGCCAAGGCACGACACAGTAATTTTATGGGTTCATCCAAAGCTAGTGAGGTGTAAAATAGACTGTGGTGATAGCCCAAACACACTCAATGGCAGCCCTTGTGTCTCCACTAGGCTCTGAAATCATATTCAGGGATAACAATGAGTTGTGGAGCTGCACAGAAAGTCATAGCAACCTGAGACACGAGGTGTGCCAAAAATGGTTTGCTTTGCATAACAATTTGTAAGGACAGTTTTAAAGCAATATAATACACAAACCACTTTAGTCATCACAGATGGGTACAATTTACGAGAATGTAATAAGTATACATTAACTGAAGGGTTTATTCTAAAACATATTCATTTGTGGAAAACAAACTGTTTCAAACACAGTGTTGTTTCATAAAGATCTCCCATGATGTTACATCTTTGTTATTAATTTGTAACATATAAGGAAAGGCAGTCACTTCACTATTCAGCAACTGACTGAACCATCAAGACTGTAACCATTGTGTAGGAGTCTTCTCAGAAGTCATAATTTTCACCATGCATGGCAAAACTCTAAAATCTGATCGAGGCATATGAAATAGATTTAAAACATTTTGCTAGCATTTCACCTGATTGCATCACAAACACCAACCACTGTTAACCACTGAATTTGGAACCAAAGTGGTTTTGAAAATAATTGAGCATGGACTTAAAAATAATTTAACATCAAGATTTATGACAGAGAGCATTAGTCTAGACTCTTGGCAGGTGGTTCTGCAACAGCCAGTGTGTACCAAAAGCCTTTTTCCCTGTTTAAATGTCTTTCAGCAAAAAGCTAAATCCCTACCTATGCTTGCAGCCCAATGTAAAGGGTTGATCCTGCCTCGACTTTCGCCTTAGCATCCGGTGTCATCTGGAAAAGCACTGAGATGGCCAATCAAAAACATGCAAGCATATACTGTATATCAGGTAGAACCTTGTATTACATTCTGTGTGGTGTTGGGCAAGTCATTGCCTTGTAAAAGTATAAATTGCTATGCAGTGACTTGTCATCATAAGCCTTCAAACTGTACTGAACCAGACCCATACGAGTTCACCAGCTGGTAGGCAACATTCACAGACCTTAGCCTCCCCTATCTGATGCACTGTGCTGAAATACAGTGCTATGATAATGCAGCTTAGCTTGGCGCTCAGGATGAAAGAATTCATTGCAGGCATCCAATATCAGAGGGAGAGCCGGAGCAAATCCACCGACATGTCAGATATGTCTCAAAGAGTCTCAAAGAAAGGAGTCAAGTTGTTCACTGTCGAGGATTTTCTGCTTGCCATTGTGTTGTCTGTGAGATCCCTCGGTGCTGCCATGCTAAACGTTTGATGTGTATATATTAAGCACTTTCTGTATGTGGATTGAAAGCAAAGATCCTTCCTGACCTTTGGGTTTGTGTATGTGTTTGCACAGTGATTACGGTAAAGATTTTGTTGTTACATGGCCATTCCTGTGACTGTTCTAATATATTTAACAGCAGCTATTATGAAGATGTTGTCTCTGGGTTGCTGTTAAACCTCATGCACCTTTCTGTGCTTCACTATAATTCAGGTTAAGGAACAACTTGAACTCTACTTCTTGTGGCTTGTTATGTTTGTGATCTAGGAACTGAAGCGTATCCTGCTGTTGGACTCATACAGAGTCCTACTGTATGACAGCATCAGAAAGATGTCTAAAATGTAAATGTAGCAACATGGTACTCGCTTTTCTGTGATTATTCACACTCACTGTCTTCATCTCTGTCTTTTTTCTCTTTCTTCTTTGACCTCCCTCCCCTCCTTCCTTCTCCTCTCTCACCTTTCTTTGCCTGCTGCAGAAATTTTAATCTGTTACTTGTGATCGGCCTTTTAAACTTGCACAAGCTTACGAAGTATTTAGCAGTGGGTTTCCTCACTGCTCTGTCATCTTATTCAACTCGAGGAGATGTTTCCTTCAGCCATTAAACACCTTATTTTTTCTATTTTGCTGTGAGAGTTTGTCTCATCTGCATAGATTTATGAGATTTTCACTTTTTCTATTTTGAGATGAGATGCTTTTATAAACACCTTGAGTTTCCTTGTCTAAACTGCATGAAATGATGAGATTTTTAAATGTGTCATTTCTTTCGTGTTTGCAAAACCTTAATGTAATCATAGCATGAATCCATCATTCAGTAGCTTATTTACATTAAAAACACCTCAGAGCCCATACCTAATTCTCCTTCCATTCTGTTATGTAAGTGTAAGCAAATGTAAGATATTAAGTGTTTTTTAATGTACAGTATTTGTCAGCAAGTATAACTTCTCCTATGAAGCCATATTTCAAATTGTTACAACTGTGTTTTACTATATTGTCATTCCTTATGGGTTTATACACCAGCCTCCACTTATGACTGTCCACAGGACAAGTACATATATACGCATACATACATATATGAATCATCCATCCCCTTTGCCCTTCTGTTCATCCTTTGCTCCAACCCCATGCACCATCCTCCTTATCACATGTATCTCCTCTACCCAAGAAGTCCAACCTACAGTGAAGTTGATTCATACACTGGATATCATAGATAAGGGCTCCCTGACCCATGAATGCATATGACTGAGAGAGTATGGCTGCCCACAAGCACAACCCTTTTACCTCCTCCCTCACCCAATGGTGTGGATGAAAGAAGAAATTGGGATGTTATATTGAAAAGAAAAAGAGACTTCAGCTCTGAAGTGGATAGCAGTCAGATTGTTTTTCATCCTAGTTTTGTTTGTTAGGCTATTGAATTTGGGTAATTTCAACTTTCTTTGCTATCTTTGTATCTTGTATGCTATTCATATGCTTATGCTTATAAGCTAATAAAAAGGAAAAAAACACTTTCATCCCTCATGAGCATCATTTGTATTGATCATATTTTGCAGTGTAGCAGTTGATTTGCCCTTTGTCCACTGGTTATCATGGTTCCCCTGTATGTTCATGTGTGCTCACAGGCTCCACATGATTGAGTATTATCTTTGACTTTTTGGGTCACCTTGTGTTTTCTTTGCTTCAGAGGGTTTATTAACTGGCATGGGATAAAGAGTGGAGGAGTCACTCCTCTGCAACCTGTGAATATTAAACTCAGCTATGAGATATCAATATCATCCTGAAATTATGATGTAATAGTTTATAGAGGCAGATATTCACTTGCGATGAATACTGATGACTTACTAACTCCAAAGTATAATGTCAAGAGTTCATTTGCAAAAATAGATAAACATCATTCTTTAAATGAATAAACCAAAACCAGTTTGATTGATATTCTCTTGAGTGCACCAAAAGAAAACATGATTTAGGAAAATAAATAAAAACGGATGTATATGTTTTCAGATGTCATACCCAGTTCAGGTGAGGGCACATGGCCATTCACACTGCGCTATCAAACATAAAATAAAGTAAACACGTATTGCTGTTACTTTTGTAATACTTAGTGATGGTCATTCTGAATCTCTATATCTAATAGAGTAAGAATTGCTCTAATTTCTTTTACTTTTATTTTTCTCTATAGATGAGCTGGATCCACCTGAGATACAGCTGTAGCACCACTACCACCAATCTGGAAATAAAATCTATGCTCTCTACTGATTAGACACGTTGGTGTGGATTTGACACCGCCATATACATTTTTGATAAATTGTGCCCTTTTGCCGTTCACCTTGTTTAATTTTAAATATTACGCACTGACCAAATGTCTGCTCCCTGCTCTTTTTATATTGATTTATTCCTCTTTAAACCCCTTTCTAGTGGTGAGACTTTTGGTCATAGTCCAGTAGTTTTCACTTGTATGTATTGTATTTTACCATGAAGTCACCTGGTGGCTGTTTTTCAAATCTCTCTCTCTTTTTTTCACTTGACCTAGTTCTCAAACAGATTATTCACCTGAAACAGTCATGATTTTGACACTGTTTGAGCTTTAGCTATGAAGGAAGGAAAGGAAATTTTGGGGTGATGTTTCAACTCAGTAAAAGCTTAACGGTACATTCTTAAACTTCTTATATTGATGTTGGGTATGGATTGTATGGATTACATCCTATAATGCATATGAAAACAATAAAAGGGGTTTAGTATATACAAGGAAGGTCTATGGCTTCTTCTCATGTACCAAGAGGACTAATAATATTGTATATCTGAGTGTAGAGATCAAGCCCAATACCCAAAAGGCACCACACTGGATCCCATGACCAGCTGAGAAAATGTAACCTTGGACAGCTTTGAAAACAACTGGTGTCCACATGCCTCTGAGCAACATATCCGAGCCCCCCACCTGCTACACAGGAACAGCTTAGTGTCCAGCAGTAAAGGTCTGTGGTTGGGCTGGGCGGCTAGCAGTTATAAATGTTTGGAACTGTAATGAATATGCAGTGTGACAGAGCTTGTTACTATACTATTAGATACACTCTAAATCTGCACTGTAAATCACACTCTTTTTCTTCAATTAACATACATAGATGATGATCCTTCCAGATGGAGTTCTCCAGAATAATGAGTAAATGTATTCATATTCATAAAGTATTCACTGATTTAATGTTTGAATATTAACGTAGTTGATTCAAATTATTGGATTGCCAATGATTAAGATCCCTATTAAGCTGCTTTGGGAGTATAACCATACAAACCATTCTTACATGTTTCTTTCAGCATTTGGGTAACAAGCAAACAAATGGAGCGAGGCCTACGAGCCAGTTCGGGCAGATAGCTCAACACTACTTTGCCACACTTAGACATGACATTCTCTGCTCTCTACTCATATCCAATGTGTCTATTTAAACTGTCAGGCTCTGCTCACTCTTTCGCTCTGCTAGGCTGCTGCTGCTACAATACTCACTACAAGCACTACTGCATCATCACTACTGCGACTCACAGACAGCGTTTTATTTAATCAACCCGACCTGCAACCCCAGTATGCACCTG
The DNA here is from genome assembly GCA_005408345.1 of Macquaria australasica. Lineage (NCBI taxonomy): Eukaryota > Metazoa > Chordata > Actinopteri > Centrarchiformes > Percichthyidae > Macquaria > Macquaria australasica. The sequence goes on along the minus strand of SEMN01000530.1, from coordinate 7,624 downwards.
TAGGCTCTGACTAGGCACTGGTTTCCCCTTGGAAACTAGTGTGGGAACTCAATGATTTAATCTTAGATTATTATATATTTTAGGTTTAAAGTGTGTTTAATGCATTTACCCAGTCACTAAGCTCTGTGTCAAGTGTCAAGCTCTCTTTTCTTTCTGACCATCACACACACACTCACAGTCAATCAAACATATTATATTTTTACCCTTAGATGTTAACACCGGGCCATTCTCACTTCCTGTATTACACTCACACAGCCCAGACATGCACATTGAACCAGCCGCCAATTATACTCTGTGATTAGGATTCAGCGACAGGCTCTGCTGCCACTTTCAATTGGCACTAACATGGCAGTCGTGTAATAAGGCAGGTCTGCCGGGTCATTGGTGGGACATGGGGTCACATCAGCCATCTGATGTGATGTCAGAAGTTTGGCCTCGGGATTCAACGGGCCTCACCAGAGTAGGAGTCAGACTGGGCAGGACTGGAAGGTTTGATGGGGAGTAGTATGACAAATGTGGGAAAACAGTGTATGTGTAGAAGTGAGTGGATATTTTCATGGTACGCAGCTGAAAGCTAGAAACAGTAAGTTATTTGACAACTTCCTCTGAGCATCAAAACCAAGACCTCTACAATCAGACCAAACCTTTGTCTTTATGCACTGAATAATCTGGCTCATGGGTCACAGGTGGTTGTGGGCAAAGAGAGATGCTCCAATTACAGTAGGTAGCAGTCCAAAACTCCAAACAGAAAAGTCATGTGTTTTGTGCTGTTTTGGTGTTACCTTTCATAACTTTACATTATTTGGATGAGTATAACTAGCTTGTAAAAACTAAATAAATAAAAAATAAATAAAGAGAAAATGACTACAACAGGTGCAACAATTATCCAATGGTTAGTGTTTACCCCTATAGTCTTTACAATAAAAGCTTTATGATGTTTGAGGATATTTAACGTTTTATCCATTTTACACTTGCCAGGAGCAACATTTGTTCATACAGTAAAACAAAACAACATTTGGAAAACAACAGCTCAGTATGAAAAGAGCAGACTTCTACTTACAGATTAGATCAAAACCTTTCTGTAGATGGCTTTACCAACATTTGCAATGGAGATCAGGATGTTAGATATGTATAGTAGCTTTAGTGTTTATAACATGTTTCCTGACACAAGTTATAAAGTGCATTACAGGCATAGAATTAAATAATGAAATCCGAATGAATAAAACAAAGGAACACATTAAAAGATCAGAACACAAGAAATGGCTATAAAAGGTTATTTTACAGAAGAATGTTATCTAGAGGGATTTAAATGAAAAAAAAATGAAACAACGATTGAATGCAAGAAACCACACGAAGGTTGACAAGGGAAAGGATATAAAATCTAAAAGGCAATTTAAAAGTGAATTATCAAGAGAGGATTAAAAGATAACACAGCAAACACAACACAGGAATGGTAATCAAAGACATGGCCAGGAATTAAAGAAAGGCTTTTATGAATGTGTGTCTTAGAAAGAAAGAAATAGATGACACAGAATGAACTAGTCGAACAACCTCAGAGAGGAATCAGTATTACAATCTAGTTGAGACCTTGGGTTATCCAGAGGGCACTACACACAGGCCAGCAAATACACTGAAGATCAGTAACATATGGGACCACAAGATGATGTTGAAATTATAAACAGAAATTTAAAATTAAACAAAAAAATAAACACACAGGTAATGTAGGAAAACAGAATTTCAAAAGTGTTGGCAAAGGCTGGAAGGCCTACCTGTGCCACAGAATTAAGCAGCAATTTATTTACACATATCATCATTTGACAATTATCTGCTTAGAAATATCTGCACAACAGGCATCACATTCAGTCTTGGTCTTTGCCAACAACTAACTAACTATGTTTTTTAGCCCAAACCAGATCCAAAAGAATATTATAATGTCAGAACTCTCTCCCTTTCTTTTTCCCTGTGTCTCTTTCTCTCGTTCACACACAGCTCCACACAGACAATGATGCACTGTTCACTGTCTTGGTCTATTCTGCTGCTGCAAGTTCAGCCAATTCATCATAATGAAGTAACAAGACTTGTGTGAAGCAGGAGAGGGTACAGAACAATTGTGCTGCAATGTTTTGGTCGACGTGTATCATTAAATGGTGACATTGCTGATGTTTTGTCGTTAACATTTGTTGTGGTCTATTAAATGGTCCGATTGGTAATTTGCACCCATGCTCTGTTAGCGTTCATCTAACCATCAGTAAACAAAATGATCAGTTTTCGGTGTCTTGCTGTGCTGAGTTGTTCTGCTCCTCTGGTTCAACTATAGGCCCACAGTGTATATGGCTCTGTGCCATTGGTTACAATAAAGTTGTTTGTCACAATAAAGCTGTTCTGAAGCGCGTGCCATTGCTAACCAGCCACTGTCGCCTAGCAACAACAACCCTTTGCTGTTGTGTGACATCTTGAGGTGATTTGCATTATTTATGCAGCCTCTTGATTTAATTTGCATTAAAATAGGAATGCCCCTATCCTAATGCATGCAGTTTTGTCAGAAAAGCCAGATAAACTATGTTGATTTTTAGCGATTATTTTATGCTACTTCAGATGCTCACAGTACAGTACATAAGATGTAAAGCTATAGAAAATAACAAGATATTAGATCAAGTTCCCTACACCTTTAAGCATGTCAGACATGTCAGTATTTTGAAGGAAAATGTAAAAAGTAAAACATCATCCATGTTGCTGAACATCGTTTGGTGACTTATCAGTGCAGATATCAAACATTTCTAAGGTGCTAAGACTCTGAGTTGAACTACAGATATTCTCACTTCACATGCAACAATGTGTGTATGTGAGAAAGAGTGCAGTAAAGAGAAAAACATGGTTACATGGCAACTGCAGTGTGTGTTTAGGACATGCCCATATGGTGAGAAATATATGGTACGTGTGTGTGTTTGGAATGAATTTTAATAAATGTCAATGTGCAAAGTCAGTTAGTGTTCAGGCGTTTGTGTGAAGGATAGGGTAAGTAGCTAAGGTGTGTTATGGTGTGTGTTACAGTAACTTGTGCGCATGTATGTGTATGTAGATGTGTACGTACGCTATTGTGTGCTTGTCAAAGCTCTACCTAACTCAAAGTGTCCCAGAGCATTTGTTGTAGTGGCTACACATGATTAATGATTGTTGACACAAACACAAACACTGGGAAGCACAGACAGAGTGAGACAGATGAAGACAGATAGAGGCAGAGGGAGAAGCTCAAGTTAAATACCCCCATATCAACATTGCAGACACTGTGGATAATAGGCCTCTAAAGGCACCACAACCGCCTCCCTAAAGGGTTGCAAGTGTACAATTTGTATAAGAGAGAAAGAAAGGGAGAAAGAGCAGACCTGTAGCTAATGCTGTTAATTCCTCATTCCAACACTTTTAACTTGACAATCCTTCAGCTTTCACACTTTCTATTATCCTTGTCTTCCCAGGTCAAAGGTTGGTTAGCTTCTTGTTATCAGGTTCATGAAGTCTAGGAATGTCTACTTAAAGCTGAACTCCATCATGTTTTTCATTGATATCTTTTCAGGTGTGGATTGACAGAACTGGGCTACATGTACTTCTTTTTAATTTTTTGACCAGCAAGCAAGCCTCTAAACTGTAAAACAAAATCTTAACAAGTCCACTTCTCCATTATTTAGTCATAAATTTACCCGCTATACATTTAAGGATACACTAGCTCTGTTTAAGCACTCATATCTGTCTCCTGTTAGCGACTTTCCGCTAATCCCACAGTTGTTTACACGCTAGTTAGTTGCTACTTTAGCTCAGTTAGCGATGGCGTCTCTCTCTCCTTCTCCCTCTCCTGCTCTCTCTTGCTCGGTGTGTCAGATGTTTAGTTACTCCTCTGCCTCCTTTAGCGATAATGGTACGTGTAACAAATGTAGTTTATTCACCGCCTTGGAGGCGAGGCTCAGTGAGTTAGAGTCGCGGCTCCGCACCATGGAGAGTCAGTCAGCCGTAGCTAGCCAGCCCCTAGCCGGTGCGAGCCGACCAGAGGCAGCTTCTGCCAGCCGTCTCCCGGCAACTCCCGAGCAGCCGGGAAGCCAGGGAGGCTGGGTGACTGTCCGAAAGAAGCATAGCCCTAAACCAAAGCCCACGGTTCACCACCGACCCGTTCACGTTTCTAACAAGTTCTCTCCACTCAGCGACACACCCGCTGAGAAACCAACTCTGATTATTGGCAGCTCCATTTTGCGAAACGTGAAGTTAGCGACACCAGCGGCCATAGTCAAATGCATCCCAGGGGCCAGAGCGGGCGACGTTCAATCCTATTTAAAACTGCTGGCTAAGGATAAACGTAAATATGCTAAGATTGTTATTCACGTCGGCGGTAATGACAGCCGATTGCGCCAATCGGAGGTCACGAAAATTAATATGGAGTCGGTGTGTACATATGCAAAGACAATGTCGGACTCCGTAGTTTTCTCTGGACCCCTGCCTAATCTTACTAGCGATGACATGTATAGCCGCATGTCATCATTCAACCGCTGGTTGTCGAGGTGGTGTCCAGGTAATGATGTGGGCTTTGTAGATAATTGGCGGACTTTCTGGAGAAGACCTGGTCTGATTAGGAGAGATGGCATTCATCCCACTTTGGATGGAGCCGCTCTCATATCTAGAAATCTGACCGAATTTATTAGTGGCCCAAAGCCATGACAGCTCAGAGTTCAGACCATAGACCTAATACAGTCTGTGGTCCAGACCAGGAGGCAGAGTTGCAGTCCTACACGCTTCTCTGCGCTTCCATTAGAGCAGTTACCCACCCTAAACTCCACAGAGAGGTTGTCTGCCCCCAGACCACCTAAATTATTTAAATCAAAAGTAAACAGAAGAAGAGTTACACATAAAAACCTAATAAAAAGTAAAACCACCACTGCAACAGTACAACAAAATAGGAGAATTAAATGTGGATTCTTAAACATCAGATCTCTCTCATCTAAAGCTGTTCTAGTAAACGATCTAATATCAGATCATAATATTGATTTATTTTGTCTTACTGAAACCTGGCTGTGTCACGATGAATATGTTAGCCTAAATGAATCTACTCCCCCCAGTCACATTAATACTCACATTCCTCGAGGCACAGGCCGAGGAGGTGGAGTTGCAGCCATCTTCGACTCAAGCCTATTAATCAAACCTAAACCTAAATTAAATTATACCTCGTTCGAAAGCCTTGTTCTTAGCCTTTCACACCCAACCTGGAAAACACTACAGCCAATTTTATTTGTTATAGTGTACCGAGCTCCTGGACCGTATTCTGAATTTTTATCTGAATTCTCAGAGTTCTTATCAGGTTTAGTCCTTAAAACAGATAAAATAATTATTGTAGGTGATTTTAATATTCATGTGGATGTAGAAAATGATAGCCTTAGTGCTGCGTTTATCTCATTATTAGACTCAATTGGTTTCTGTCAGAGTGTACATAAACCCACTCACTGTTTTAACCACACCCTCGACCTTGTTCTTGTTTATGGGATTGAAATTGAACATCTAATAGTCTTTCCACAGAATTCTTTTATATCAGACCATTTTCTATTAACTTTTGAATTCCTATTACTGGACTACACGCCATTAGGCAAACATTCCTACACTAGATGTCTATCTGATAGTGCTGTAGCTAAATTTAAGGAAGTGATCCCATCGGCATTGAATTCAGTTCCATGTCTCAATGTAACAGATGACTCCTATGCTAACTTTAGTCCCTCCCAAATTGATCATCTTGTTGATAGTGCTGCAGGCTCACTACTAATAACACTCGACTCTATCGCCCCTCTAAAAAAGAAGATAATAAAACAGAGGAGGTTAGCTCCATGGTATAACCCGCAAACCCGCAAATTAAAACAAACATCACGAAAACTTGAAAGGAAATGGCGTTCCACCAATCTGGAAGAATCACGTTTAGCCTGGCAAGTTAGTCTTAAAATTTATAGGAAGGCCCTCTGTAATGCCAGAGCAACTTACTACTCATCATTAATAGAGGAAAATAAGAACAACCCCAGGTTTCTGTTCAGCACTGTAGCCAGGCTGACAGAGAGTCACAGCTCTGTTGAGCCATGTATTCCTATAGACCTCAGTAGTAATGACTTTATGAGCTTCTTTAATGATAAAATTCTAACTATTAGAGACAAAATTCAGCACCTCCTGCCCTCAGTTGGTACTGACTTATCTTCAAACACAGGAACCTTAGAAACAACTGTAAAACCTGTACATTTAGACTGCTTTTCTCCCATCAACCGTAATCAACTAACTTCCATGATTTCCTCATCTAAGCCATCAACGTGTCTCTTAGACCCCGTCCCAACTAGGCTGCTTAAAGAAATTTACCCTTAGTTAGCACTTATGTACTAGATATGATCAATCTGTCCTTATTTAAAGGCTATGTGCCACAGTCCTTTAAAGTAGCTGTAATTAAACCTCTTCTTAAAAAGCCCACTCTTGATCCAGGGGTTTTGTCAAATTATAGACCTATATCTAACCCTCCTTTTCTCTCTAAAGTCCTTGAGAAAGCAGTCGCCAATCAGTTGTGTGACTTTCTACACAACAACAAGCTGTTTGAGGATTTTCAGTCAGGATTTAGAGTGCATCACTAACACAGAGACAGCACTGGTGAAAGTTACAAATGACCTTCCTAATTGCATCGTTTAAAGGACTTGTCTCTGTACTTGTCTTACTAGATCTTAGTGCTGCATTCGATACCATTGACCATCACATTCCTATTACAGAGACTAGAACATTTTATTGGCATTAAAGTACTGCACTAAGCTGGTTTAAATCCTATTTATCAGATCGATATCAGTTTGTACGTTAATGATGAATCCTCTATACGCCAAAGTTAGTCACGGAGTTCCACAAGGTTCTGTGCTTGGACCAATTCTATTTACCTTGTATATGCTTCCTTTAGAGCATGTGTGGAAGCACTCCATGATACTGTTGTTATGCAGATGATACCCAATTGTATTTATCGATCAAGCCAGATGAAACCAATCAATTAGCTAAACTTCAAGCATGCCTTAAGGACATAAAAACCTGGATGACCTGCAATTTTCTGATGTTAAACTCAGACAAAACCGAAGTTATTGTACTTGGCCCGAACACCTTCGAAACACATTATCTAAAGATATAGTTTCTCTAGATGGCATTGCCCTGGCCTCCAGCGAAACCGTAAGGAATCTTGGAGTTATCTTTGATCAGGATATGTCCTTTGACTCCCAAATAAAACAAACTTCAAGAACTGCCTTTTTTCATTTACGTAACATTGCAAAAATCAGGCACATCCTATCTCAAAAAGATGCAGAAAAACTAGTCCATGCATTTGTTACGTCTAGGCTGGACTATTGCAACTCTCTATTATCAGGCTGCCCCAATAAATCCCATAAGACTCTCCAGCTGATTCAGAATGCTGCGGCACGTTTACTGACAAGAACCAGAAAAAGAACATATTTCTCCAATATTAGCTTCTCTACACTGGCTCCCTGTAAAATCCAGAATAGAATTTAAAATCCTTCTCCTCACCTTCAAAGCCCTAAATGGTCAGGCACCATCTTATCTTAAAGAGCTCATAGTACCCTATTACCCCACT